>JARKIC010000638.1:0-224074 GCA_029378375.1 Mycena olivaceomarginata | reverse complement strand
TGAATGCTCATCGCCAGCTGAGTCGATTTTAGGATAGCTTTCGATGCTGCCACATAACAAGTTCCCGGAATCCCAATGCACGGAGGATTGGTCAGACGGCAGGCAACGCGGCAAGCAAGAGCATTTGGCAACCGCATTTCGCTATGGGATGATCAAGGGCCGCTTTGTTGACCGGCGAGACCGTACACACTGCTGCAGCTGCTGTACGCGAGTGCCACTTGGAATACCAAAATTGGACCAAGCATGGGCCAGAGAGAACGATTTTCTGTTAGGTTTTGGGATGTGGCGATTCCGCGTAGAGTGCTGGCCTCTGGCTCGTTTCTTGGGATAAATTCGCGCTTCATTTGAATTATTGAGATGAGGGTTGAACGCTGGTTGAACCCAGTAAACGAACGGTGATTTCTTCCACGCTGTTCGAGAGCACTTGTTTACTGGTTCTCCTGAAGTAGACTGGAACCTGTGGAAGAAGGTTCATAACAGTGCCAGCAGTCAGCCTGACGTACAGGCTTCTCGCTCTGAGTCAACAGCAGGTACTAAATATTTTGTACATGCTTCGGAGCTAAATCAGCCGAGAGCTAGGCCGAGAGTTGGCCGGAGTCGCACGAGTCCAGCTTTGAGGACGTTCCAATGAGATTCTTTGCTTGGGCCAGTGCAAGGGCGCCTCTTCCGGCCTGTCTTTCGTTGCTATTCCTGTGGGCGTCGGCAAAACATTGACAATGGAAAGTTGCTCGAAAAGGAAACTGAGGACAATTGAAGGGTCACGTGCGCTTTTGCCCTTTCTCTTTAAAGCCGACCGTCGCTGACTTGGTATTAGCCACCTCAAAGGCGCCCTTGCAGCTTATACTTTGCCCTCCTTTTCCTCGATTCCTTTGTCGATTCCTTTGTCTTGCATGGGAGCCGATTCCCAACCCGAACCTTCTACCAGCAGGCTCCCAGGCTCTTCGACCCAGGTGGTTCTTGACTTTCTGCGAATCGGGGCTCTTGACGCTGCTGCGCCAAAACCCGTAGAGAAAAAGACAATCAGCCCTCCATTGCAGCTCTTGCGGCTCTCGGAATCAAGGTCCGCGATTTTGGATACGAGAGCACTCTTCCGCCCGTCACCAAATACGTTCGGCGTCAACCTCAAACCGTTCGGCACCACGGTCAACCCTTTCAGCAAAATGCAGTTGCCGGCCCGAGCTCTGCACCAGCTGTACGCCCCCCGACCTCACGCCGCCTGAAACGTACGCGGCAGGATGGCACTGAGGTGGAGGATCTCGGGTATGGTTTCATTATGGGTGTGGCGCGACGAGGGCCCGATGAAGAGAGTAGGCCCCCGCCGCGGAAGCTGCAGCGCACAGAGACGGAGGCGCAGTTGCCCCAGAGAACGCAGGCGTCGCTCCTACCGCGGAGGGAGAACGCGCTGCTGACCTTAGAAGAGGAAGCTGCATTGCGGGCGGCGGCGTATGACGTATTTGGGGGTTCCCAGCCTCTCGATTCGCAGTCCCAACCATGGTCGCAGTCGCAATCGCAAGGATACGCCGAGCTGTACTCGCAAGGCTACTCGCAAGACATGTGTACGGACGGTGTCCCAACCCCGCTCCTCACGCCGCAAGGTTCCTTGCCGCGGATTGGCGATTCCGATTCGCCCCCACTGGTGCCAACGGAGCCTGTCTCGGAGCAGCCCTCGACCTCTCGTGTGCGCTCGCCGGAGCCCATCTCACCCACACCCGCCCGCCTGCGCCGTGCCTCGCCACAGGGTCTCGGGACCGGCACACCGACGCCTCCTGTATCCCCGCCCGCCCTCGCTCCCTCTCTCGCTCCCGCGCCTATAGTCGCACCCCCAGTGCACACGGAGCCAAGCATCCACCCGCTCCTGCGCACGTTTTCCTCACTGTCAACCCTCTCATCCCCGCTCTCAGAGCCGCCACCGAGCCAGCCGCAGCAGGCGAGCGTGGTGGTGGCGCAGCCTCGCACGCCGACGCCGAGCCCGCCACCGCGCTACCAGCTGCGCAAACGGACCGGCGCCGCGCCCGCCACGCCGGTGCGGTCCACGAAGCGTCGCGCACGGCCCGCTCCGCGCAGGGAGGAGAGTCTCACGCTTGTGATTCAGTCTTGAGGAGTCAGTAGTGCACTCGAGTCGTGATATCCTGTTCCGCCGCAGCTCATGCGTAGCGGGTTGCATGCATGATTATGGTCGAGTAACGATCACTTATGAGGGGCAGTTTGGCGTTTGTATGGGTTTCTGTTGTGTCCGCACTGTATCGGTATGCACTCAGTTAGTAGGTGTACTTTAAGTAGATGTACGTAGAAATGGATTAAACTTTGTTATGCTATGAAGAATGTCTGTGTTCAATCTGGACTCATCATCATGGCTGTGCCGCCAACTCTGTTTAACCCAACTCCCTCAGACAGACGCTTCCAGTGCGTCTGAGACTTCTCGTACGGCGTACCTCCCCAATACTTGCCTCGTTGAATGTCGGGCTCAAACTCCTGCGACATGGATTACACACGCGAATTCCTCCAGAAATCCTCACCGAAATCTTTCTGTACGCGAGCGTTTGTGCAGACGATATCTTCGAACCACACGATCCTCCATGGCTGCTAGGCCGTATTTGCACTCGATGGAGAGTACTAGCATTATCCATTCCGAGCCTTTGGTGTTCTCTCATGATCGTCGCGTCGCGCGTGGAGATCCTGCTGCCCAGCTCCTCCCTCGTACCATTAATATCTGCATACATCGAGAGGTCAGCCCAGCTTCCCCTGAAGTTGACCCTCGATCCGCAATGGTCCCGCAATATCCCCCCATTGCTAGACTTATTTCTCAGTCCCTTGATCTCGAAACGCTGGGAGGATGTCGCCCTTTTTGGTCTAATAGAGGGAACGGCGCTGGCCCATCGGAAGCAGTATATACTCCCGGCTTTAGAGAGCGGAGATTTTGCGTGTCTGAAGACACTTCGATTTGAACGGTGTCATCTCATGGGGAAACCCTCGACCATCATCTCTCTTCCGAATCTCACCTCCTTGACGCTCGTCTCGTCGCCCACGGAGATACTAAAATGCCTGTCCACGCCGCATCTCGAACATCTTCGACTGGAATCCTCCCCCTGCGACCTCTTTCTAGAGCATGTTCGCTCTTTCCTGCGGAGGTCTGACTACTCTCTCACTCGACTCGGATGGGTCAACACCCAGATTGAAGACGTTAAACTATTAAACCTGCTCAGAATCTTCCCGAACCTCACCGAGCTGGATTTGTGTTGCGCCAACTCCAGAACCGGTACCATTTCCGACGCATTTCTCGCCGGTTTGCACTCCCGCAAGGGTTCGTCCCCAAACTGAAGTGCCTGTCTCTGGGCGGACACATCTATGGGTCGCCTGATGGCCTGGTGGACCTGCTCGAGTCCCGCAGCCAAGAATATCTAGGAAGCGACGAGACGGCGTGTAGCCCGCTGTCTCTGTCCAGTTATATCCGTCCAAACCATTCGATGCGCAATTGCGGTCACGCTTGCTCGCCCTGACAGATAGCGGTATGGAAATCGGTGGCCGATGGGTTCATTAACTCGTTTAAAGAGACGAAAAGGTAGGGTAAATTGCACTGAGGAGGGCTTTCCATCTAACTGGTTTTTTGAAGTAGAACACATGGCGCGGCGTTTCGTCTTTGCCTCTTCATGTCTAGCACGCTTCTTGAATTTCACCTCGGCCATATTTCCGTCCCTCCTCATTGATACTGTCGGCTCCTGAGCGCCCATCTTTGCGGCGATGGCAGAGCCAGACCTGCCCCTCCTGCTAGACTCTTACTTGACCAAATCCAGCGGATATGGAGGTGTCGACTACAAGCTTGCTTTCGTCGACTTTGGGAGCGCAGTACAATCCCTCGACGGTTTATGTTCAGTCCTCCCTGTTGCTGGCTTGCGGCGCCGGAGCTGTATTTATCGAACGAGGTACGAACTAGAATCGATACAGCATCTATCAATGGATCAAGTGATGTGGACCTATTTGCGGTCGACATATTCCCCCGGCCAGAACTCCAAGGTCCGTACGAAGTGGGTGAAGCTTATCTGGTCATTTCATTCACTCCTTACTCTAGTCCTGGATCCTAATGTCCTGGTTGTACTGCTCGAAAAACTGGCAGTCTCCAATCCTGCACTACGGCCGTCCGGTTCTGAGGCCCTGACCGAATTCGACATCGCGATCCAGCAAACGGAGACTTCCTACCTGACATATCGCAAAAATCCGACTCGTCCTTCATTTATTATTCTTAATCTGGTATCTCTTCGCGTCAAGTGGTGCACATTCTCGGGCAAGAGAGGGCGAATCATATTGGTGGGTGTGATGTATTCCCCTCTACTTATATGCTCTTGGAAGTAATGGAAGGCGAATGATTGAACAGAATACCAGTTGTGCTTCAGGTGGACAGAGAGGAATCTTGGCTGAAGCTGCCCGGGGGCGGGGGGAGGTACACGCTCCAGAGACTTTTGGGCTGAGCTTTTGCGCTTGACACTTTGGGCTCAATTAAGCATCGGTCTTTCCTTCTGAGTTGCCGGGCGTATCGGAGAAGCAGACCCTCGCTTGTCTTGGACGTCAGCAGATTCAAGGTGAGTCATGTTGCCTGGAAGTGAAATCTCTTTGCTGTGCGTCTATTTCCTTGATGAGCAAGAATTCAAATGCGTCGTCGGACAACTTGGGAGGCAGGTTGAATTTTTACACCTCCAACCGGATGTTCTAATTGTGGGCGCACTCGTCCCAGCCAACTGCAACGAGTTTGAGAATGCGCCCGCAGTACGAGCTACGTCGGGATGGCGTTCTATTTTTCACATGGGCGCTTCCGGCAGGACGTGGATCTCCTGTTTGTGACGTCGCCTATCCTAGCTCTTGCCGAATTCAATGCGAGAGCTTGGCAAGGCCAGAGGGGAGGCCAAAAGATTCGTGGAGCGGTCTTCTTGACTCCATCGCGTTTTCGAAGCTGGAACTTGCTTTGCCTACTGTTCTTGTGGTGTACATGCTCAAGCGCTCAAGACCTGTTTAGGAAGAAGCTAACCAAATTGGATGATTTCCGAAACGCGGATTTCGCGGCCGCTGTGTGAAGACACTGAAGAGGCTAGCCAAATTCGCTGATCGTCGCCAAAACTTGTCTGCCGCAGTGAGCGACTTTAGAAGGTTGGGGCTGACTTCGAGTTCCTGACAGACACGACAGAAAGTCTGCAGGTCCATCGTTAGCGCAACTGATGCGACAAAGCCAGCGAAAGCCTAAATGGTCGCCAACTGTGGGCTTGGAAAGGCTTGGATGAGCACGCAAGTCTGGCAAGGATGATGCTGCGGCCTGGCCGCTAGACTCTGTTGGTGCAAAACTCAGGAGGATAAATGTCTGGATAGAGATCAGTTCTTCTGTCGGCGGTCCATATTATGAAAATATCTGTGATATTTTTTGAATGATTCATTTTGTGGCAATGATTCATTGAAGATTCCAAGAAGTCCGGATTTCGTTCATTGCACGCGGAAAGCATGCGTCCCAGTCAGATGGACGGCCAAGAAAGTTAGAGTCAGTGGGAAAGATGCCGTGAAACCAATCCGGTAATCGGGCCGAGCCCCTGATCTGGCTTTTGGTGCTTCTTCAAGTTTTCATCCACGACCACGCAGCGCCAGCCACCTAGGCTATTGGCCATCTCTAAGTCTTTTCTTTCTCATGCAGGTCACTATCACTCGTCTTCCTACTGCCCTCAGCATCGTCTCATTCCTCGCTCTCGTCTGGATGCTCTCTCGCACCCTGTTCTCCGTGCTCTGCTCCAGCCGAATCCACAATTTCTTTGTATAACCTGCAATGCTCTCGAGCTGTCTCTCTTCGCAGAGCCCGAGTCTCTCCGTGCATTCGATGCCATTGCTCAGGCAGACCAGGCGGCTGCAAGCAGCTCCAACTGCCCTCAGACTTTTGAATCCGTCGAAATCTCGCACGACCGGTGGAGTGTGCTCCAGATCGATTCTCACAGCGATCAGCTCGGTTTGTCGTGGCTTCTTCTAATCTTACTTTCATCCGCCTAACCTCCCCGCTTCGGCAGACAACGCGGGTGCTCGTGTAAACGAGCTCTCCGCCCCCCTCGCTGCCGCTGGCATTAGCATTCTCTATCAAAGTAGCTACCTAGCTGATTTTATCTTTGTGAGTCACACCAATTACTTTCACAGACTGTCACTTATTGCTTGCTCAGGTGAAAGAGCGCCGCCTGGCAGAGGCAATGGGCCTGTTCGCCGCCGCGGGCTTTGCGTTGTACGCCGCGGATCCAATCTCCTTACTGCCCTTCTGGAACCCCCACCCACGCTTTCCCTCACCCGGGAGCGCAGTGGCTCCGCACCGCTCCCCTCCTCGGCCGTCTCCCGTTCGAATTCAAAATCCTCCCGAAAAGGTAACTCTGCCAAGTCTCACGAAAAATCGTTGTCCACACCAACACCGGCTGCAACAAAATCAAAATCCCCAGCAAATGTGCCGCTACGGGACGTGCGTACGCTTGCGCCGGACCTTGCGTGCGTGGGGCTCGCGGATGACGCAGCGGACCACTGGGCTCTCAAGATCGTCAAGCTTGTTGCTTTTCCAGATCTGATCCCCTTGCCGCATGGCCCTTCGTTCCCGCCTGCTTACCATTCCCGACGCACGACCTCGCCGGTAGAGGAAGAGAACGAGACGATGCCGGTTATTTTTCGCACTCCCCTTCCCCCAGTATGGAAGAGGCGGATCCACCTAAGAATGACGCGCAACCGGTGGACGAAAACATGAAGAATGTATTACCGTCTCCTGCACGTCCAGTGCCTTCGCGGCTTGATACGCTGCCAGCGTGGCTCGGAGCAAACGAGTCTCCTGAGCGGGCACAAGTCAGCGATGAGCCGCAGGGAGACGAGACTCCAGATGCTGCGTCTCCACGCCGTTTAGAACAAGCGCAGGATGCACGGCCTCACGTCGGGTACAAAATTCCATTCTTCAGCTTTACACGCACGCCCGAAGGCTCGTCGCTCACGACGGGAGCTCGCGTACTTGCTGCTCTCTTTCCGCCTTCGGAGCGACATATGGTCATTTGCGGCACTGAACTGGACGGCGCGGACCGGGAGGCAGAGGCTGCCGCCGTGCACGCGCATTCACCTACTTCGTCCTTCTCCTCCATGCCGTCGTCGCCCATCATGGATTGCGCGCGTGAGGGCGCGAGCGACGACTCCTCCGGGTACGATTCGGACGAGGACGAGGACATGGCCGCCACGGACCCAGACACGCACCCGCTGCTGACTGCGCTGCAGGTTGATCTGCGAAGCACGGGGCTTGATACACACGGGTTGGTGAACCGGTTTTCGCGCGCGCTCGCCAAGGGCGGCGTGAACCACATGTACGCGTCGACGCTGCGGAGTGCGAACCTCCTTGTGCCGACAGGACCCCGGGGGCGTGGCGCTCGGCGCGCGAACGGACTCCTCCACGATTGTTAATCTACGTGCTGGCCTCGCAGCAGGCGCTCGAAGGCCCGACCTCAGCCACCAGGTCAAAATGAATCGAACAACTCGAAACGGACGACTCACGACTTGCAATGAGCTCCATGATCTCCGACGCCCTATTGCATTGCATTGCATCGCATCTACCCATCTATCCTATCACACTCATTCAAGTTACCCGCCCATCTTCTCGCTCATCCATTCACCACTCACACTCCTGGTACATACACATGCATCTCATCACGGACCACCCCACTGTTGTTGTATTCATACGTATCTAGCCATTGCCCTCCCTGCCTATTTATTCGCAATGCCCACTTACGACGCGTCTGGGGCGTCGGGATGCTTCCGACGCACCACTTGCTCGCCGCGCACCCTCCATTGGAATAGTAGTAGTAGGATAGCACATCTATGGGGATGTATACCATCTTGTATCAACATGTCTTGGTTGGATACGGCCGTTTCACTGCGGGGATAGATAAAATTTTCCCATTGAAAAAGGCCATTTTAAAACGGGACATTTTTACAAGGAGCGTTTTTCTCAATTGGAAAACCCACGAACAAAGGAGCTTCCTTTGTTACTCCGTTTTCCTCCATGGAAAACAAAGGATTGGTAAAAATCTCCCGTTTTAAAAGGCTCTTTTTCCATGAGAAAAATTAATTGATCCCCGCTACGGTTGCCAACAAGTCCACGCTTTGAATTGTTTGGCTTTTGATTTTCGTGTTTTTCCCTTTTCTTTTTCATGTATTTACACTTCTATGCGCCTTTTCCATGATCTATGGACTAGTATACACCTAGTACCTCCACCAGGCATCGAATCTGGTGCATCTGACACGAGAAGAGGGCAGTGGCACCCAAGAGGTGGCAGTTCAGCATTGATGGAACCAACGTAAGGGCCACGTGCCAGGGTCATCGGATTCTTCGGACTTGATGACAAAAGCCTCATTTGCTTGACTCACAAGAATAACCGTGTTATGAGCTGTACTCAAGCTATCTATGGTCTATAGAAGTCCTAAATTGCTCCAGAATAGAGCGATTTCGGAGATGAGATGGTTTCGGACATACTTCCAAATCTGGAAGCGGGAATATTCGGATCAATGTAGCCGATCACCTCTGGGTGCCACTACCCTTTTCGTGCGTTGGATGCATCGGATTCGATGCCTAGTGGAGGTAGGAGGTGTATACTAGTCCATAGATCCTGGAAAAGGTGCATAGAGGTGTAAATACATGAAAAAGAAAAGGGAAAAACACGAAAATCAAAAGCCCGGCCAAACAATTCAAAGCGTGGACTTGTTGGCAACCGTACCCCGCAGTGAAATTTAGTGTCAGTGAATTGAGCAGGGAAAATAGGGTTAGGGTTAGGCCATTTTTAACTTGACGCGTCCCAATTTGCGGCACAACGCGACGTTCTCGACCGCTCAATCTGTTCCTGTACCTCTTCATGGTTTCTGTCTGACCGCCAGCGATCCGAAAGCGCATGGGTCGTCGGTCGCTGGCCAAGGTTGCGATTTCCGCGCAAACGGTGGTGGACCTCGCAAAGAACGCGCTCGTGCCCCTTCGATGCGATGCACCCATACCGTTGAAAGCCGGCGCCGCTGGTACTTCCTCCGCGATGGCGCCTTGTGGGCAAGACTTTGGCTCGTGGAAGCTGCTCCTCAAGGTGAGCGAACTTTTTTCTTTGATACGCTCAAGCGGCGCGACTTGAAGGGTGTTTGCTATTCGGCGGCCAATAGGAGATCTCAACTTTCACTTCCAACTTTGTCTCGTCCTATGCTATGCTAGTGTTTTCTTTATTCGCTTTGGCTCTGCTTTCCTTCTGGTGTTTCCTGTCTAATTTTGTGCTGACAAGCTGCTTTCCATGCAGCACCAATACAAAAAGCATGTTACTAAAAAACAGAAGGTCAGATAAATCACAGAAACTGTAGCAAATACTGAATTATTGGCTTAGGGTACTGCTCTTTCCTTACACATGTGGCCTGAACAGGTGCAGTGCACACTCCCATGAATCTCTGGACGCGTTCAAGAATCATGTTGAGACATCTCACATGAAGAATGTTCCCCTCCCGTGCCCGTTTGCAAACTGTAGACCCGTCATTCCCGATTTCGGCCGTCCAACGGGGCACAACACATTCTTGAGAGACCGTGATCTCATCGCCCACCTCGAGGGCCAGCACTCCGACCTGGTTGGTAGCAAGCTCGATCCACGGTCAGAGTTGTTGCTGCCAAGCTGGGAGCCCCGCCCGCCCATCCTTCCGCTGGCAATGCCACCAGACCTTCCCATGGGCAAGATTCCAAGGGCTTCATTTCGTCTCGAGGAGCCGCGGAAAATGGAGTCGGGGTGGTTTTCACGGGTTACGGCCGACCGCGCGAGCACCAGTACAAACAGGCTTGCACCGCCATTGACTCGGGTGCCCACACCTTCATTGACACTCATCCCCCTCACACCCAAAACCCCCGCTGGCCGCCGCCCGTTGCTCCCCAACCCAAGCATTACCTCCGTTTTGTCGGAACACGATTCAGAACCACAGTACGACTTGGCTGACCTTCCCGATGTCGTCTACGACGCTGATACCGGTGGCATGGCGCGCTTGGAGACTACCGCCCGGGGCTTTGGACGCTTCCACCCATACCAGTCGGCCAAGGTCCCCATTGACATCGCGCCGCCGCGTTTCGCCGTGCGACGCGTCTCTGACCGCGCCGAGCTGGTGCGCCCGCTGCGCATGCCGCAGGCCCCGATGCCCGAGGCGCCTCCGCCGCCGACGTCCATATTCTACGAGCAACTTCGACAGCAGGTGTATACGCAGTATGCACTTGGAGAAGACGCTGCTTCCGATTCCCCCTCCGCTGCACCTCCTCCGGACTGAGCTTGGTCGGGGTTCTTCCGATTTCCCTCCTACGACTGTATCCACCACGACACGACCATGTGCAGCTTTTTCGCGCCATAGGCCTTCCCATTCTTGTACTCACGTCTCCCCTCGTCTCTTGTCCACGCATCCACCGTTTGCGTTCAATCATTATTAGCTGCTGCTTTATTGACTGCGTTGTGGTCTTGAACTAGCCCAATCCTAGGGGCTCGTACCTTGATTTTGTGGAGCAAGAATTCGAAGACAGCCCGACGAGCGTCTTGCCTGTACCTTTACTGTGGCAAGCGGTCCGACAAACCCAGTCCAGCTCCAACCGTTGCTTGATCGGCTTGACTGGGGACGAGAAAGGAATCCATCGAAGCAAAAGCGGAAACGAGAACAGCACTCGTCCCACCTCTTCTCACCTCTTCCCTTTACGAAGCCAGTGCCTGAATGCTAACGCGAGAAACGAACCGAGGGATTGCCGGACGCTTCGAACCAAAAATCCCGGTCCAGCAGTCGTTCGACCTCTTCGCGACTTCACACTCGCTCACTCAACTCTAAGCAAGAAGTAAACGAGCAAGGGTGCAAGGCCTCGTAGAGGCAAAATCGGCTTACCGAGCGTAAAGTAACGGCTCGTCCGAGGATAGACAAAGGAGCGGAAATTCGGACTTCGAGCCTCAGAGTCAATCCCGAAGCCCGTGCGTAATACGCTAATCACCAAACTCGCCGAATTCAATCATGAAAAGAAAGTTGGAACGCCGGGTCCAAAGCAAGCGATGCATTCAATGGCAAACTAATCCCCCGAAGTTCGTTGAAGAGAAGTATCAAGTACGAGAGTTTTGAAGAATTGAAGCTACCGAGAATCAATCAAGTACCCAGAGAATGCAAATGCCATTAGATGCAAATGAACGATCCGAGGGAAGAGAGAAAAGAGTCCGAGTACATTAGGATATGTAGTACAATGTAGGTATTAATACTAGTACATTCATTTCGATACAGGTCGTCCACAGGAAATACATTTAGTGTACAACAGAATAGAAATATGGATAAGGAAGACCATGCAGGGGTGGACGACAATGGACGGCTGACGAAGAGAAGTGCGCGAGCGCGGCGTGATGCTTGCAGATTACCCAAAACAACCGAAAGGAAGACAGCATAATCAATGCGTGATGAGGCGAACGCTATGACGCGCGAACGCAGCGCGCCCTGGGCTAGCGAGAAGGCGCGTGGTGCAGGAAACCGAGATCGCGAAGCCAGAGATCGGGCCGAACCAGACAGACCGAAGTGGAGGTGCCGACAAACTCCTTCCTTCTACGTGTCGTCGCCGCCGGTGCTGGGAACGGCCCACTCGAGCTCCCCGAGATCGTCTTCGGGCAAATCAAACCAGTCGGTCTTGCCCGCGGGAATGTTTGCCTTGCCCGGAGGCAGCGCGCGGGGCTCAGGTGGAAATGCGAAGGGCAGACCCCGCGAACGAGGAGGGGGCGGGGAGGCAATGGACGACGCGTCCGAGTCCTCTGCGTTCAGGAAGATGTCGCACGAGGGCCGCGGCAGCGCCTGCGCGCGCCGGTACCGGCGGAACTCGTCCTCGGACTGGTCTGCGTCGGAGGGCTGTTCTTCGAGCGCGTCGGTGTACACTGACACCATGGAGTGAGCATCAGAGTCGACGCCCAGCTCAGAGCGCGCGTCATTCGCGCATGTCGAGGCTGACGCGGGCTCGCTCGTCCACAGTGACTTGTAGCCTGTGGTAAGTGGTCGGTATGCAGCTTCGAAAGTGACTTCGTCGATCGGTGAGAGGGTAGAGTTGTAATTGAAGCGCGGGGAACGCGTCGGCGCAAGAGGCGCGACTGACGAGAGTTCCTTGCACTCTTCGTCCTCGTCCTGGAGCCACGGCTTCCGAACGAGCGCCTCCGTAACCGAAGGAATCTCACTCTCCTCCTCCTCGGAGACGTCTTCCAGGCGCGTCGAGTTGCGGACAGTGGATGAGGGGAACGCGTGCATGGACCAGGACGGTGGCGAGGGCGTGCGCGCCTCCTCCGACTCATCCTCCGATTCCGAGAACAGGCCTGCGGGGCAATACTGCACCTCCACCTCAGGCCCTTCCTCGTCCTGCCACCACTCGTCAGCGTCGGCCTCTTCCTCCTGTTCTTGCAGAAGATCGGAGATGTACGACCACACCCCAACGCACAACAGGCTCTCGTCCTGGTCTGGCAGCACCGAAGGGTCGACGTCCCACTCGGCGTTGGGCAGCACCGCGCTGACTACGATGTGCGGGGTCGCGAACGCGTTCTCGGACTCGAAAATCGCCACCATGATGCAATTGCGCCACATCTCAAGCAATGGCGCGGCAGGGTCGGTCCACACGCACTCGCCCAGCGCGTTGAGGCGCCGAAGGACGGAGAGGTCGTCATAGAACGCGCGTATACTGGCACCGGCCTGGGCTGCGACGTATGCCTGAAGACAGACATGAGGCAATGAAATAAACGCGTGCAAACGGACGTACCACTGCCTTGTACGCGTGTCGCTGCGAGAAAAGCGCCTGATATGGTGCTTGCTTTAGCGTTATGCAGACCTGAAAGAATTTGTTAGCCTTAGGTCTCGAGAACTAGACTAGGACGCACCGATTCCGCGAACCGCGAGGGGCTGAAGACTGTAACAGGCATTTCCTTGACATCGCAAGCTGACTCGGTCGGCCCGTACGGCGAAAACGCGGCAACGACCAAAGGTACGTGAAGATAGGAACCCACCCATTGAGGGATCGGCTGGTTTGAACAGCGATCTACAAACTCGTCCCATGTCTCGTCCGCGGGTGTAAGAGCAATGTAAGGTGTGCCGGAAACGTCGGATTCCCAAACCACGGCCCCAGGCTCTGAATACAGGGCTTCCAGTAGCTAAATGAGTTATTAGCACAAGATATATATTCGCGGCCGTTGCAGCGCTCACTTGCATGGTTTCGAGATCCTATAAGCTCGTTTAGCACAAGAAAAAGACGGTGAGCAACCAGACTACGCACTATATTTATTGCGGTGCATTCTGGGATTTCGGTGGGTTTTTGAAGGATTTCCGCATTTGCGTCATACCCATCACACCACACCTGCTCCTCCGTGTGGCCAAGCGCCTTACACGAGCGCGGGGTCAAGTGTTGAGCCTCGACCGCCTCATGTACGCGTCCAAACGCGGCTGCCTTGCGGGGTAGCGGGATATCCTGTGCTTTCGAGAACGCACTCGGCTAGAAGAACACGGTTAGGGCAGGTTCCCACGGCTGATCAACAAAACGCGAGAGTGGCACTGACCAGTTCGGGCTGAAGCTGGCTAGAAGGCGACCCCTCGTGGTCGATAGTGGTGTGTTTGAGGACAAAGACAGGTGCTGATAAATTGCGGACGCAGGTAGCGGCGGCAAGAACGTCGTGGACGTGCGGTGCAGAGGTTATAGTGACATGGAACAAGTGGCGACCACAGATAGCGGTCCCCTTGAGTGTTGAGGACGTCCTGGTCCTCGTGCGCGTCCTTTGACGCGTCGATAGTGGCGCGTCGAGGCCATTGTCGCGTGTGGCGTCGAACGCCTTGCCGATGGCTAGCACGATGCGCCAAATGGAGAACATAGAGTAGCAGTAGCAGTCAAGTCAAGTTGAAGATGTGCTTATTGGAAGCAGAAGATAGTGGTGGGCAGGTAGGTTGTAGTGGCACAGACAGGACCCACACGGGTCCTTTATATAATTCCGGCGCTTATTTGAATAAAGGAAACAGGTCAAAGCGTCTCAAAGCGCGTTATCTGATTCTTCCCCAGAGTTGCCAGCCGACGCGGCATCCAACGTCACCTCCTCGGTCGTCCCATAGTTCGCCTTGTTAGCCTAAAAACTATCCCGTACACCACCGATTACATTTGCATTCATACAACTGATCCTGACAGCGGACCCAGGCACACCGACCCCCCGAACGCGATATCGGGCGCGGGAGTACGTCTTGGGCCGCGCGCTTGGCTGGCTGCGAACCCGGAGCAAGCTCTCCTCGGTCCGCAAAACGCACCACTAAATGAACAACCAAAGCAAAATGCGCGGCGATAGCACGCGCTGAGCATCCCCGTGAAAAACATGGATGTACATTATTCCCCTCAGCACAGTGTATCGACGATAGGCTCAGTTCGTCTTGAACCCGTTGCCGGTCTCCTCCTTCGATTCCACCAGCGGTGCAGGGCCCTCTTCCGGCCGCCGCCCAGACAGCTTGATAAAGTCTTTCATGGCAAAGTCCGCATTCGATGCCTAAGCACGAAAGTCTCGCGTCAGCGCACGGATCATATATCATGGAGAGGCCGATACCCACCCAGGACGCGAAATCGGCGAACCAATCCGGCAGCACTTGCAGGTAGGGCATGAAATGCGCGTAGAACGGGAGGAATATGGTCTGCGAGTGCGTCTCATCGAGTGCCTGGATCACGCGCTTGACCACATCGATGGGGTGCAGTGTCGGGAAAAAGAATTGCGGCGACGTGATGACCGTGGCGAAGAGCGGCGTGTGGATGTGCCCCGGGCAGACGAGCGTAGTGCGGATCGCGGGGCACTTGTATCTACGGCATGCGAAGAAAGGTTGAGCATCCCTGGAGCATAGAAAAGAGGATATGCACTATGGCGGCGTTACTGACCGCTTGTCGAGCTCGGACCTGAGTGACCGGTTAAGATTTATGAGTGCTGCTTTGGATGCACTGTAGTCAGCTGCGAACTGGTTAGCGGCAGCAGGGAGGAAATGGATGCGCGTGTTAAACCTACTCATCTGCGCTACACCGTGGGTGCCCATGACGGAAGACATTGTCACCTATACAAGACGACCGATTAGACGCTGCGGGATTTGGGGGTGACCAGGAATCACAATGTGCCCCTTCTTCTTCTCAATCATACCCGGAAGGAACGCTTTCAGAGTCCAGAAATGCGCCAGAGTATTTACACCAAAGGTCCTGCACAACAATGTTCACAAGAATTTTGGTTGAACACGAAACCACACACTGTTGGACATCCTCGGGCGACAGGTCGAGGATCAGCTTCCCTTGTACAACGCCAGCGTTGTTAATGAGCACGGTAGGCTGCCCGATCTACCGTCTAACATTAGTGCCATATTCACGGCTCACTGCACAGACCTTACCTCCTCGATGATCTTCTTCGAGACGGCCTCGACCTCCTCCCATTTTGACACGTCGCACTTGTAGTACGCGATATTGTCTATGACACTGACGTGAGCAAAATTCCCTTACACCAAAAGCCGGCATACAATTTTGCGTCTGGATCGGCTTGAGGTCGAGCACGACGACCGTGACGCTCTTCACCGCGAGCGTGTTCGCCAGCAGCTCACCGACGCCGGACGAGCCGCCCGTAATGACCACGATCTGTTCGCCCCATTCAAACGGCCGCGGGGCGTAGAACAAGTTGCCCTGGTTGGTGTAAAGGCGGGAAATCCACTTGATGGCCCCTGAGCATCGCGAGACCACCGTGTTAAGAGCGGAAAAGGCGAGCGAGAAGAAGGCAAGCAGGCGCCAGGGGCTTACAGAAGGAGCAGACGAACACGTAGTACGCCGCGGAGGCGAGGACGATTGTGTCCGTGAGTTTCGCACCTTGGAATATGTAGAAGGTGGGGATGAGCATGACGAAGAAGGGGCCTGCGGGGCGCGGGAAGGTGAGGCAAGTAAGATGTATTTTGGAGATGCAGCATACTGAATGCCGTGTGCGAGAAGACTTTGACGAACAAGTCGATGTCGAGACTGTCCCAGATGGGGGAGCCGTCGACGTATTCATCTTCCTCTGACATGGTTCAAGCTGGAATTATAAACGGTTGAAGGAGAGGGTAATTCGCTGGCACGGCCAAAGTAGGAGAAAGAGAAAGATTGAGAAGCGGTGACAGCGATTCGGATGAAACCTAGTATCAATCTAATCAATATTTGATTATCTCTTGATCTTTGGTCAAAGAGGCGTTCAGCTCCGGTTTTTTCAACCCTGTGGTTGGAACGATATCGATAGTAAGGAATAACACATCATCGCAAATATTCAAAGGTGAATGAGCTCTATTTTTCTGCAAGATTTTCCAAGTCGGCCGGTAACCGGAGGCGACGCGTTCCAGCGGCAACTAGGCCTAGGTAACGCGTACGAATCCAGGCCACCGAGATCAACACGTCGACAAATGCTGCTGCGCGTCAGTTAGATTGGTTCATTAGACTTGGATTCTCCCCTCAGATGCTCTCCAAATGAACAACGAGTTGTTCGCAATTTCCTCAAACGCGTCCAAAAACAAGTAGCAACTTCTCAAATCTGTAAGTTGACAAATCTGACGTGCCTCGACGGCGACGGCGACGGCAAGGATGGATGCATTTCCAAAGGCACGTTGGTTCTCGATATCTTCGGAATTGCTGCATTGTTGCTGGGCGAATGGCCAGAGCAAAAAATGGCATTTCTAAATCGGACAGATTTCTTCTCTACCTGCGCCTGCTCAAGTGACAGGGTGCTATGCAATGGACTCAAGACAGCTCGGCATATTAAAGCAGCGTCGTATAGTGTGGTGCGTGTAGAAGGTAGCGAAACATCGAGTGAGCTTTACTTCTGGTACGACCACACGTTCCTCAGCACTACGACGTCAAACTGGTCAGCAAGTTACGGACATTCGGGGAGAGAGAACAACGCACATCCAGCCTTGGTCGCCAGTCTGTTGATCGAGTCGTCGCTCTCGCCCTGGGACCGGACCTGCCCGCAGAGAGCGAAGGTGGTGGAGGTGTTCAGCGCGCGGCCGTTGCTGTCAACGTCGGCAACGTTGATCTGCACGGAGGCGTGGTCTTTTGAGGTGATGAGGCGGTCTGGTTCTCAAGTCAATAACTGTAGCTTTATTGGCGAAAAGCAAGACGGACTAGTGGCCGCGCATTTGCGGGGGACGTAGAGATCGACGAGAACACCCTGTGGGATGGGTTAGCGTGCAGAGCTGGCGACGTCCAGCGCTGCATTACCTGGTCGTTTTCCATTTTTTTGGCGGTGAAAGAGGAAAGGCTGATTGGGTGCTATACAGCTGGCTGCTGTTCGCATCACGGCGTCGGCCGGGCGTGAGATATAAAGTCGGAAAAGCCGCTTCTCCTGTTCTCAACCTCCATCTTCTCAATATATTCCTTTCGTTCAATATCTTTTCGCTTTCCTTTCCTCTCTTGCTTTCTCTGCACCACACGATCCTTAAATTGTCTCGACAGGGGGACGATCCCGTCTCCACCAGCCTTTCCGCTGTCTACTGTCGGTAGTGAGTCAAAATCGTGTAAGATAAAGCCCGGCGTATGGTTGGTGGCCTGGGCTCGTTCTGAGTCCAGTCGCTAGGGACTCGTCCCCCACGCGCCGGGCGTTGCCTCTGCGGTCGATGGTGTCGACGATGTATTATCCTGCTGCGACACTCATCTTCTCCGCTTTTTTTGGCGCACAGACCCCTCCTTATCCTACCTTACGCTGCGATACGTGTTTCGTTTTCCTCGCTACATTGTACCTGTGACTCGATACCTGTGTAGGATACCATTGCAATGCATATTTTTCTCTACATACGATCGCCCTGACTTGGAAAAAAAATTCGATTGCTTTTATGTGGACAAGTCAAGCTGAAACGCCTTCTTGGTTTCTTTGAATAGGTGACCCGAAGAACACGATTTCTGGAGCAATGCTCTTACCTGGATGGTCCTGCGACGTGATAAATTTCGGATTTCGAAATCGAAGCTTACGATACCGCGAAGATAACGAATGTGCGTTTGAAAAATCTTTGGGGCAGCGAAGAGGTCCAGGACGGGCACAGAAACGTTGCTGGAATCGAAAGACACGTCGAATAAATTGTACGACGCGTGAACTGAACGCAAGAAACAGGGAAAGAGAGAAAGAGAAGCGTGGGTGGCGGATCGCTAGCAAAGGACTTTTATGGGAATTGAGCTTCGCGGCTCTTCCTGCCAGCCATGGGCAACAACAACGAACACCATCGCCCCGACCCCGTCTTTGTCCGCAATATCTCTCGTTACTTGAACTCGAACGTCGAGCCTTTCCGACCAAGGGTACATATATTGTATTCTCTTTTGCTCTTTCCTCCCTCTTACCCCTTCCCAGCTTGCCCGTTCAGACACCAACACTGCCCAAGCAGGCTCTCCACCGAGGAGCCTCGACGAGCAGCAGCCCTTGACTGTAAGCCTTTTGTTGTCTTCTCACCGTCGTCTGACATCGGTCACTGCAGAAAAAAGAAGATCCTGATACATCGCACTCCTCCGCCAACAGCTTCTTTCCCATTTCTGAATCCGCTTTGCCCACCACCTTCGACACGTCCGCTGACCATCTGCTCCCTGCTGAGCTTTCGCATTTCTTCCCTCGGCCTCCGACCACAATCGACACTTCCGGCTCGCAAGAATCTTTTACGACCGCTTCGGACTGTGTTCGTACCATCTCTTCTTGCTTCTTCTACATCGGTACTTACACCCATCTCGCAGCCATCGAACTCATCGCTGCACCGATCCCCAATGGTATGCTTTTTTTTTCGTCGGATCGCTTCGATAGATCTCTAAATTGCTTTTTTTTGTCGTCGTACGTAGTTCCACAATTCCCAAGACCCACAGAGTCTCCAAGAGACCCTTGACTCGCTCTGGGCGCCGGCCAAGCCCGTCACTGTCCGCTTCTCTGCGCCGCCTACACCCATCGTAGGCCACACCGAGATGCTCATCGATTTCTCCGAGCCCGCGCCCGCCATGACCTCGTCCACCACCTCTGCAAACGCGTCGTTTGAAGTGAAAACCGGCAGTGGCGGCTTCCCGTCCGCCAACCAATCTGACATGGACATAAAGCCTGACTTGCCCCGCACAGAGACCTTGACCCAGGTAACGGCTTTCTTTTTTTCCCATCTGCGACGGTTTTTGAGGTTTTTTTTTGTCTTTTTTCTTTCAGCTGCTTGCCAGCCATCCTGAACTAGATTTTGGACCACTCGAATCGTCGCCGAAAAGAACTCTTTTTAATGATGTAAGATTCATTCATGGCCCAAAGAAAGCCGTTTGATTTACATTGTCTGGCGTACTAGATTGCAAACCAGTCCGGCTCATTAACCAGCATCCTTTTGGCGGGCGACAACGAACCTATCCAGCTGCCTCCAGTTACTTATGCAGATGCGACCAATGTAGGCTCAACTCTTGTTCATCGCTACCGTACTCTACTAACGCTTTTCTCTTACTCCAGATTGCATGCCAATACCCTGAACTCGCCGACAAGGTGCTCAAGGAGCCCCTCGCCACGCCCGTCCAAGTTAACAGGCTGCTCGAGCCCGACGACGAGGCCGAGGGCTACTTCCCCGGCGCACCCCAGCAGGCCCCCGAGGCCTCGATGGAGCCCGAGCCCGTGATGCCCACGCACACGGACGACAGCCCGAACTGGGCGCTTGCACCCGCCCAGCCGGAAGACTACCTCCCCCGCCCGTACGGCGCGCGCGCGCGCACCGACTACGGCAAGATTGGCGGCTATCGCACCCGCGGCGGGTATGAACGCCGCCAGAGCACCGGCGGCAGCGGCGGCACCAGGTACCAGCAAGACCAGAACGAGTTTGACGCGCAGTGGGGGTACGGCGGGGGCAGCGGCGGGGACGACCGTCGTGGCGGAGGCGGTGGCCCTATACGCAGTTCGTCCGGCCGTTACCCTGAGCAGGGTGGCAGAGGCGACGAGCAAGATGACTACAACGCGCGCAACGGCCCCCAGCGCCGCGGGTGGTCGCAAGACCCGAGCTTTGGTGGTGGGAATGGCGGGCACGACGAGCCGCCGCACATGCACCGCGGCGGCGGCGGCGGCGGCGGCGGCGGGGGAAACGATTCGTACAGCCGTGGTGATCGTGGTGGGGACGATTCGTACGGTGGCAGCGGTGGGAACCAGCGTCTGCCGATCCGACCCAGCGCGACGCACATGGATTCGCGGAATGCTTCGGCGCGCGTGGACGAGCCCGCACCTGCACCCGCGTCTGGGGGTGGAGGCGGAGGTGGAGATGAATGGAGCGGCACGGAGCGTGATGCGTGGGGAGCCGCGCCTACTGAGCCAATGCAAGCTGTTTGGGCGAGACCAGTCGCGCCTACTGCTGAGGAAAAACGCGATGCACCCGCTAGCGGAGACCGATGGAACAGTACGAGCGCGTCGGCAGGAGCGCCTGCACAGGATAAGCTTCAAAGTGGAGCAGTCATCGAATGGGAGCCTACGCATGACCCTTGGACAGCGCCAGTGACCCAGGCGACCCCAGCCCGCAGCGCCTCTCAAGCCCCCCCTCTTCCGCCGCAGCAGTCGCAGTCGTTCCGTGGAGAAGAAGTCACCGCTGCCCCACCGTCCGCGAACGAATGGATGGCGAACTATGATCCCTGGACAAGCGGTGGAGACGAAAACCAGAATTACGACCAGCAGCAGTCGCAGAAGCAGCTTGAACCCGAGAAGAAACGCGAGGCGCCATTCAGCATTCGCGGCGGGCCCTCTCCCTTCCGCGACCGAGTCAACGACAACCAGACCCCCAACCGCTCCAGCAACGAAGGATCCTTCTCTGCAAACCTTCTTGATGTCCGCGGGCCCTCGCAAGCCAGCGTCGCAGCCCTCGCTGCGTCGCGCGCGAACGCCCATAGCGCCGCCCCGAACGAACTTCCCGTCGAATTCAACTACTTCCTCCACAGCGAGACAGTCGACTGGATGAGCTCAGGCCCCACGAACCCCTCGCAGAACTCGTTTTCGCCTTCGCAGAATCTCGTCACTCCCACGCGCGAGCTGACTCCTACCTCGCGCACCCCCGAGCGGTTCCCGGCCCGCGAGATCAGCGCGCCATCGCCCCGCGGCACCGATTACTTTGACTACAAGCATGGTGGCGACAACTGGGGCGGTGCGTCGGGCGGGGTTCAAGGAAAAGAAAATAGAAGCGCGGATGGTACCTCGGCGTCGGGAGGGGACTTGAACTGGGGCGCGACAGACGGTGGCGCGCAGGAAAACAGCCCTAGAGCGGAGGGCCACAGCTTTGTGGTCGGGTCGATGAAATCCGACAGATACGGCTGCTATAGCCAGCAAGACTATCAGCGCGGACCGTCTGAGCGGCAGTGGGGGCCGTCTGGTGGAGACAGGGACAACCGCGACTTCGACAACGGGCGTGGGAGCGGTGGGTATGGGGGACGTGCTGGAGATGGTTATGGTGGCGACAGTCGCGGCTTCGATGGTGGGCGCGGTGGACATGGCGGAGACCACCGTGACGGACGTCGCAGTGATTATAACCGACGAGATTCAGGTCGTCGGGGCGATTTCGACAACGGCAGCCCACAGAACCTGAATCCGTATGGGGGAGCGGGACCACTTCCGGGACCGTACAAGGGACCGCCACGAGTCACCAGCTACGGCGCCAAAAACTTTGAGCTTCCTCCGCTTGACAGTTATTAGCTGCTTACTTCTACTACTTATTTCTTGCAGACAAGCCATTACCTTAGTTATCACCATAGTTGTCACCTTTTTTTCTCGAGTCGCACGAATGCAATATCACCGTCTTCGACCTCCTCGAATCATTTCCTTTTCGAGCGTCACTTACGCCTCACAGCCGAAAAAGGCAATTCGTACGTAAGATAGACTCCGTCGAGACAAATCAAAATAAATTCATGGTCATCTGTCCAGCCTCATTGAATCCTTTCCGTCCGCCATGTAATTCGACAAAACTTGGATTTTTTTCATTGCGAGCACACAAGCCGCACATATTACAAACACAGCAATCGTTTTATCACATTTCTGTTCTTCTGCTTCGTACCGACTCCGGACACCGCTTTGTCGAGAACAGACCCTTCCTTGGTTGCGATAGTGGACTGGTCCCATTCAGTTTCCGGAGCAGCTTGCAAGGTGTTGGGAGCCAGCTCCGGCGCGATGGCTGGGTGGCAATTTCAAAAACAGTACTTGCAGAAATTGATAGCGGGGACTAACCTAATACCGCATACTCCGATAGCGACAACCCCGCACAATCATTTGTCGCAATGTTCGGAATCTCGAATACCGGGTTGATCACGTCGGTCCCGGAAACCTTGACCTGCGGGCCAAACACCCCAGTGGTATTTTTATTGAGTATGTTCCAAGCCGCTTGTTTAAGCGACGTGTCGTTGAGGCGCTCGCCTGTGGGGCCATGAGTATGTGCATGTGTTTCGTTCCTCTGATTCAACGCACCAGCATAAGCCTGTAATTTTGCATACCACTGTCGTATTGGTAAGTAGCCATCAAATACTTCAGAGGTGCATGGAACTAACCTGTGTGAAGACACCGGTCGACCACGACTCTCCGTAGCGAGCGAGAATGCTGAGTCGGAGGTTAGAAATTTCAGGTTGAGAGCCGAACAGCATGCTCACTCGGCCTGAGGGGCGTTGGCAAGTCTGCAGAAATCAATCCAAGCGGCATCGAACTCCGGTTCCTCGTCTTTGAGAAGATCCATCGCCTCCATCAGGAACTCGCCTCCCCCAAATGGCATCATGAGGTTGTAACTGCAAGTGGCGTCGAAACCAGGAAAATAATAACAATGACAACCAGGATACGCACGAGCTCAGCCCTTCTCCACCTTCGTCAACCAGATGGGAGGTGGCAGCATTCCATCCTACGGCAGAGGAATTTCCGGTGAACAGCCCAAATTTGAAGCCCCCGATATCGCTCTGGGAAGACAGACGGTCAGCAACGACGTCGTAAGCTGTGATCTATGTACCATCCCGATTTTGATCTTGTCCAGCCATTGGGGGTCATTCTGCAAGGATGAGACTGAGCAAACAAGAAAACGACGTAGGAGAAACCACTTACAGTACGTTCCCACTTGGTAAACCAGTTGCCAGCTAGAGTTGTCCAGTCCGGGCCACTTCCAAAATTGAATTAAACAATACCAGCCAAATAATTTTTTTACTTACATTCGGAGACGACCGGGTCCAGCGGGATCGGGAGGAGGGAATACCTTTCGCAAGGGATCCCAAGTCATTATAGTTTCTCCGGCCTGTAAAGAGAAATCCATAATGTCGCCAACCAGTTCATCCGCTGAAGTTTGGTCGCATGAATACCGGCATTGTCAGTAAAAGGAACAGGCTTACCCGTCAAGTAGTAAAAGGGCCGCTTGAGCGTACTGCCCGCTACACGAGCTTCCTTGGCCCCATCGCCCCAATGGTTCACGTTGTGTCGGCTTCCCAGCCCCGCGAATGGTCCACTGGGAACTTGAGGTCAAGTATGCGTAGGTAAAGGAAGAGAGCGGTGACATACATGTGGTGGAAATCGACCTCGGAAAGGTGGCGCGTCATGGCGTATGACATCCGCCAAAGATCGCTTCTTCCCGTCCGCAGGAACGACATCCAGAGCCACAGATCGGTCCCGATCTCACCGTTGTCCCACGCAAAGCCACCGACGTCGTATCTCCAGGTGTGGCGCGTTTGGTCGTAGGTGTGCATCACGTCGCCATAATCCCAAAAGCCATAGAACTGGCGCTGGGCGACCTCCTATGAAAGGCACACACCAATGAGCGGCGAGGGAAAGGGACCGGTAATATAGCTTACAGCGACGTAAAAGTCAAGGAGAGCGCTGTGTCGCTTTTCCATGGCAGCCGCGCCAGTCGTAGAAGTATCGGGCACATTCCAGCGACCACCGAATAATTTGTGGGAGGCGTAAAACGCCGGACTAGCAATAACTTGGGGGACGACTGTCTGTGGAGGTGTCAGCAGCTCCCATGCATGTGCAGACGAAATGTATTCACATGGACTGAAGCCAACTGAGCCAGAGTATCGCGGGAAGGCGTCGCAGCGACAACTTGGAATGTGAGCTCGTAAGATCTTCCGATACCTGTCGAACATGTTAGTCGACCGTGTGCAACTACGAAGACCCGATTTACCAATTGGATTGGGATCGGGGTCCCCGACGTCTTCGTATGCGAGATCCAGCTACATACAACTCAGTACGCGTTTTTGAAGTCATGGCAGTCAACCTACCCCATGAGCAACAGTGTCGTAATGGCGCATATCGATGGCCGGTCCCTGCAGAAGCAGAATGAAGCAATTGAAGTCAATGTGAATAAGAATAATCACCCGAGGGCTGTATGCCCAGAGTGTAACAGTGCCTGTATCACTCGCGGCGTTTCGAATATCAAGACCTCGAGGTGCGCCTTGCCAAAAGTCTGGGGACGAACAATGAACATCGGAGTAAAGGGATACAAATGCAGCCAACCTCTCAGAGCGAAGACAACTCCTCCGCCGCTGGCACCACCGAGGTAGCCAAGCCCAGAAGCGTGCGTTCCGAAACCGGCGTTGGTCAAAAACGACGACGCACGACCGCCAGTCGTTCTCTTAGAGATCGTGAAATTGGACGGCGAAAGCTGGTCGAGGGTGAAACTTTCCCAGAGAGCAAGTTGATCAATCTCGCTGGAAACCGTCGTGGGCCAAGCAGACAGTGGCGGCGTCAGAGTTCCCTCGAATTGCGGTGTGAGAACTGCAGCTGTAGCATCGCGACGAAGACCAGAGACAACTCGGACAGGTTCCCCCCAAACACCTCCTGCGTCCGACACGAACCTAATGTGGCGATCGTGGGGCAGGTCAGTGAGTGGTGTCGAGAATTGGAACCCAAGCCCTTTAATGAAATCGTTGAATTGATCTCCGTCGTAGATGAAGAAGTGGCTCAGCCGCAATGTGGTGGCACCCGCAACGATATAGAAGCGCAAGATAAAAGGAAGAAAATCCGCGTGGCCAGAACCGCTGTATTTTCCGGTCACCTGGACCAGGTCAAATCATTGTCGACTGAGATTTAAATTCTATACCTTCACCACGGCACGAACGGGCCCGTTCTGCTCAACGGTGACGGCTTCTATGTTGCCGTTCAACGTAGAAACGGACGACTTGGCTCCGTCAATTTCAGGCTCGTCAGGACCACCTTGAAGGAACAGTACGAGGGTACCATTCTGAGCCTTAACCGACCCAGAAAGACTGAGGGAATCAATCAGAGTGGTTCCAGATGTGTTGAACTTGGCTGTTCAGAAGCTCAGCAATTTGCCAAGCTTTCAGAATGCAGACAAACCAGTAAATGAGCCTGTAGTAACTGTGACACTGGAATCCGTCTGTGAGACAGAGACGGGAGACGAAGGTTCTGTCGGGATTCCAGGCGCCAAGTGAAGCGTATCTTCAAGTCCACTGTCGGCTGCAAGGCTGTGGCCCGTCCACTTGAGACTTCCGTCTGGCCAGCTTTATCCAACATTAATATCTCTGAAAGTTGATTGGAGGTGGACCGACTATGCAAGAGGCCATGTCTGAACCGGTATTCCCTTGCCGGCGGCCGTCACGGAGATTGGGGTCGTCTTGTCGATTTCGCCCTGCGCCCAGGGGACTCCGAAAGAGGTACCGGTGGGCGTCCCCGCGGGAGCA
The DNA here is from genome assembly GCA_029378375.1 of Mycena olivaceomarginata. Classification (NCBI taxonomy): domain Eukaryota; kingdom Fungi; phylum Basidiomycota; class Agaricomycetes; order Agaricales; family Mycenaceae; genus Mycena; species Mycena olivaceomarginata. The sequence goes on along the minus strand of JARKIC010000638.1, from coordinate 198,405 downwards.
GTTTTATCAACCCATCCCAAATCTACCCCATCGGACGCACGAGGTTTGGACATGGCAGGTGAAGAAGTGAAAAGTCGACATTCGCGGCGGCCCTCTTATTGCTTTGCAGCGGCAAGCTCGGCGGGCCGACGGCGCGTTCGAAGGGCGGGCACAAGACCGCGTACATGTGATGGATTTTGTGATTTGGTCGCGTCAAGTCGCGTCATCCTCGTGTCTCTGCCGCCTCCCGAAGCATAGTCAAGCAAACGCGAAGACTAGAAAAGACCAGAAGTCGTGGAGAAGCAGACGTGCGATGAGAGGTTTCCAAAGTTGACATCTACGAGGCGCGGACTGAGTATAAGGAAGATGCAAACGAACTCCAACAGAAGCTTCGGTGCTCTTCATCAAAATGCACTATATTCTCTTTGTCCAGCTGACGAAAAGCCGGTCCGGTTTGGAGGCAAAAATGCGAGCACGGCGCGTCGATGGTCTGTGCAATGCGCGCCACCCTCAGTGCCATGTTGGCGGCGCAGTTGCTGTTTGCTGCTGCTGCGCCCAATGATCGCGCCTGCAATTTCACCCTCGACAGCCTTGCATTCGATCTGTGCCCTTTATTCTCAGGCCAATCTACGTCTGTTGCATTCGGTGAAGAAACCCCGCCAACTTTTACGACCCACCGCTATGCAGTCAACTTTGGCGCACCTTTGAAGCTCGACACCTACTTTGCCACGGGAATTACAGGTAAACGAGAACAGTGTTGAAACATTGGTCGTAATAACATCTGCGTAGTGTCCCGAAGGTAGTTTCGCAAGCCGACGTTATTCGTTCTGTTAACCCCAGTAATTTTAAGGCACATGGATATGTCTTATAGTTGAAAACACTCGTCCTGCCCATCCCTCCGAGCCTATGCGAATTCTCCAGGTTGTTCCTGTCGCAGGGACTCATGGCCTGAATCCCAAGGCCAAAATGCTGGCCAAGGTAGAAGCTGACGATTTGCATGGTTGGTTGGTTAGCTCGAGGGCGGTCTGGCCCATACTGAAGCCGCATTTTCAGGGCCTTTGCAGCTCACCCTGCACGGTGGTCTTTATAACCACCAAACTCAAAAGGCCAGCATTCAATTTCACTGTGACCATGGCGTGGATGAGGTATGTACCTCTGGTTCTTTGTATGCACCACAATTTAATTTTCGCACAACCCAGCCGACACTGCCCAAATTTGCTTGGCAATGGAATGGCACTCATACTTTCTCGTGGCGGACCAAGCACGCCTGTCCACGCGCCCTCCCGCCCGGGGCACCAGAACCGAAGCCCGAGGAACCTGACGCCGATCCACCGGCCACGCCCCCAGTCGATCCCGACGCGGATGGCGACAACAGCGAGCATACCACTGGTCCAGCGCCACCGCCCGCGCTGGTTGGTCTGTTTGGGATTTCCTTGTCAGTCATGTTCAATATGCGGACTTCGTGCGCTGAAATCAGACGACAGTGTTATCCTCGGGCTCCGTTTCTTCTACCCTTTCCTGTCGCGCTGGGGTCGATACATTGCCTTGCGGTTGCGTAATTCGGTAGCGCGAAACCCCGTGGCCAGAAGCAAAGGGTTTAGACCCTCTGCTCTGAGCCTGGCAAAGTGGGCGGCGGAGGAAGACCCCGAAGAGTACGATGTGGACGATGGTTTCATGCGCAGTGCATCAGATGGAGAAGAAACGCCGCTGACTCCGAATTCTCGGGCAACCTTCGCAGCAAGTCGATACGGGAGCGCTGGACATGGAATATAGAGCGCAATTGCCATGTAATACATTGTAAATTGATTTTCAAAAAAGGCTTCCGTGTACAAAACTTTAACTAAGGAAGTAAACCACAAAGGTGACCCTTCAATTCAAACTGTATCTTTTTCCGAAAACACCTTCCTCCATCGCTTTAATTTCTGGAGCAGACAGTCAGTTCCCAGGATGTTGCGCAGTTTCATGAATAAAAAAAACGAACGAAGAGCGACGTGCTTGGAATGGAAGCGACAATAAGCCAGATTGCCTGCTCAACACGTTACTTGCACATACAATACAAACGTTATTCGAACTTACCCATCATGTACCAGAGGCCGGGGATTCCTGTGCTCGTGGTTAAGTTATTGTACAAGCCAGTCTGCCCCTCGCCGCACCTAGGTCTCGCCAACAGCCCTGAATTTCTCCGTCCGCGTCCAGACCCCAAATAGGTTTGCATCTATCTGTCAGTTCGTCGCCGCATACCTTCCGGATATTGTCGCGAACGTCGCCGACGCTGAGAAGTGATAAACACACAGTCGGCTGCGAAAGGATGAGGTGAGGTACCCAGTCGCAAAGACCACCACGTCCGCAGGCAGCTCGCTACCGTTCTCGAACTCGAGTCCAGTGGGAGTGAACCGCGCAATGAGACTGTCGTTTTTCAGCTTGATCTTCCCGTCGACGATCAGTTGACTGGTCCCGACATCTAACGCCCAATTAACATCCAATCCAGTCTTGTAAGAAATCTGTTTACCCAGATAGTAACCGCCAGCACGTTCCCAGACTGCGAGCGAGAAGCCTGCGTCCTTGTATCCGAGGTTGAGCCTGAAGCCGCGCTTGCGCAGGCCGTCTAGCAGTTCCCTAAAAGGACTCAGCAACGGTTCAATCCTGTGCTTATATACCACGGACTTGTCCGCCTCGGCAATCTCCAAAGTCCTTCGTGGAGCTAGCAGCTCCACGAGCCGATTGGGATATGATGCGTTCAATCTATCCGCCACATCCACCGGCGGTGCGTTTTCCGAATACAGCCCCTCGAATAATATCCGCCAGCCGTTTTTGGTGGTCATCACGTAGGTCGAGCTGCGCTGGAACATCGTGACGTCTAGGAAACGAAGATGCACGGTGAGATTCTATGTAAGGTCAGCATCTACAGATGTGCATGCGCACCAACTCCGTGCTCATAATAATCCGCACAGATATCGTGGGCTGTTTTATCGTCAGCTAGATCCGCCACATTAAGAGACTCAGATGCCTGAAGTGCATGCTCCTATGACCACGACCTTTTTTCCGGCATGGTCGGTGGCCTTCTTGTGTTGCGAGCTATGGAGAATCTGGCCTTTGAACTCGTCCTGTAGTGTCACACATCGACAAGCTGAAAGGGAACTGGGGATGAGACCAGACACCCACCATTCCAGGATATGTTGGCAACCTCCCGCGATAACTTCCAAAGCCGGTCGCGAAAACCAAGTGTTTCACTGTAAGGACTCGGTTCCCTCCTTGACTACTGGTTACAGTCACTTTCCACTTTCCCGACGCGTCGAGAGAGGCTGCTGTGACCTCGGACGACGTCCACACAGGAATCTCGAGTGCTTCTGCGTAATTTTCTAGCCAGTTCGCAAGCTTGTGAAAGGTTCGCTCTTTTGTTTCGGTTTGATAGAGTCGAGAATACGTACCTTCTTCGCAGGTGTATATACCGGCCATGTGGGCGGACTGGATCATTCAATTGGGTTGAGTTACGGGTCAGTTAAAGCGTGGTAGGCGCTGACGCACAAGCTGAGGTAGGGCATGTGGTCATACCCTTTCAACACTCAGCCCGTGCGACGGAGAATGAACCTTATCAGACTCACAGACAGGATCATGCAGGCACAGTGCTTCATATCTAGCCCGAGAAAATGAGAAAATCGTGATTTTGAGTTTTTCCACGCAATCATACCTGTTTCTCCAGTTGTCGCCAACTCTAGCATTCTTTTCGACGACAAGGACGGATACATCTAGGCATTTGAGTCGACCTGCGAGTTCTAAACCACTCTGGCCTCCGCCCACAATAAGAACGGTTGGATCTCCGTCATCGAAAGCGAGAGAACGGCGCCGAGCATCTTCCCATTTACCATGATTCGGGGCAGGGTCACGCAATGGTCCGAGCTGGAGCGTGTTTGAATACGGAGGACGAGTACTTAGCTATATCGGAACGCACCTTCTCAGGAAAGTCTTTGAGATCTTCGAGATTGGTAAACATGCAAGTGCGCTTTCCAGCTGCCGTCTTTTTGTGGTATGAGCCGAAATATACCAGAACCTAATCCGATGCGCGTCTCAAACGTAAACATGGCCTCGATCCAGACGATATCAGGGTAAGGTCGTATCAAGCGCAGATGCTTCCTCCTTCAGCTCGAGTTTGGACATCTGTGCCCCCGCTAGACGGTCAACGAGGAACTGCTGAATGGCGGGTCCTTGAAACGTCCGAAAGTCCCAGGTGAGAGCAAGGATATCTCGCCACAAAGCACCCTCAGCGAAGAGATCGGCGACAGCGGCGACATTGTTCTGTTCGACGGCAGAGCAGAATAGGTGGAACCACTCTGTAACAATGCTCTTCGGATCTAAATCATCAGGAATGGTGACACCCAGTCGATCGAGAGTCGGCAAAGCGTTGGTGGTGGTCATTTAAACGAGAATGAGAGGGGAATGAGGCGGAGGGATGACCGCAATGCATCGTGGAGCTATTTAAGTGGCGGAGAACGTCACATGGAAGTCCTTCTGCTTACGACAAGCTTTATCCTTGGACTTCTCTTCAGAAGGCACAGGGGTTAGTTTAGCCAGTGGTCTGTTGAAAGTACGGCAATCTTGGCAGTTGACATTCACCGCGTCAGACAACCCTCGGGAAAGAGAAAATTGGGTTGGGGTTTAGGATGGTTGGGATTCAGTATTTTTCCCTGAAACGATGCAGCGAAATTTGTTCAGACTCCGGTGTCACTGAGCTTCATGAACAGATCCAACAGGACATTGAAAACTAAAAGCCCCACAGCGGGTGAATTTATTGCCAGCGCTAGCCGAGTAGGAATGGAAGGCAAGCCAACGAAGAAGCTAGAATAAGCGAAACACGGAGACAGTGGTGGTTCAAAGCAAGAGACGTGTGTTTACATCGGTTGGATTTGCCAAACAACGCGTCGTTCAGGAGGTGCCACTGACCACTCACCATGGAAATCGATACCAGCCCCAATTCTTCTTCCCCCGAGTCGTCTCCGTCCAAAGACTCGAGGGCGACGCGTTCCCATCGAATGCCAGACCCCGATCCCGAGAAAATCGCGTCTCTTGCACAGAAGTTATACTGAGTCGCTGAAAGCTCTGAAGCCGTCGAAGAATAAAACAAACGTGTCCATCCCCTTCTCCGAGTTCGACAATATCCTTTCTAGGTCGCAGCAGGTGGCTGTCCTCACATTAGCGTCGCATCGTTCGAGAGACGACGCGCTGTCGCTCAAGCTTTCAGACGTGTCCGAAAAGCTCACCCACCTCGAATCTAAGCTCGAGATCGCATGCAGCCATGGCGCCTCTGGTGTCGAAGCCCGTCCCCAATCCACCACCGCCCCCGCCTATCATTCCTGCTGGCACTCGACACGGCTCGTTATACCTCGCAGACGGGAATATCGTTGTCGCTGCCCCCTCAGAGGGCGGACGATGATGCTGTTTCGTGTTCACCAGTCCATGCTTGCTCTCCAGTCGCCTGTCTTTGCCGTAATGTTCACTTTGCCTCCTCCCTGCCGCGAACGGCGACGTCTACGACGGCGCGCCGTTCGTACATATGCCTGACGACGCGAAGGATATCGAGAGCCTGCTGAAAGTCTTGTACAATCCCTCGTAGGCCTATTTTTTCTCTGCGGTTTCGCTACTCATTCCCATCTTAGCGAACTGCCACATAAACGACTTGATCCACTCACACCTCTGAATGTTCGTCGCACACTCGCCATGGCCACCAAGTACGAGATGGAGGCTCTTCGAGAGCGCATCGTTGTTCAGCTGCAGGCCGACTGGCCCTACTCACTGGGAGAATGGGACCGCCTGGAAACGGAAATCCAGGGTCTCGAAGACGAACATAGCGATGCCGACGACTTAACGGATCCATGATCTTTACCTGGACGAAAGGCTCCCAGAACCGGTCGCGGCCATTCGTCTAGCAACGGACTGGAATATACCGAAGATCATGCCATCCGCGGTGTATCACCTTTCCCGCCTCAGCACCGAAGACGATTGGTTGGAAAGTCGAAACGACCGCGAGGATCTCGAACTCGAGCGCACAGCTAGATGGGATCTCCTCGAAGCACCCGACTTCATGTTGCTTCTAAAAGTTCGGGAACTAATCAAGGTCAAAGGCTACTCGTTCAGGTACTCGAACGCCTGTTTTCCGAAGACGTGCACTTCGTCCGGCGCTTGCGAGAAGTGGTGGGACGATGCGTCCGTTCGGTGGCAAATGTCGCGCGATCCACTCGATCTGATGAAGAAATTCCTCGAAACGCGACCTCGCGATCTTTGCAAACACTGCTGGAACGCTGCCAAAGTCAAAGTTCGGCGCTGGCAGGTTGGATTTGTGGGACGATATCTGCGAGTGTGTCGCGGTAAGTGCGCCGTTTCCTGAGGGAACAAATCCATTGACGCAGGCGACGACATAGCCTGATGTAGAAGACGAGACCAAATGAACGCCCGTCCCCCGGGATCACCACATACCCGTAGCTGAAGTATAATCAATAAATACAGATATCACAGTGCAATGCTTGGTACTACTCATTCGGCGGACCCAAATACATCTTCAGACAAAATACTTCGTCTCTGTCCTAAAGAGGACTCTCCTCGTATGGATCGTTTTGGGGGTGTATCAAGTTTGAAATACTGTGCATCTGCTTCGTCGGGTCCTCAGACGGGGAGACCGCGGGGGAGTAAGGCTGCTGTATGAGGGAGAATGCAACGGCTGAAGAAGGGGCGACCTCGGTGGGATGGGTGCCGGGGCGTGCGGGGCGAGGATGCCTTCTGTGCGTGCTGGATCTCCCGCGCATTCGGTAGAATGGACCGGAAGAGCGAAACACGATTTTGGGTGTATTTCGGGGCATCTCGGGGCGCGGCGTCGGCTGCTGCTTGTGCACGAGTCAAGCGGTGTCGCCGTACAGAATATGCCAAGTCAGACTCACCAGCGCCAGTCACCGGGAGAGCGTTGTCGTTGGCACTGAGGCTCAAAAACAAGAACAAAGGGGCGGCCCAGACGCAGACCCCGAAGAAGGTGGCGATTTCCTGTGAAGCCTGCTACGCCTTTCGGAGGCGGTGCCCCGCGGAATGAGCGGTTATGCTTCGCATCCTGAGACAGTCGGGCAAAGTGGAAGAACCAGAGAAAGTGGTCGGCAATAACCAGCACACAAGAGCCGATGAATGAGGGCGAGGTGAGAGAGATGAGAGGCCAGGTGTTGGCGAAGTTTTGCAGATAGACGAAGGTGGCAGAATATTCGAGAACTGCTGCAGCTGGTGCTTAACAGGACCGCGCCGGAATAGATCTCACTTACCTACGTGAGAGAGCGGTAGCGAGTCTGTGAAATATAATAATCCATGCAAAGCAATTATGGCCTGAGGGATCATAAGTGGAACACTCCGACCCAGATAATTTCGCGCACAGTATATCCCGCGTTGTCCAATTGTTTTGGCCAAACGCGTATGCTCTTCAATTAACTCCGACACGTATAGAAGCCCGCTTGCTGTAGGTTGTTGAGCCGGAAGAACTCGAGAGGACTGTCAAACCTCGAACAAACCTAAAGAAAGTGTGACAAACGCAAACGCGATCAGGACCGCGCCGTAGCTGAAGGAGGTTTAATTCGGATTGTAATTTGAGGAAGTTGTATGTATCCGACCTGAGATAGAATAACAATCCCATTAGGATTTAAAGTAGTCTCTTCGACTTCCTGCCTGAGATAGTCGTTCTCAAGGACCCGTAGAAGGTTGGAAGTGGAGGAAAAGGCAGTCGCGTCACCGTGGATCAATCCGATCAGACCTGTGCCTCATTGGACCAGCTGCGCCAATCGCTAGTCTCTCCTCCTTCCACCATCTCCCTTTCCTCGCCGTTCAAGAATCACACTATGAGCAACCTCGAGAGTGAGTCTACATACGGTCTCTTGAATTTTATTCTGACTATCAAGCTAGAAACCCTCTTCCAGCTCAAGGTCTGTCCTTAGTTCCTCTCCGCTGATGTCATACTCATTTATTTGATACTTAGTTTACAGCCAAGACTCTCAACCGCCAGGCAAAGAAGGCAGAGAAAGACGAGAAATCCGAAAAGTCTCGCCTCAAGAAGGTCCGATACCAGTCTGCGCAGTCACTGGCGTCCACTAAACCCTGTCTAGGCCTTGCAACAGGGCAACAACGATGGTGCTCGGATATATGCCTCGAACGCCATCCGGAAGAAGAGCGAAGCCTTGAACCTTCTCCGCCTATCCAGTCGGATAGACGCCTGTCGCGAGCCGGGTGGAGACTGCTGTTACGATGCGGCAAGTGACCGGAAACATGACCTCTGTGGTGCGCGGGATGGATAAGGCCATGGAGAGCATGAACCTGGAGCGGGTGTGTGCTGGCGCTATTCTCTCTCTCATCTTCAATTGCTGAGTTCCGCGTCTAAAAGATATCCATGGTCATGGATAAATTCGAGACGCAGTTTGCAGACCTCGATGTGCAGACGTCGTACATGGAGGACGCCATGGGATCTAACGACCGCCGTCTCCACACCCCAAGACCAAATCGATCTCCTCATTCGACAGACGGCGGATGAGGCCGATCTGGAGCTGCAACACGATTTGGATGCTGTGCCGCAAGAGGCACCACAGGAGCCCGTCCGCGATGAGGATGCGAAACTGGCAGACCGGCTAAGGGCCCTCCGGCCTGCAACATAGGTTTTCGACAAGCTGGACAATGTATTTTACGTTTGTTATATATAGGTGAATTAAATTTGTACAGGTGTTTGGGTTCATATTTCGGTTCATTCCTGTGAAGAGCACGTTCCGTTGTATGGTGAGTGATCATACCCAAATCCTTACTTCTTTGGGTCTGGTTGTATATTCGTAGGGCTCCTGCTCTCTTCCGTCGTTCAATGCTTATTCAAACCATCACCACGAGAAGAAAGGCTGTATTTCATTGTCGAACGTAAAGGGCGAATTTTACCCCACTTGAAATCTTGCTGGCGAACTCCGCTTGCGAAGGTCGCGCTTGTGAATACTTGTAATAGTTTGGAAACCGAATCAACCTCCAAGATTTGCCGGGGCTACGGCGTCTTCAATAGCTCCGGAAACTAGGGATCGTGATCTGCCTCCGCTTTCACTTGTGGCTTCCGTCCAAGCCTCCAAGGGGATTGCAGACCGCGGTCTCACGACCATCGAACAAAGAAGGAGCGGGAGATGTTCGAGCTCGGTGTGGCCTGCCCGATGCAACTATCAAAGGCCTATATTCAGACTTGTGTCCTATCCGACCAAAATATTGAGGTATGGGAACTACCGTCGATTTCGAAGCGCAGTTACGGCGAGTCCGGCTCTTCTGAAAAATGCTGACCTTGACTTGGATGTCGTGCCGCTGAAGTGTCGTTCGCGAATGTCTTGCTTGAAGATGTTTCCATACAAGGCTTGCAGTCTGTTACCTTCCCATATTTGTGTGTCCGAGATCTCCGCTTTTTAATTAACAGCCCGCAGTATGCGCAGACAGACGAGATGGATGGAAGTTTTCACCTTCTGACGACATTCCGCTGGCCAATATCAAGATTGTTACATAACGGTGAGTTTCTGGGTCACCAATTCGTTGCCAACTCGTCTTCTCAGTCGAGTCGCGGCCTTGGTTAATTCCTATCGAGTTGGGTCTTGGCCGTCGGTCCGCTGACGAAACCTGACTGCGTTCCAAGACGACGGACTGTTATGCGATTCCGCAACGGCGTCGTGTGCCCGGATTGAAATGGCAGGGCAGGTTCCAAGTCGAATGTACACCGCCATCGGCAGGTCAACGCTTATGAGTAACTGGGCACATCACTGATCCTGCGACTTATTAATGCTGTTGCAAAGCTGTAGAAAAAATTTAAATACTGTCTACGCACCAAAGACTGAGCGCCGAGTAATGTTAATGAGCACTGAGTCCTTTGGTCGTCCATAGGAGGAAAGGGGCGACCGGAACGGCGAATAAAATATAATTAGATAATGCAATGCGAACTCGTTTCCTTCCGTCGTTGGAAATATTTCACATGGCGGGGTTGTGGTAGCTTGACTGCAGCTAAGTATTACTGCTATTGCGGGTTCAGGACGGCAAATCCCACCTAATCGGGTAGGCGAAAGAAGCATGTGGCAGTGAACTATGACCCGAATGATCATCGGCGGCTGTCTGGTGCTGTCTGGCCGGGTTCGACCTCTCTCACTGCTTTCCTCGTCTGTCCGCCAACCACACCCTCTTTATGACATGCTACTCCTCCGGTTGCTCCCTATTGGACTATTCGCACTCTTAGTGGCCTCGCAAGTCGATGGCCAGGTGTGTTATTAGCTTTTGTCCGCGACTTCATTCGGCTGATAGCTACGTTTGAAAAAGTATCCAGACGATGTGGTCAGTAGCGGCGCCGCTTTCCGAAACTGCAATTTCTCACTGGCATGAACTCTTCAGCTAAATAATAAGCACGGAAAGACGCCCTGTGAAATGCAGGACATGTTCCTAAACTCTTCAAGTTGCAGCTTGCAAGCGCGAGGTCGGCATAATCACAATTCCAGCGAGTGCTCTGACCGTTCGCGCAGATGATAATGACGGCGACACGACCATAACACCAAGCCGATGTACCTGGTCCGCGTCTCAAATAAACGCGTCTGCTCTGGCTAATTGATCCGCAGTACTAATGTATTCTTCAACCTCTGGAGTGCCTGCCTTTACACAAAGACACATCTGGACCAACCATTACCTCCCTGTGAATCTTTCCAGCAGAAATGCGTCCAGGCGTCCATTGATGTCACCACAAACGCCCCACAATCGGACACTGTGTATCCGGGATGGGTGTTCATGGAGTTACCACCGGACAACGGCACCTTCAGTCTCGTTAGAGCCGTGGAATGTGGGTTGTCTTGGATATTCAAAATCATGTCCATTATTGACGCCGGCGACCGCAGCTGCTGACGGGTTGCAGTCTCGTAATTGGACTACTGTCCAAATAGTAGTTCCCATCCTGGTTGGCCTTGCCGTGGGCGTAGCTGGGGTTTTCTTGGGCTTTTTCATATATCGCCGGCGGAGGAATGCGAATCGAGAACGACCATGGATGCAGACCACCGGAAATCGGCCGCGTTTCCAGTTTCCCACCTGGTCCAGCCGACAGAAGGTCCGCGAGCTGAACCGAAGCACCTCCTGGAGCATCGACCAGGGTGAAGAGGACTTGCAGGAATACCAGTTCGTTTCGTACCCGGCCTCCCTTCAAGGGTCGCGGGCCAGCGGCCATGTTCGGCTTTCCTCGTCGTCGTCGATCCAGGCTGGCCCTCCTCCGCTTAAAATTCCTTCAGACCAAAAGCCACCCGTGTGGACTTGGCCAGGAAAATCGATCTGGAAGGGTCCGCTCCAAAGCGCACGGCAGCTAGGCGACTCTATCCCCCGGCCTTGGAGAAGTACAAAACGCGTCCCCGTGAAAAATATTCCTGGGTACAATAAATTCCGGGTCGACGGCGCCGATTCCGACTCCCCCCTCTCTCAACGTCCCCACACAGAGAGTCTCTTGGGCCACACAGGACGCAGTCGGACTAACCTACACCAGGAGACTATATTCGAAGGGGAGAATGAGGACGACAGTGATAGCGATGAAGAAGCGTTACCGTTTATTCCCCAGGAACATTCACGTTCGAACCATGACGCGGAACCGCCTACTAACGCTGTACTGTACATATCACCTGATTCTGGAACCGGAACAGAATCTCCTGGCGACTCGAACGGTTCGCGAATTCCGCGGCAGATACCTCCTGCCAGTGTTCCTCCCAGTATTCCATTACCATTACTTCCCCCCGTGCCCACGCAGGTGAGTAAAATGATTATCGTCATCCGCACTCCTTAAATTCATCCTGCTAGCGCCCTCAGCCCCCGCCTCCACCTGCATCGACGTCGTCGCAGCAGCCACCAGTAGTGGCTCAGGTGAGTTAATTAGTTAGACTGTTCTCCCGTTGCCATATTCTGTCTGCTAGGGACCTCCTCCCCGTCTTGCGCCTCCGCCAGCTTCCGTAGCTCCCCAGTCAGTGGGTCAAAATCAAGTGAGTGATAATGAGTGTGAAAATGGACATTTGACTCATTTACCCTGCTAGCGTTCGCCCCCTACTCTCCCCCCTGCTCCGACATCCCCTCCTCCACCTCGGCCCACCGTCCCCAAACGGTCTCCTAGATCTCCTCGTTCTCCACTCCCCACCCAATTCTCCAATCTACAACCCCTCCCGTCGCCGCCCCTTCTTTCCCCTCCGCCGTCAAATAATCCCCCTGCTCCTCCCCCAGCCAGACGCCGGCCTGATAGCGACGGGGGAAGCTCTATCCGGTCCTTGCCCATAACCCCTACGCCACCCTATGTTCGTGCGACACCACCCGCCCCGATTCAGGTCCTCCCCGAGCCGGCAGGCAACGCTCCTCTGCGTTCTGCCCCACCATACCTCCCTGATGTTCCGCCAAGATCTCCGCCAGCAGAACTCTTGGCTACTCGCTCAATACGATCGGGGTCGGAAGCCGCGCGCTCCGTGCGGAGACTGCCGCTTCCTCCGGGCTCGTAGTCACGGCTGCTTGGTGGCTTCTTTGGCCTGGGGACCGTTCCTGGTCCCTCGAAGGGCTTTCCCGGGTCGCTGGACGCGCTGCGTCACTCTGTACCCGAGTCCGGCTCGGATGTTGCTGGAACATTTCATGGGTGACTGCGACCTGACATGAACTCCTCAACGCTTTGACCGACGATATTTATGTACTAATCTCATTTTCGATGGACATTGTTATACATACGAATTTTGCATTTGTTTGAAGCGTTCGTGCGGTCTTCTGGGCATCCCGGCTACTCTGGAGCAGCTTGGCCATATGTAGGCCTTTTACCCTCTTCTTGATTTCGTTTCGTCGAAGTCTATTCACCTCTGTCCCTCATATAGGGCCACACCGATTATGTTTCTAGGGCATCCGTCCGGTCGTCTCTGGTAGGAATCATATTAAAATGTGCACGCCAAGCATTTGCAGAGACGTGAAAGTCACATTGTGGTCTTCTAACCTGACGCACGTCGCGTAAGGCTTGCTGGGATTATAGTGTGCGTCTTGACTCGAATATTATTATGGCCGTGCAGGTTTGCTCATATCCGTGAAGCAGTTCTCACTGCTGGTCCCAACAACAACTTACTTAAATCGTAGGTGGGCCGAAACTGGTGGAGGAGCGCAAAGGCTTCCGGCTACAGCTTCAATATTCAGCCTGCATCGTACAGCGTCCTGCCAAAAGACGCTGGAGAAATGTTCCGAATTCGCGATGCCATTGAAGATTGTGATCATACCGTAATGGACCTCTCGAGAACAGCCTGGAACAGCTGTTACAGTAGAACAGCGCTTGACTACGCTTGTCGTCGTGGGAAAGAATATGTAAGAACTTTATTGGAGATTAGGTTTCGCCCGCAAAAATCGCATCCTCTTTTTATATTCCCTCGTCGTTACGCATATGACTTCGCCAATGCAAATCTGCCTGCAATGTAATCAAGGGACCTTTTAGCCCCAGCGCTTCCCTCTGAATGCAGATAGATTCTTCATCCGAATTTTGGCCCAGGCCTCTTCCACTAGAAAACCCCCCCCAAAGTGTATTTTGTCCTCTGTGTTTCCACCAAGAGACTTGGAGCCTCCTTGTCGTGAACATGAATCAAGGTTCCAGTCGCACTTAAGGGTATTTTCTGTTTGTTTTTTCTTCCGTCGGGGAGGATTCGTGATCTCGGGTGTTCAATTAGAGGCGTGACAACGCACCACTCTGGTTGATGGATCGTCGCGGCCGCCTCACATCGCCATGGGACTATCGAGCATTCACTTCCGCTTTTGAGCTGTCTTCCTTCTGCCCCGCTAGACGCTAAACGCGACACATGATGGCCCCGGCTTGATAAAATCGACCACTTGCTTGCACCGACTGCCCCCAGCTCCGGAATCGCCATGGCCAGTCGACAAGTTCAGCTTATTCCGTATAATTTCTTTTTCTCCTTGCGGGCGGAGATGTGCTCCAGACCATGCCTGATACATATAGGCTTTACCGAAAACAATGGGTAAATGGCAGCGTCAGCGCGGTGTGTTTCTTTTATGCATGCGCTCGATAGTAAGTGTCCGGCATTGCTGGAGTGAACTAATCTGACCACGTCTGCGTAGTCTGTCCATCATATCTTTGGTTTCAAACGGCATCGGTATTCCTCTTCGCTCACTCCAAGACGCGACTTTATACTCATATCTTCTAGGCTTCTTTGGGACTCACTTCACCCCCGCGTCGTGTCGGCGCTTTTATATGCTACCTAATATAACAGCCAGTGCGTTTACGACGGTGCTTTGGTTGACTGTAACTGAAGCAAATCCAGTGTTGGCCGGCATGGCTGTTCAAGTGCTGGTCTTTATTAGGTTAGATCTTCTCCTCGTTCCCATCCATTAAAACCAACGGCCTCGCAGAACATTTGCCATCTCTGGTCGAAGTAAAAGGTGTTTTTATGGCTTGGGTTCAGTTTTGCTGCTTTGTTTTCCCGGTGCGTGTACAAACATTCGGATTTGGCCCGGACTTTTCTGACCCAATAATGAAAGTTCAAGTTTTTGGCATCACATATCATCGGGATCCCTTTCTTTCCAAGGTAAGAGACGATGAACAACAAAAATGTATTATTTCTGACGATGTAACTGGGTGTCTAGGGGATCGTAAGTTGCATTTTCTCTGGAAGTCGCCATTTCAACTGACCATTGGTAGATGTAAAGGACGAGTCCTTCGACCTGGCGAGGTGTGTTATTTTTCGATCTAACTCCCTTCCACTAATATTATTTCAGCCAGATTGGAATATCGTGTGAGTTCGCCTCCTTCTGTCCATTCGAGCCACTAAAGTCAGGCATCCCATGAAGTTATTATAGTGCTCATATGGCATTTGACTTGCTGGCCTGTATAACAGCGACCACCTACGTGATTTTGATCTCTCGGGTTGAAGGAACATTGTAAAGTGATCCTTCTCTTGTTTTCCACTTTCTCATCGGCTTCTAGCAATGCATCAAGATTTCTGCTACGTGTGCTCCGCAATGGCCTCTTATACACACTGGTCGTTTTTCTCGTCAACTTTTGGGTGGTGATGGAGTTTGCCGGCGTGTTTTCATCAGGGGCGTCGTCGGCCTTGCCTCTTGCTATTGTGATGATTGGTATGTGCTTCTTTCATTGCGACATGGCTTGACTGAATATATCCTTCAGCCGTGCAGCACCTGATCCTCAGCACACAAAAATTGACCGCGGAACACTCCACTATCGATGAATTTCGTATTACACCCACCCCGAGCCTCAGAGCTAGTAGTGGACCAACACGGTTCAACAGTTGGCTCTCCGGACGAAGCGAAGACCTTCAACCGGACGTTTTCGTGTTGTCAAAGGACCGAAAAGCCAATTACCCACCTGCGCAGCGCAGGTCCACTTTCGACCCTGAGGATGCGAGCGCTACATTGCACCCTGACGATGGTTCATCTCACTTGTAGATCATAAAATCGTATATTGTAATACTCTGTAATTTTAGATCTTCAGGATGTAATATTTAATACTTAATTACTTGTGGCTCTCTCCAACCTCCCTAGAAATTACATGCAGAGCACAGGATATGTCACAATGCGAAGATGAGCCGTTCTAATAAGTCCTGGTTGATACACAACCTGAGTACAGACGAAATAAAAAATGCGTAGACGTCCGAAAGAAAAAAGCCGAGCAGTTACGGTGCTATTGACTCCATTGCGGATTATAAGACGGCGGTAGCACCTCCTCCTCCGGGACTCGACCAGCATCCACCTCCTGCCGGACGGCGCGAGCAGAAGGTGTGTCGCTGGGTATAGCCCCCTTTTCTGGTCTCCGGGAGGCCTGCGACGTTGTCGCCTGAGCAGTTGTTGGTGCTGCGGCATGACCTGACGGTGGTCGGGAACCCTGACCCGTTGAGGATCCAGCGTACGTAGAGTCCCTGAGGTAGGCCAGGCCCGAATTATCAGGGTAGGGATTGAATTCCTCGGAGCCAGAAAGCTCGGAATATTGGGGGCCGTGTCGGCTTCCCACTCCCACTGTTCTGAGATCATGGGCCGAGTTCGCGGCCGAGTCTGTGTAGGCGGCGTGGTTATTGACTGGGGGCGCGCCACCATACGCGCTTTTCACACCACCATAGGCGCTGTTCACACCGCCATACGCACTGTTGGCGCCACCGTAGGTGCTATTTGCACCACCGGAAGTGCTGTTCGGATAGCTATCGGTATAGTTAGACTGGGATCGGAAGTGGCTGAGGCTCATTGGAGCCTCGCTACCGGCGAACGAAGTGTCTTTGGGATCTGACAAAACAGTTCGAGTTTAGGCATCTTAGCTGAGTTTGAAGGAACTTACGTAGAGCGTCTACAAAGAGTGATGAGGGAGGATGCCCAAACGGCGTCACCATCCCATCGAGAGTCATCCTTTTTTTACTCCTTTCTTGAGCTCTGGATGATAGCGATCAGCTGTATTGAAGCGAGAGAAGAAATTTCGTTTACCGTCGGCGGCGGAAACAGAAGGCAAGTAATATCAAAGCTGCAAGTACGCCCACTACGCCGACCTGAAGCATTCGGTCAGGAGCAAAATAATGCTTGGAAAGAGACAAACTCACGGCAATGCCCACGGTCTTTCCGATGCCGCTGCTTGCCTTCGTAGGAGTAGCAGATGTTGTTGGAGGCGAGGTAGAAGTAGATTTAGAGGCCGATCCGGAGGCAGAACCAGAAGCAGAAACTCTAAACGAGAATGAAAATAAGATACTGGAATACATTGGTTTGAGGGATACGTACGCCGTAATCTTGGGCAAATTCATCAATAAAACCTGTGAACAGGATCGACAAGCAGCACAAAGAGTCAAGGGCGAATGACGCACACTATGGAGGTCCGTGTAACTCCCGGATATCAAGTTCGTCATTTTGACTTGGTAGTTTTGCGTCGGGTCCATTCCGGCTTCCCAAAATAATAAATTGTCGAGGACAAACCATTTCGACGTTCCATTGAATATGCGAGCACCCTGCGATGCTCCGGTGGGAGGGTCTATCTCAACGCTGAATGTTTGATGGTTCCAATTGGTTGTTCCGTATATCAAGAGGGCGGATCTGGACGTGATTGGGTTTCTGGTCAACACGTTTGGTTAAAATGGCAGCAGACGCACGTATTTGAGACAGAGAAAGACATTTGAGCGCCGGGACTGTTACTATCTATTCGCGTGTACCCCTGGTCGCTATGCTGGTTGCTGAATCCATTACCGGAAGTGCTGAAAAACGAGTCGGTGATGAATGAATTATTTGGTCCAGCCGCAACAGCGGTTTTCGTGGTATTGCCGACTGAACTGCGGAAATACTTTAGTTTACATTTT
The DNA here is from genome assembly GCA_029378375.1 of Mycena olivaceomarginata. Lineage (NCBI taxonomy): Eukaryota > Fungi > Basidiomycota > Agaricomycetes > Agaricales > Mycenaceae > Mycena > Mycena olivaceomarginata. The sequence goes on along the minus strand of JARKIC010000638.1, from coordinate 181,084 downwards.
GCGCGAAATAATTCAGATTGACTTTGACGCTACGTTCGAACGAACGGTGAAAGTCGCATACGACAGACTCAGCTGTTGCGACAACGTAGCCTTGAGCACAAGTGTGTGCTTGGTGCTAGGATCCAAGCCCCCATAAGTGGCCAACATCGAGCCGGCCGGGCTTCCAGTGACTGCAGACCCATTGTCAAGTGTTGTGGAGTAGGCACCAGCTGCGCCTTGACCAAAGACGGACACTGCGCTACCGACAAAGTCGATTTGAACAGACGCGCCAGCAAGAGAGGTAACATGGGACGAGGTCCCTGGTATGACCGTAAGAAAAAAACAGCTGCGAAACCGCGAAATTGATACCTTGAGCGATGTTGTTTTGAGTGTGGGTGATATCATAAGAACTATCCGCGGAACCGGTCCAAATCGACTGCCAGGAGGAAGCGCTCACGCCTTCACGATCCGGACTGTACAGGAAGGCGGGAGACTGGTCAGTGACTGTCAAGTTTACAGTAGACATGGTGGAAGGAGAGAGCAACTGCAGGCGCGAAAATCCCAATCTGGATAACCGAGTCCGAGTCGCCGACAGTCGCCGACCGTGACGCTTAGCGCATGTGTCGAGATTGATGTCTTGGAAATGTAGCCAGTTCTGAACCGTTTTCCTCCAAAAATGGTGTACGTGAAACCGATGGATGTGTATTATCGGAATAACGACAGAAACATTGGAAATATTCGATCGTGAACAGACGAGAACGGTACTTTTGAAGAGGACCATTCTGGAATCCGTTGATGTGGGCGGACGCTTAATTAAAATTGGATTGATGCAACCGCCATGCGGCTGTGAAAGCCGCGCGCATGTCACAGGTATCCGTGTTTCGGAGGATTGTGGACTCAAGCTACGGACCTGTTTCACTGGATTATTAGACGCGCTATCGTGATGTTTCCTGTGGATGATGCGAAGCTTGTAATGATACAACTTGTATTGAATTTGGTGGCCCGTACCTTCCTTTTCGAGACGACGCGCGCGTCGCGTTTCTCACTGGGATCAGATTCAGACTCGGAGGTTTGGCCTTGACTTGGCTCTCCATCGTGTTCCAATCATAGCACTATGCCCCAGGTAATTATACCTGTGCGACCGCGAGGATGTGAAACCAGCTCACGCGCTCACCATTCTTGGGTCCCCGGTCTGGTACATAGTTTCTGCTGTGATGCCGGGTAACGCCGACCTCTGGGAAGTTTGCAAGCACTAAGGATTGCTCCGAGATTTCTTGGGAAACTGAAGTAAACGTCGTCGACTAAGAGGGACCCGGCATGACGGCCATCGCAGAAGTTTAGACTCAGCATCATCCCACGGTCACTTCTCCCGGTGACGTCGATCCGCATCCTTCAACTTTCATGTACCTCTATCTGGGTGGCAGCCAACCTGGATCTCGTGTCTTGTATCTGGTCGCCGCTGAGCAACATCGAGTTCTTGCTTTTCGCCAGAGTGAAACCAATCCGGCTCAGGCTGTGGTCGAATTCTTGCCGCAGGCCGAAGTCAACCTCCACAATGTCGTTAGATTGACCACACGCGTCGTAAAGGGCTGCCTTGGATTGATCTCGATTGAACGGGTGTGTGCTGCACGAATCCCGTTGCAGCCAGAGTTGTTCATCGTAAACGCTGTAGATTTGTTCCTCGCTGTGGTAACAAGCGCGACAGAGGTCGGGAATACGAGACCTAATTCTGCCACCAATGCAGAATCAGTTGCAAGGATCCATGAAGTCTGCTTCTACAGTTTGACTTCTGCCACTTGGGACGACGTCCCGCCCGAGGCTCTCAGCAATCCCGAGGCCATTGACTCCATGATGATGCGCGAACCTGCTGCTCCCTCGGTTTTCGAGCACCCATGTTTGCCATTGACCAAGATCCTTTCATCTGGCTCGTTTTATTACGCCAAAGATTCAACATGGGATATTTCATCCCGCCTCGCGGTGCGTCTTGCCAGAGACAAGCACACGAACTGGGACCTGGGGACGTTCGACGAGAGATTCGTCTGGAACGCCTTTTTAATCCGTAGTCTACTTGAATTTAGAGAGAGGCTCGACGCTCTCGAAAGGAGCGAGTTTGATACCTGTCAATTTATAGTATGCCACCCAACGTTTCCTTCCGTACTGTTTGTTTATTGTTCTATAGGTCCTCGCGATCCAAGGATACGTAGGAGCTTTCACACCATGGCGCTTCCAGCACCGCCTACAGACGGGTCGCCTACAATTGCCACTCTTTCCCTCATTTCTCGTTTGTCATGGAAACGAGCTGGGACACGATTCAACTCGAGAGGCGTCGACGACGACGGTAATACAGCAAACTTTGTCGAGGTTCGTCCATTGCTACCCGACAAGTTTTTACTCAGCGGCATAGACTGAAACCCTATTCACCACTGACCAACACTGTGTGAGCTACGCCCAAGTCCGTGGAAGCGTTCCTTGTGCGTGCCAGCATCCACAAGATTGCCCACTGAATCTGAATTGTTCTAGTATTCTGGGAGCAACAAGGACTGCAGACATTCAGCCACCGTATCCAAATCACGCGCCCCACGACATCCCAGCCGGCCTTTGACCGTCATTTTGCTCAACTTGCGGAGGAGTACGGCTCGATACACGCGATCAACCTACTAGGCACGAAAGAAAATGAGGCGTCGTTGACCAATGCGTACGGTCGCCACCTCCTGATTGCACGCACGGCGCTCGGCGACGACCTCTATATTACGCATTTTGACTTTCATAATGCTGTGAGGGTCGGCGGCCACGATAGTGTGGTTAGAGACTTGAGGCGCCTCGACAGCATCACCTACCACGCCGATAACTACGGGTTCACCATGTGCGATGCCAACACGGACGATCTGGTTACAGAACAGAAGGGGGTCTTTCGCACGAATTGTTTGGATTGGTACGATTCCTTCATCGATGGCGTGTTTGTTCTCAACCAAAGTCAGCTTGGACCGCACCAATTTTGTCCAAGACATAATGTCCCGTATGACGCTCGAGCAATATATCTTGCTCGTTCGCCGTGAGTGGATTCACTCCAACTCTCTCTGGACGCACCACCGCGAGTTGTGGGCGGAAAACGGAGATGCACTGTCTAGAATATATGCTGGCACAGGCGCTCTGAATACTAGTTTCACGAGGAGCGGCAAGCGCACGTTGGCTGGTGTTCTGTCCGATGCTACGAAAAGCGTGTCGAGAGCGTACATCAACAACTTTCAGGATAAGGGTAAACAGACCGCAATTGACATGTTCCTCGTGAGTGGACCGCGCAATGAAGACGTTCTTGACACTGATATTTCGAAGGGCAACATGAGCAACCAGCGATCCGTGACGATATTCGATCCGATTCACGACTCAGTCCGAGTCGCATTAGAGAATCGGTAAGCAAAACATACAAATTTCCCTTCCTGCTCATTTTTTTTGGCAGGCTGCAAGAATATGCTTCGACAAAGCAGTCCACACTTTTCGTGGGGACTTGGAATCTGAATGGTCGAGTTAGTTGCTTTGTTCTAGGATTCTTGGAGCTATGCGCTCACCGCAGCATGTTTAGCCTCCCTCAGAATCCTTGCTGCCTTGGTTGTTCCCTCGAGAGGGTGCGTTCTGGTCCCGAAAAAAACTCACCTTGTGCTAAATCTTAACCCTGAAGGCGCCAATGAGCCTGACATGTTGTTCTGGGATTCCAAGAGATCGTGCCTCTGACAGCACAACAAATTGTGCAGACCGATCCTGAAAAACGGTTGGTTATGTTTATCACCACGGTTGTTTCCCGAGCTTTGACATGGAGATAGACGCATTTGGGAAGCACGAATACTAGAAACGCTTGATCGCCGACCAAACAAGAAGGCGACTTACGTTCTGCTTCGGAGCGAGCAGTTGGTCGGCACAGCGCTGTTAGTCCTGGTGAAGTCGGAGTTGACTCCGGTAATGCGGAATGTCGAGGCAGCTTCCCGAAAAGTGCGTTCATTGTACATCGTTACTCCTACTTTAACACTGACGAGTCTCACAGACAGGTCTCCGGGGGATGTCTGGTAACAAAGGCGCTGTGGGCGTCCGCCTGGATTACCACGACTCGAGCTTCTGTTTCCTCACTGCCCACTTGGCTGCCGGGCACGCAAACGTCGAGGAGCGCAATATGGACTACCGCACCATCGTCAATGGGCTGCACTTCCAGAAGGGAAAAACCATCGCCAGCCACGAGTACGCTTTTCTTGCTATCTGGGTCTCTTAAAGTTGATCAAAATACAGCAACGTCATCTGGCTAGCGGATACCAATTACCGGATAGATTTCGATAACGACACTGTCCGGTCGTTGGCTGTATCAGACGATTTTGATTCTTTGCTTGCTGGCGACCAGGTACGTTGCAATTTCTTCTTGATTTCCAGAACTTTTGCTTAGACGTGTCGGTAGCTACGCCAAGCGATCGATAGCGGGGCAGCTTTCGCTGGCTACGAGGAGGGGCCGTTATTGTTTCGACCGACGTACCGCTACGACCTGGGGACGGACAACTACGACACCAGCGAGAAGATGCGGATACCGGCGTGGACAGGTAGATTTATTCATCGGTCGAGGTCCGGGAGTTTAACCATTTCAAGATCGAATATTATATCAAAGCGCCTCGCTCGACCTCGCCGTATACTCGCGCGCAGAGTTGAAGGGATCAGATCACAAGCCAGGTACAAGCACCTTCATGCTCGGATACGCGTTTCTGACCCTCCCAGTCTTTGCCCTTTTCCGGGCCGCAATCAGGATTATAGATACGACTAAACGCGCGGCGCTGCAACAGCTTTTGCTACAAAGCGTTATCGCGACGGGCCCGGGCGAAAAGCTTGACGATAAGTTGGCAGCCATGGCGCTCCCAACTACATTTGGAGACCGTATGTCAATGTGATGCATTTCATACCCCAGTTAGCTGACACAAGCGACCTAGTGCCGCCTCCAAGTTCGGACGAGGCAGCTTGGTGGGAAGGGCCAGGTACCCGTGATTCACAGTTTCCAGACGCGCAGATTAACCAGTGGTTAGAATATCCCAATGGCGCCATCTCCATGGCGGAGCTCAGGAACCTGAAGCCCGGCGCTACGAATCCGTTCGATTCCACCAATGATTCACCGGCGCTCTCATCCTCGTCGACGTCCGATGAGGAGCTCTACACGGACGCACTCACACTACAAACCCCTATGTCCCCCGTCCAAGCGGCCGCTGCGAGAAAACCCCCACCGCCGATACCCCCGCCGCGCAGAAAACCGACAGACTGAACGCGCTGAGACGCAGAGACGACTGTATACATTTATCTGAGTAGACGCACATATTGTATGTATCATAATTTGTTTTGGATTCAAGAGGCCAAATCCAGAGCTGGGTTTTGCTGAAATAGCGGCGCATTGAATATCGCTGAACAGACCATGCAGCAGCTCGAGTTGCTATCTTTTCTTGGCATGGAGTTTGTTGAGTAGGATGGAGTTTACAGTAAGTATTTATTGCAGGCAAGTTCCTAGGAAATATGCTTCAAAACACCTAGATGATGCCCTGCTTCTTGAGATCCTCGTACGTCTTGCGGTTATAAACGTTGCCCTCGTCGTCTTCAAGCTCCTCCATGGTCTCCTGCTCGAAGATCTCGTGCCGGCCCTCCAGTTTCAGCTTTTCGGCCACTGTCGAAAAATGTGAGCGAAGAACAGAACGGTGAGTTTAATTAAACGTACGCGAAAGTGCATCCTCGATTCGTGTAATTTCGTGGAAGTGCTTGGTGTTCGGGAGCCCAAGCGCGCGCATGCCAAATGCATGTCGGGATTCCTGCGATCTCTTGAGAACTCATCACGCGAAAAGAAAGAATAACGCGTACCTGGAAATGTCGATCAAAGTTTTTCCGGCCCATGTACACATGGTCCGAGCATATTTCGCAGCGGTACTCGACGCCCAACCCATGCAGCTTGTACAGCCAGTATGGAATCGGTTTGCCGTCCCACCCGAGCGGTAGCTTTAGCGGGTTGTAGATGCGCTCTTCCTCCTCCTCCTCCTCGGGTGCGCCCTCTTTAGTCGGAGCGGGCGGGGGCGGGGGCTTCGCGGCGTCCAGCAATTCTTGTTCGCGCTCGCGTGCAGTCAAAGAGAACCGCCGCTCGACGTTCGACTTGGTCTCGTTGAGCGTCGGGGCGAGCGAGGCAAGAAGGGAGGTTGTGAGCGCTGTGAGGCGCGCGGTGGCTTGGAGGCGGAATTTTGCAGAGGACTGGGTGGGAGCTGGCGCTGTGTGTGTTCCGTTGGGGTTGGCAGGCGCACCCGACCCGCCAGATTCTGCCAACTTGGCCTCGGCCTTGATGTGTTTTTTCGAGGTAAGGTGGGCGTCGTAAACGGTTTGCTTGGTGTAGTTCTTTTGGCCTTAATGGGTGTGTGAAGAGGGTTGCGGTGAGAAGAGTTCAGGTACTTACATGCACCACACCATATACCCTCACTCCCTTGGCCATTCGCGGGCACTTTTGGCGCGTTTTCCTCCCATCCCTTGATCTCTCCGTCCTCCCACTTCTTTTCAAATTCCTCTGCTGCCTCTCGCTGTTGTGACTCGATGTCGACCAAGGGCATAGTTTTCTTGGCAAAGGACAGCAAGTATGTGTGAAGGTTTTTTATATATCTGGGGAGAGTTATAGAGACAGAAGTGAGTGGACAAGAAGTCACTTACACTTCAAAGTCCTTCGAAAAGCGGGTGTCCTTCCCCAAGTCGCGGTGAACTTGTCCAGACTGGGCAAGGAGAAGCAGGTCAAGGTACTGGAGGTAGCCAGGGCGCTTGCCAATGTTTTTCAAATTGCAGAAGGCGGTATGATTAGCGTATAGGTCGACGTATTTTCCATAAGCTTCTTCGCCAGAAAAGAGGAGCGAAATAGCTGAAGACAAGAATATGAAGCGGACGCACGGGGAGAAGACAGACGGACGTACGGTCTTCCTCCTCAAAGTCGTCATCTGCCCCGTCTTGGTTGTAGTCCTCGAGGAGGACGGCCAACTCGAGATCAAACCCTCCTGGGACAGAATCAGGGTACTTGGCGTGGTGCTCTTGTATTTTGACCAACCGCGCGTAAAACTCGGATAGATCGTTCTGGTTGGCGGGGGTTGAGAGAAGGTCGAATTCTGCGCGCCTGCGGTCCTCGTCCTCGTAGATACTGTTCAAAGAGGTTACGCGAGATGAAATGCGGTCGAGGACCTGCGCCGCCTTGTGCTCTGTCTGGAGACGTTGGTCATGGGCAGAGGTATTGCGGGAGAGCAGTGTATACATCGCCCGCTCGAAGCGCTCAATCTCCTCATGTGTCTGCCTCTGCACCTCGATAACTGAGTCCATGGTGGGGTGAGTGTGAGTGTAAGTCTTTCAAACTCCGCTGATCGAGTGATCCTCTTCCTCTAACCTCAACCAAAATGTCCGGTATGTATTCAGCCCAGCTCATTCCCTGCCCAACGCATCGGAGTGGATGCCTTCAGACCGCAAAAGACGTTTAGGCTCATTTCTCCTCACCAGGAATCAACGCAGGGGACGAAAAGCTCGTCTTTGAATCTTCAGAGGCCGTGTCCGTCGTGTCCACGTTCGACGACCTGGGGTTGAAGGAAGATCTCATTCGCGGCATATACGCGTACAGTTCGTCTCTTCTCGCTCGCCGTGGCTTGCAAGCGCTCATTTAGTATATTCAGACTTTGAAAAACCCTCTGCCATCCAGCAGCGCGCTATTCTGCCCATAACACAGGGCAGAGATGTCATTGCGCAGGCTCAGTCCGGTACAGGAAAAACCGCGACCTATTCTATCAGTGTTCTGCAGTCCATCGACGTCACCGTCCGCGAGACCCAGGCGCTCGTCCTCTCGCCCACCCGCGAACTCGCGACCCAGATCCAGTCTGTTGTGCTCGCCTTGGGCGACTACATGAACGTCCAATGTCACGCGTGCATCGGCGGGACGTCCATTGGTGAGGACATCCGCAAGCTCGAGTATGGACAGCACGTCGTGTCCGGCACTCCCGGGCGCGTATTCGACATGATACGGAGACGGAGTTTGCGCACGAGAAATATCAAGATGCTTGTTCTCGACGAGGCCGACGAGCTGCTCAACAAGGGGTTCAAGGACCAAATATATGACGTCTACCGCTACCTGCCTCCCGCAACGCAGGTCGTCCTCCTTAGCGCCACCCTCCCGTACGACGTTCTCGAGATGACCACCAAATTCATGACCGACCCCATCCGCATTCTTGTCAAGCGTGATGAGCTGACGCTCGAGGGAATCAAGCAGTTCTTCGTGGCTGTTGAAAAGGAGGACTGGAAGTTCGACACCCTTTGCGATCTCTACGACACTCTTACGATTACACAAGCTGTGATTTTCTGCAACACTCGGCGCAAGGTCGGCCTCACTCTGACTTTATTTGGCTGCAAGTATTGACTTCTCAACAGGTCGACTGGTTAACAGAAAAAATGCGCGCATCTAACTTTACCGTCTCGTCTATGCACGGTGAGATGGCGCAGAAGGAGCGCGACGCGATCATGGCAGAGTTCCGCGGCGGAACTTCGTAAGGCTCCATCCTTGGACATTCTGCAGTACCCTCACATTCTTTTAGACGGGTTCTGATCACCACCGACGTGTGGGCGCGGGGTATCGATGTCCAGCAGGTTTCGTTGGTCATCAACTACGATCTGCCAGCGTACGTTTAGCCTACCTCTACCTCGCGCGTGTTAACACCGCTCCAGAAATCGTGAAAACTACATTCACCGTATCGGTCGGTCTGGTCGGTTCGGACGCAAGGGTGTCGCGATTAACGTGCGTTTCCACTACACTAACTTCAATAGCGTTGGCTCAATCACTTCTAGTTCGTTACGGTCGACGACGTCCGCATTTTGCGCGACATCGGTACGTATTTTCCATTTGGTCGACAGGACGAGACTAACTAATTCTTCTCCAGAGCAATTCTACAGCACCCAAATTGTACGTTCCATCATCTCTTTTGGATTTCTTGCGGTATTAACCCGTCGTCAGGATGAAATGCCGGTCAACGCAGCAGAACTTATTTAAGCACGAAAGGATGTGCTGCATGTAGGCTGCTTGTTCGTTCGCTTTTTAATCATATCGTTCATTTTTGTGTAATCTCTGCCGTTGAGAATGTATCACCATGCCGCACATAGTGGAGAATTAGAAGTAGAATTTTCTGACTTGAACGAAGTATAGCAATTAGTCCCCTAGAGCCTAGAGACAGAGTTGACCAATTCCCATTGGTCAAATAGAGGTCCTGAGCTCGCGAAGGTTGCCCCCCCCCGTTTCTGAATATCGTCGCGTCTCAGGGAGACTAACAACCAGACAGCACGAAAGAAGGGGAATGACGCGTACGCGTATAAACATTGGCTAACCGTAGAGACAAGAGTTACAAGCCCTGGGTATACGAATCCTTGTCTAAAATGTGCGTTTCACTTCTAGCGTGTATAATTTAATGCACCTATCCAATTAAAAACCCACGAAATATAAGCGGGGTTGCATCCATCTGCCTGGCCTGGTACTACACCTCTAGAGCTATTTCATGCGCCTCGTCAAACGCTCCACGGCCTGGCATTCGTCGGTCCCTCGCACGCAGACAACGGTTCCCTCTTTTTCTTCCGCGTCTGGTATAACACACTTAATGTCCTCCGCATCGGGGCACGGGCAATCTATGGGGCTGCCAACGCAGTCCAAGGTCGCTGGGCACAGATATTGCGAGCATGACACTGGGATGGCAATAAAGACCAGGTGTGTCGGGCAAACGAAGAAGACCAACCGGTCTCGAGATGGGCAGCCCATTGAGAGGCACCAGAGCGGTGTTGCTGCTGCTGCTGCTGCTAGAAGGAAATGTATAAACCGCGGGGTCCCTAAAAGGAACAATACGGATACTACCTGTTGTTGGAACATTCCATCGAAGAAGCCCTGGAACTGTGCTGAGGCCAGTTGGAGGCAGAACAAAAAGATAACGACGGCGAGCACGCGCGACATGGCTGCAGGAGGTGAATTCAGAATTGGAAACTATAATTGGACAATCGACGTGTCCTTTGATCTCATCCGGCTGATCCGTGGCCTCCCTCCTTTGCTCTCCCTAGAAGCCCAATTTGGCTGCAGGATTCACATACGCCGCTTACGCTTTCGAATCTCTAGGATAAGACTCAGGATAATATATTGTCAGCTAGGTCTCCTCCCAGAAATACCGTCTATCGAGGGCACCAGCGTACCACCAATCAGAGCAATGACCAAAACTCATGGGCTCTCTACCTGCTCGGCAACCATCTGCTTTCAATTGCACCTCACCTCGAGATCCGACCTCCTCATGGTCGCTCAGGGCGATGGTCTCCTCTAACCTGTGCTTGACGTTGAACCTGTGCGCTGCCATCCAATATACAAGCCCCTATGCCAAATTTATGCATCCGCACCCGTATAAATACGTGTCTCCCTTCCCCGCACTCTTGTCCAACTCCTCTGAAAATCATCTACACCATCGTGCGTCCTCTCCTCGTTTGTAAACCTGAGCTAAAACTCTAAAAACCACAGATGCCCGGATTCCAAGTCCACAACAAGTCCAACCAAATCATCCATTGCTCCATAACTAGCAAGACTCGGCCTACCAACGAGAAAGAGATCAAACCTTTCGAGCAGTCGACGTGGGAGCGCGATGGCTGGGAGGATGTCTCCATCCGTAACAAGCAGAACACTCAGCGGACGGCGCTCTGGATCAATCGCGGAGGACCGGCCGAGATTCACTTCGACGGCTTCGACAAGCCGCTGACCATCTACAACGACTACAAACCTGCGCCTGGGTTCACTGTCAATAACCTCTCGTCGCGGACCATCTCGTGTTTCGTCTCAACCAACTCAGGCGGGAACGGCGCCTGGTTCTCAATCCCGCCTGGGAAGAATATGACTCGGCCGCGCTCCGGTTGGGAAGCTATCGGGGTCGAAAGCGAAGATGGGAAGCAGAGAAAAGGCGAATTCATCGACAATGATGGAAAGCTGCTTGAGGTCGACTTCCTCGGCTTCGACGAAGATTTTGTCGTCCACGAGGCGCCGGAAAACTTCATCGCGGCCGAGCACTATGCCGAAGCTATCCGTATTGCGGACCGAAGCTACGCAGCTGGGGACTCTACGGCGTCTCTCCCTGGTGGACTCACTGCGTCCATCTTCAAATGCGACACGCTCGAGCATTTGACCACCGGTGCGCCGCATCCACTGTAATTCAGCCCCCAACGTTCTAATTCTCTGAGATAGGCAAAAAAGGACTGAGCCTCGGAGACCACAACCAGATCTACGTCCTTGGGTGCCTCATAAACCATTTGAAGTACGGGCTCGCTGAGCCTGGTCTGGTGGTATCGGTGACCCCAGACTGGGTCAAAGTCGCCGCGTACTCTTGCGAATTCGATACCATCGTCGTACTCGGGTTTCCTACCAAAGCGATCGACCTCGTCGCGTCAGGAAAGACGCGTCCCACCGTCGGGACCCAGCTGCTCATCGTGTCTCAGTTCAGCCGCAGAGGCCCAAACACGCAGGGTGTGCAAGCCGATATCACTTCGGGCCCAAGAACGCTAGGTAGCGTTTGTTGATGCCCATCGCGATTCGGTTCTCAATTCCTTTCTTGCTGCAGACAAGTGGTACAACTTCCATCCGCTGGTTGCTCAGTTCGTCTCGGACGACTCTCATGCCCCACTGTGGAAGGAGCGGATGGATGAAATCGATGAAGAGTTATGGAAGGATACGTGGGAGCACTGGACCGACTGGAAGGTGACCCTTTGTCGCAAACTTCCCTTGGGTCCCGCTGACACAGAAACTTAGACGAGACATGGCGAAAACTACTTCCGTCTGGGTTGCCCTACGAAAATCCAAGACATGGCTACCACTCACATTGATAACGCACTTCCTGCGTATGCTCCTTGAGTGCGGCAGTGGGAACGATAGGATTTACGCTCGAACTAATCCTACAGAAGCAGACAGATCAAGTAGGGCATGTCGAGGTCATCAAGGGATTATGTACTGAACGAATATGGGAATATATGGGAAATAGACAGTGTATATGTTTATGGTCGGGAAATGGAGCAATGAAGCATTGCGATGGAAGGATTTTGACGAGGCTCGCTTCAGTTTTCGCCTTTCGTCGTCTTTAGGCATTCAATTCATCGCCGTCTTCGTTACGGCCCGGTGGTACTGTGAATCAGTTCCTTGCTGTAATCCAATCACGCGTTTGTTTGTTGGATATAAGAAACAACACCGTGAAATTTCTGCGGGTCGGAAACGACATAGTCGATACTTGACCGGATGGTCGGCGTCTGCCGAATATTCCCCAAACGACGCGCAGACGCTGGACAGGGCACGCTTTCGCTAACCTGATCGTGACCTTCGGGCCAAAAAATTAGACGCCCAACATTCAAAGTATATTGGAAACGACTGTTATTATTCATACATACAACGTTTGCAACTTAAAAAGTCATACCGGTGCCACAAATTCGCTTTTCAATCTCGACTTTCATTCCTGTGACCAGTTCCAACCGCTTTTTAGCCTCCGCCTCCGGCAGTCTAGTGTATGGGAAGGCCAATAACTGGCCCGCGCCGCGTGAGGATGAGGGAGATATGGTTGCCCCGCCATGTCGCCAGACGTCGCCGAAAGCCGAAAATGGTAGTTGATCAGCGACAGCCTCATATTTGAATTCGTGCTTGAGCGTGTAGAGGTGGAGAGTCATTAGAGTCTCCATAACCCGGGTTTCAGTTTCTGGGTCAAGTTAGTGAAAAGAACTTAGAACCTGAGGATATAGACATACTATTGACCCACTGCGTCTTGTTGTTGAGTGTAAAGCCTACGGCGGAGACTCGTGTCCAGTCCCCGGCGGCTCCGGGCTCAAAGGCGACCTCCATCTCCCCTAGAGCTCGCCGTTGCCATTCCCACCCAGCTCCTCTCTGGACCTGGTTCGTCTGACCTTGAACAAGATCCAGGACATCCGCAGGAGCCGAGCGGCGCGAGCCTCGGAGGTTTTCCAGTGTCAAGGTGGTGCAGAAAACTTGCCTGATGACATGTACCAGTTCGTGTAGAACAGTGATAGTGAGTATCACTCCGAGGATGTGAACTTCATGGCGATCTTCAAGGCTGCATATCCAAGTATCAAAGATGGATTCAGCTATCTGAACGGTTACTCTCTCTTTCTTCTTCTCTTCGATAGGTTTCGCCAACCATGTAGCTAGGCACTCGGTGCGGCCGTACGTGCGCGGCGGTAGGCGACATTGTCGGAAGTCCGGGAAGTGGTGGAATAGGTAGGTAGCAATTTCGCCAGTCAATGAAGGAGACGACGGCCCCGCTGCCTCGTCCGCGAATGCAGCCATGTCGGCTAATATCAGTCCTCCGCGCGGTGTGGTTGTTAAGATGCGCCGGATATTATCCAAGAAGTCGTATTTAATATCCCCGGGACCAAGCTCCCAAACCGGTGGTGGAGACGGAAAGCCATTGCCTTGCGGTGGTGGTTGAGGAGAGACGGTGCACCGCCACTGCTACCGCCCAACGAAAATCCAAGACATAGACTCCTGGAATACATCAGTCGGGAACAATAGGATTTACAACCCAACTAATCCTACAAAAAAAGGAGACAAATCAAGAAGGGCATGTCGAGGTCGTCAAGGATTATGTACCGAACGAAATATGGAAATATATGGGGAATAGATAGTATGTATGTATATGAGCTGGAGATGGAGCACTGTGATGAGGCAACTCAACGAGACTCGCCTCAGTCTTCATCGTCACCTGGAATGTCATCAACCTCTTCCTCCAACTGCCGTCTTAATTCCCGCCGCTCTGTGTCCCGCAGCTTGGGCGTCAGCCGGGTGTCTCGTGTCAAGACAACTTCAGGCCGGCGGGGTGTGGGCTGTCGCGCTATTCGCTCGCTCGCCGGCAAGCGCCGACCTCCCAGGGGTGCAAGGCGTCGACTGAGCCTTGACCAACCGTGCATCAGGTGGAGCCAGACGCGCTTTGAGGTCGGAAGAGGCAGGTGCTGTGGCGGATTTACGTGCTTTCCGGCGCGGTAGAACGTTCTCCTTCTCCCCATCCTTCTGCGGCGACCCTGGAGCGTCTGCGTCGACGGCCATAGCAGGGCCCAGTGACGATATACGCGTCCTGGAAGACCACGAATCCCGGGTAATGAATCGACTGGGGGTCGACTGGCAGGGGGAATATCGCGTGGGGTTTGGGTAACAGCACCGCGCGGTGGGGCCGTTCCCGAGGGCCAGGAAAAGTAGTCGATCATTTCCTGAGCATTGTCGGTGTGTATAGGGGTGGACGACGAAGACGCGTCTGATGTCGTGTTTTGACGCGTCAATCGCATGGAAATGGGTTCTGGAGCAGGAGTAGGAAGAGCAGGAGTACTGTGGGGCGAGCGCGCGCTCGCGGGTGAGTTTTTAGGGAGACCAAAGTCGAGCCTCTTGACGGGGCTATCACCGCCATCACGCCTCACAGGAAGTGCTCTGACAGTGAGGCGGAGCGATTCTTTGGACGGGAATATCCCCTCTTCTTCGAGTATTCTCCGCTTTTGTGGACTGAAAAGCGCGGGGCCACCGGGGGAATACGCGCGTTTGTTGGGTCTTTGTGGGACATTGGGGTTGGGAGGAAGAAAGGAGTCGAGTGGCAAGTCCTTGAGCGGGCCAGGACGGCAGTTTCTCGCTGAGGACGATGCTTTGGACATGGTCGAGGTGGTTGAAAGAGTCGACGCGTTGGTTGGTGTTGAAAGTTCCCACGGTCTGCTTTGTTGGTGTTGATGTTTTTCCATGAGAATCTCGTCCATTAGATCTACCACTATATTACAACAAGCTACAGTACTTTTACATAGATTCCACTCACGGCCCAGTTGCAACAGGCATCACAACGTCGAACACGCCCGTCCCCGACAGAGTCGGTCGACCCAGCACAATGTTCCCGGAAGGAGTTGTCAGGTCATCGTAATCCCCATACAGAGTCGCGTCAGACAGGAACGCGGCGGTCATCTCGTACGATGCTTTCAGCAGCGGTGAAGAGTTGGCCGCGATACCTTGTCGGTTGAAAGGTTTGTAACCGCCATCAAACGTCTGGATTGGGCGTTAGAAAGAAATAACCAGCGGTCAGGTCGCCCACGTACCATGTAATCAGCAATCAGTTCCAAATGCCGTTGGTCGACCTGGATTTTGTATGCACCGAACACGGAGCCCATCTCCCGCAATATCGCAGCACGCGCCATCTCGACACCGTAAGTCTTGAGGATCGCATAGATGTCATTGGAATAAATGTCGTCTTCCTCGAGGATGCTTTCCTCCGAGCCGGAACTGAATTGCCACAGACCCTGGAAGTTGGACCCATTTGTGGTGAGCTATACCCCAAGACATCAGTGGCGTTCAAAGATGAGTGGACCATACACCAACCTTGACTTCCGTCTTGTCCTTTTCCCGGACCTGGAAACATTCGGTGATGCCCGGTATCTCACGAATGATCGTGGCCCGACACGTTCGTTCGAGGATGCCAACCAGCAAAAGTTTGGGCATATCCGGACGGAACTGAAAAGTAAATCAATTAAAGACCAGCCAACACAAGTTCAAGACTCACTTGGAGTTGGAACGTGCATTTCGACTCGTCGAACGAGAAAGACGTTGCTTGCTGTAGGTTTTTCGTAAAGGTGTCGGCCACAACCGATACGCGTTTGGCCATCGACAAGCTCTGGAGCTTCTTTTTAGGCACCTTTGGAGCGTCCGTATCTGAAGCGTAAGCAGCCTCGATATCAGCGTCATCGAGGGCTTCTTCTCCGTCCTCGTCGTCCTCGTCGTCGCTGTAAGTCGCTTGTTGCTTCTTTTGTCTGGCACGTTTCTCGTCATCCGCATCTCCATCACCCGCTTCGCTCTCCTCGTCATCGTCTTTCTTCCTCCCCTTCGATTTTGGCTCGTCGCCATCGTCGTCATCACCCTCTACCTCTCCTGCCCTGGGTTTGGTTTTCTTCCCCTGCCCAAGTTCCTTGATCTGGCTCTTGAGGTCGGCGTCCAGCTTCTTCATCTCCGCCTGTATCTCCTTCTTCAAGTTTAGCGGGAACTTGGTCGTAAAGGAGAGTAGAATTTCTATCGGGTCGATGTCGTACTCGGCGAGGTACTCTTTCTTGGGGTAGAACGCGAGGTCGATTGTAAACTGCGTGCGCCGCGCCTCGCCTTCGACAGTCAGCCGTTCGCGGACCGTGATATTCTCCACGACTTGGGCGAGGGTAACGCGGCTAGCGCGTTTTGCAGAAAATATCAATGTCCTCGTCGGCAATACCCGGACGAACCGTCATACTCATGGACGGAGTTTTCGGTTTTTGCGAGGCCGTCATGACGATTTCACGAAGACGTGGAATACCCAGGGTGACATTAGCGGCACCGTGCCCTGGAAACAAAGAGCGTCAGACACTAAATGCAAATCCGAGTGCGAACGTACCGGCGAAATGGAACGTGTTCAGCGTCATCTGAGTCGATGGTTCTCCAACGCTGAAGGATGGTTCAGCGAGGGATGGACAGGAAAAACAAGCGCAATCGTACCCTTGGGACGCCAAGAGCCCGACAGCCTCTCCCGGTTCCACCAAGCTCCGCATGTATTTGACGTTCATAAGCATACGGAATTGGCTGGGATTAACAGGCTTTCGACTGCTTTTATACAACTCTTTCCTTGTCCTTCACCTGAAGGAGATGGTCCGGGTTTGTCTTGATGTACTTGTCGACCGCAGCGGCGAACCCTTCGGACGTGCTGCCCAAGAAACGACTCGGGCTATGCATGACGAGCACGGGATCATAGCCTTCCCGTTTCGCGGGCGTGTTCTTGTCTGGGCGTACGTCCGACTTCTTGAGGACCTTCTTCATGTACTTCGACGCCGTGTCGAGTTCTACAATCCCCTCGAGGTCGCGCGGCTTCAGGATATTTACGAACGAAAGCTCGTTTTGCGCGATGAACCGGAACTCTTGCAGATGCTTCTGCTTTGTCACATCGAGCGCGTCCCCGCCGTACTGGAATTGATATATCGACGAGTCGCTGCCGCGGACGGTGTGGTCGTAGTGCACCCGGATCCCCTCGAGATGCTTGATCAGGCAACGCTGCAGGTACCCAGACCGCGACGTCTTCACGGCGGTGTCGATGAGCCCCTCCCTGCCCGCCATGCAATGGAAATAGAATTCTTGGGGTTTGATGCCCGTCAAGAACCGACTCGCCACGTACCCACCGGCAATGGCTTTCGTCTCGAATGGCCGGAAGGACGGGAGCGTCTTGCCGCTCACCATGACGGGCACACGACGGCCCTCCAGCTCCTGCTGTCCCAGCGCGCACGATATCTGGCGCGCGTTCACCGCACTCCCTTTAGCCCCGGAAAGCGTCATGGTCTGCATGTGGTTATGGGGGAACTTGCGCAGGAGCCCCTTGGGCATGCACGCCTTTGTGATCTCCTCGGTCATCTTCGCGAGCTTCGTCTTGACGGTCATGTCGAGTCCGGCCATTTTATTATCGTCGCGCAGGACCTCGCGGAGCAGCGAGCTCAACGCGCCTGGGATCTCCTTCTTCGACTGTGTCCTTGAGCGACGGGAAGTTTTCGATGGCGCCCTCGGTGCCCCAGTTCTTCCCCTTGGCAAGGATGTCCTTGCGCCACCCGTTTCCTTCCGGCGTCAGTGTCAGATCGTCCATCCGACAGGTAAACGCCCGGTGTTGGAGGAACTTTGTGAACAGGCGACTCAGAATCCCCAGAAGCTTCCCAGCCGCATCGGAGCCGTACAGCTCGTACACAGAGTGCACGAGACCATAATCAGACGCCCCGAACGCGGCTTTGTCCAGCACACCACAGAGGAGCTCGCCGTCCATGAAGATGACCTTGTCTTCTCTGGAGTCCTTGCCCCAAAGATGACCCGGCACTTTGGTGCCAGCATTGAGATTCAGGCCCTCAAAGTTGCTCGGGGTGATGTTCTTGAGCACCGTCGAGATCTGGCGGCGTTGAATATATATCGCGAGACGGGACGGCACACTACTCACAATCTGCTTGCCCGTCCACAGCGGGACGGGCTTCCAGACGGTCGGAGGCAGAGTCACCAAGCGCGAATGCTCATCGACCTCGTCCTCGGGCCGCAGGGCACCGTACAACAACTGGAAGTATTCTTCGCGCGTGAAGAAGGCGTCCTGGCTCGTCATCCACACCCCGGCAACGACGTGGTCCTGGATGAGACCGCGGAGAGGGTTTCCGGAGGTGGGTACGAGGTACTGGTTGTCGGTATTCGCGATCATCATCGCTTCTGCGCGAGAGACCTGGTTCTCTGAACACCAGTATAAGACGAGATGAGGTGAAAGAGATGAAACCAATCTTACGCGGAAAATGAATGTTCATCTCGTCGCCGTCAAAGTCAGCTAGACATTGCAACGGTTAAAACCGTCTTGAAGCTATTAGAGGGTCTTACCGTTGTACGAGTTGCTGCAAAGGATAATGAGCTAAGGAACGCAAGAAAACTCGGCGAACGGACCAGTTGGCATAGTGCATCCGAATCGTCTTCTCACCCTTGAGCACCCGCGCCTTGTGCGCCATCATACTCGGCTTATGCAGCGTCGGCTGCCGATTCAGAATCAAAATGTCCCCATCCCGCAGGTGCCGATACACCTTCTTATTCACCGCTGGCGTGCGCGTGTACAGTCCCTTTCGCCCAAACGCCCCGTGATCATTCTCGTTAGGCGTGAGCAGCTGGTTCGCGATCGCGGTGCGCTGCTCGACGGAGAGCTTGTCGAGCAGCACCTGGTGGCCGTCCTCGTATTCGACAAGGGTGGCACCGGGGTAGCCTTTGGGGCCGGTGATGACGCGTTGCCGCATTTCGTGGAAGTTCGCGGGCGTGACGGGCTCGGGGAAGGTCAGTTTCTGCGCAAAGACAGGCGGTACGCCGATCTCGTTCGGCTCGATGTTGACGTCGGGGGAGATGACGGAGCGCGCCGCGTAGTTGACACGTTTGCCCTAGGAAAAAAGCAATTGAATAAATAACGAATGAATAAGGGAGTTTCCTACCATCATATGCTTGCGGAACAACCCCTCCTTCTTCTCGAGTCCCTGCTTCACCCCAGCAGGCGGCAGCTTCCCCATCCGCATCGGCGCGGGGTTCTTGCTGCTGTCCATGAAGCTGTTGACGTCGATCTGCAGCTGCACCAGCGCGTCGAGCAGCTGCGCCATGATCTTCTTCCGCACCGCATCGTCAAAGTCGGGCGTCTTCTGCGACGCGGCGCGGAGGTCGATGTTGCGGTCGCGCAGCCGATACGCCGTGCGGAGGATCTTCTCCAGGAGCTCGTTCTGCGGGTGCTCGAAGAGCTTGTCGCCCATCTTGGCCGCGGGGCGGAAGCGCGTGGGCGCGACGGGCACGGCGTCGAGGAAAAACATATCCGCCGTGGCGAAGGAGAGCCCCTCGGTGGAGAGCGGGGCAAAGGGCCCGTGCCGTCCGTAGAGCAGCGAGCACATGACGGCCTCGTTGCGGAAGAGGCGGCGCAGGTGGGCGCGGCACTCTTCGGGGGTGACGACGCGCTCGTTGCGTCCGCGCGAGGTTTTTATCTTGCCGTTCGCAGCCCGGGGGAGAGCTGCGTCCTTGGCCTTGGCCGCCTTCTCCTGCTCGTCCTCCTCTTCGTCTTCCTCCGGCTCCTCCTCCTCCTCCTCTTCACTCGAGTCCGATTCGGGGTCCTCCATGTCCACATCAGAGTCTTCAGCCTTCTTCTGTGGCTTTTTCGACTGTAATTCCGCAAGCTTTCCAGCTTGTTCGAGTAACAGAACATCAGGCCGTTTTCCGCCGATTCTGCCCCTTTTGTTTCTTCGAAAGATCGTACTCGACCACCTTGGTGTGGCCCTCTTTCCGGAAGGTATACCCATGACTGCAAAAATGAGATTAGAGCTCTACTAAATGCTAAACACGTACCTGGCGCATCCCTCATTCTGGCATTTCCCCGTGAACGAGACCTTCAGAAACTCGTTAATTAGGTCCTTCCGCGCCTTGAACACCAGGCCATCCTTGTAATGGTCGCGTTTGCTATCCGCCGAACGCGCGAAGTGTATCGCGACATACAGGTTTACCCGTTGGGTGAATTGCTCGACCGTCTCGTCCGGCATGGCAGTCCTCTTGTCTTCCTCTTTGGCATCGTCAGACGACTCGTCGCTGTCCGAATCGGCCCCCTTTTTATTTTTCGGGCGCTTCTTGGTGACGCTCTTGCTCTTTTTGAGCGACACGCGAATCTGCAGGTCGTCTACACCGTGCGCCGCGTCCAACAGTCCGCGCTCAAGGAGGCGGAATTTCGCGACATATTTAGCCAGCTGCATAAATCAATTGAATAACTTCAACTTGACAACAGAAAGACAAATGTACGCACCACAGGCCGGCTAACTTTGAATCTATGGCAAAAGAGACACGTATCACGCAGGAGGTTGTACATATTTCCCATAAACAGAGGGTGGAAAACGGGTGCCGGGAGCTCGATGTGGCCAAAATGTCCGGGGCAGGTGAAGAAGGTGAGGCGACATGTTGCGCATCTGTCGAAGGATAAATACCGTTGTACATTGCAGAAATTGGTGGATATACAGACATATCTTGGCGTTCAGTGGGACCGAGGGCAGGGTCGTATAAACCGCCGATATTTGGTCGGTTGAGGTCATCGAGAAGGTTTACATTGACGATCTGCTTGACGGAAATGCGGCGGACGTCTTCGCCGGTTAGAAAGGAGAAGGAGACACCAGAGACGGTCGAGGGGAGACTGTGTGCGATATTCATAGCGGCCCCCGACGCGCTAGAATGCGCGATCGCAAGGTTGCAACTTTTTTCGGAGAATTGATGGGATCAGTCATCAGTGGCAGTGCTGCATGCTCTCCTTTCTTCAATACTTTTAGGTCAAGTCCAAATTCAAGCAACTGGATGTCTTCAAAATACCGAGCAAAGCTCACAACTTGTTGATGCACCTTGTGAAAATTCTTGAATCGCCGCCGAGTCCCTGACAAAGCTACTATACACCGGCTCCGTCGGGTTCTCCGATCCTTACAAACCTCGACGGCAAGACGGTTGCATGGCGGATAGGCGGATCGACGCGCGTCGCGCGTACGCGTTCACCATCGGCTTCAACATATAAAATCTGATCGATCTCGTCTCTCTACGCATCTCTCTTCGTTCTACGATTCACCTTCTCTGCACCTCTCACCCTCACAATACACTATGGCTAGCACCTCTGTCAAGACTGTCTTTGGCGGCGCCCCCGTTGGCCCCGGCATGAGCGACACCTTCGCCACCGAAGAGAGCATCGAGAAGATATACAAGCTGCTCGAGGAGGGCGGCTGCGACACTATCGACACCGCCCGCCTCTACGGCGCCTCCGAGGAGTGGCTGGGGAAGACCGGCGCCTCCAAGCGCTTCACTATCGACAGCAAGACGCCCGGCGGGTTTGCTCCCGGTACCGGCAACAGCGAGACTATCCTGCAGCACGCCAAGGAGACCGTCGAGCGGCTCGGCGGCAGCGTAAGTCGACTGAACTCGTGTGCACATCCCGACTCTAACCACCAATAAAGGTCGATATCTACTACATCCACGCGCCCGACGCCTCGATCGACCTCGAGGACCAGCTAAAGGGCATCAACGACGCGTACAAAGCGGGCTACTTCAAGCGCTTCGGCCTGAGCAACTTCAAGGTCGAGGACGTGCAGCGCGTCTACGACATCGCCAAGGAGAAGGGCTACCCCCTGCCCACCGTCTACCAGGCCAACTACAGCGCCGTCGCCCGCCGTGTAGAGACCGAGCTTGTCCCCACCCTGCGCAAACTCGGCATCGCCTTCTACATCTACAGCCCCATTGCCGGCGGTCTGCTCACCAAGTCCGTGCAGCAGCTGCGCGATGGCACGGAGGAGGGCCGCTTCGCGCCGGGGCACATACTGCGTCCGCTGTACGCGGGTCTCTACAACAAGCCGTCGTATTACAAGGCGCTCGAGCTGTGGGAGGAGGCGGCCAAGGAGGTCGGGGCCAGCAGGGCGGAGTTGGCGTACCGCTGGGTGGCGTTTGACTCGGTCGTTGACTCCAAGCTCGGCGATGCGGTTATCTTTGGTGCGAGCTCGCACGCCCAGATTGCGGAGACGCTGTCCTGGTTCAAGCGCGGCTCGGTGGGCGAGGCTGCAAAGGCGAAGATCGACGCGATCTGGAAGGTGATTGAGAAGGACGCACCACTCGACAACTACAACCATTAAGAACGCTTCATCCACTGTATTCAAAGCAAACGCGTAAAATATTGTTATCATATGTACATACGACATTCCCAGTCCCAATTTATTGGCGAAGAGTTCATATTGACTAGCTGCGCGAAGTTTGTATGTGCTGAAGACATTCGGACATACATAGTCGGCCGCAAGCCTAGTCTGTAGTTTCGTCGCCGACCTTATTACTCATCGTTGGAGTTTGAATTTCACTCAAGCGTTTTCAACACTCTCAATAGCTCTTTCGATGAAGATCAAGTGGAAGACGGTTATATAATACATTTTGAAAACGAACTGTCTTTTCAGATTGTTTCTCTTGCTCTGTGTTCATGAAAACCGACCGCGCAGCTGTTCTGAACCTTCTGGTGTGCCGGGCCATCAAAATTCGGCATCGTTATTTTTCAACACTAGCACCACAATTTTGCTGGAAGACTTGTACCTTCGAGCCCGATAAATAGAACTGTTCACAAAGTCGAAAAACGCGTCGCCAAATATGTTCCAGGCGTCGACAATTTTGCTGATTGGTAATAAGACGAGCAATCAACGGATCAAGGTGATCAACAGACTACTTAAGTACAAACCACCGAGGTACGAGACGAGGTTCATTCGTTTGTAGCGTCTACGAGAGACTACCGCAAGCCGGCTACATATCTCAAAGAGAACCATTTCAGTCAATTTTCCTCTCCTCCGAGTTGCGGCTTAGACATCAAGGTTACCAGTCGCTATGTCTCGTTAAGTGTTCTTCGAATGGCCACTATGAAATAAGGGTTTGTTACTCTCAGGCGGATGTTATATATTCACCGCGACGGTTGGCAACTCACAGGACACGGCTGGACACGGCTAACCGGCTGGGGCACCGCCCTGGACGCTCATAGCCTGTCCATAGCCCATTCATTCAATTGATTGGATGATCTTCACGGTTAACGACTCTGTGATGGACGCGGCTGACCGGTTTGGACTCGGATATCGATGTACACGGTGGACACGGCAAAGCGGCTGAGGTCTCAGTACTGCACTGTACCCGTGTCACCGCGACCAACGATAGGACTTTGATGGCCCAGGAAATTGTAGAGTATAAAGTGACTACTGGGTCGAACAGCAAGCAAATCAACATGGCCATCCTCACCTCAAGCTTTCTTCTCTCATTCTTCCTCGTTTCCACAACACTGGCGTCCCCGAGGCCCGAAATTCGAGCGGTCACCGACGCCGCCCTTGCAGACGTCTCCGCTGCATTTTCCAAAGTTGGAATCGTGCCAGGCGTCATCCCTGTGTTCAAGCCCACTGGTATCCTTGACGTCGTATTCACTACGACCCAAAAAGCCGTGAATGCCACGCCGGGAACGAACTTGACGACACAACGTAAAATTGCAATTGCTTTTTAGGTGAATTGAGAATCTAACGCCGCCATTCAGAAACTGCCAACGAACCGGAATTCGTCTTGACGGTGTCTGACACCACGACAGCATCTAATGCCGAATTTGTGGTGGCGCTTTTCGACCCTGATGCGCCCACACCGCAGAATACCACATTCGCGCAATTCCGCCATCTCCTGGGGGCAGGATACCACTGGAATGCGAGCACCGGTGTCCTCACAAACTCCACCGCAGCCCTATCGGATTTCGTCCCTCCTGGCCCCCCGCCGGGCTCGGATCCTCATCGGTAAACCCACACCGTTCTTTGCAATGACATCGCTATAATTTGCAATCGTTCTACTTGTCAGGTATCTGGTGCTGGCCTACGTTCAATCGGAAGACTTCGCTTCGAAAGTCCCGTCGATACTTAATGCGTCCACGCCGCGGACGAATTTCAACATGACTGCGTTCAGCGACGCGCTTGGGCTCGGCGCGCCGTTTGCGGGCACGTTCTTCTTTACGGGTCCCGATGCGACAACTCCGACATCGTCGTCTGCATCGAGTGGATCAGGGACTCCGAAGGGCTCGGGGGCTATTCCTCTCCAGTCTCAGCTGGCTGTTACTGGAGCGTTTGCTGCTGGTTTGGCTATGTACTTTTTGGGTTAATTAGCCTTTCATACCGATGTCTAGCACTTTATTAAGTAGTCTTTCCTGCAGTGTTGAGTCGACGTGACACGACTTTTGGCAATGAACAACTTGAAATAAATCATAGACCATGAATTGAGACGGAAGGGTAGACTTGCCCCAATGCTGCTGTCGGATACGCAGTGTATTGCCATTGTGGAAGCCCAAAGTGTTTGCCGACAAATCTTGACGACCATGATCCTGATTTCCTGGAAGTCACTCGAGCCATTTCGCAGGCTCTTCCAGCCTGTTCTGCCTCCGCTGCCGTGCTAGGCTCGCAGTATTGTCCACCTGCTGCTCGAGAGTTCACCTTCCAAGAAATCAGCGCCGACATACTGGAGTTAGGAAGCCGATCACACATAAAGGTGATGCGTGACATGTAACACTTCAAAATGTTATCCATCAGCAGGCAGCTGCTGCGTGCTGCCCGCACTCTCACCCACCGCCCTCAGTTCCCAGTAACTCATATACTCCGCCGATCTATAGAATCAAAGGCCTCTGTGAGCACCATTTCCACTGCCGACCCTGCAGCATGCTCACATGGGACGACTTTTGCTTCCAGGAAGATGCTTTCCACCAAGTTGCCCTCGCGTTCCAAGCGACCGTCGAGGGTCTTACCGCCTCCCACGAATGCCAAATAAATTATTTACAACAACGGCTTCAAATCACAAATGATGAGCTTAAGAACGCAGAAATTGCGTTGATTCGAAACGTAACGACAAATACCGTATGCCCTTCCCCGAAAAATAGTTCTGTCGTCCACTAACTGCATGCCCATAGTATGTTAATGAAGGTCTCCGGACTAAGTTAGAAATGAGCCGTAACAACCTCCACCTAAGGAGTACTATCGGTCCGTAAACACTCATATCCCATGCATTCCCGCGCTGATAGACATCAGAAATCATTACGACCTCCCTCGTCGAAAGACAGAAATTTCTTGGTCGATCAAATCCTGCCCAGGGTGGTGGTGTTGAGCCCGTCATCAACGCCATCGCGGCGGGTGACTTCAACGACCCCAACGTTACCTTTCAAGATGTCCAAAAAGCTGTCATCGGGGCACTTACAGCCAAGGGCGGTGTTAAGGTGAATGACATTGGACGTGCCCTTGCTTCCCTATATGGCGAGCTGTCAAAACACCATCACACTGGTGTTTCTGACGCTCTGTCTCTCCGTGAGGGGGAGCAAACGCTAACCAAAGCTATCGGTGCACTGAGCATCATCCTCTTCGCACGCCGACTTTATGCGTCAAACTTTGATGCAGTCTACTTTGACTCTATGGGCAATGTTAAGGCAACCCTTTCATCATTATGGTACATCCTTTTACCTCCAATGTTGTGTGCCCCTCTCATTTCCTTTTCAACACAGACTCTGCAATGCCGCATTGTATTTCTCTGTGTCCTCCCTCGCCCACCTACTCCCTTTCAGCTGCTCGAGCCAGCACCGTCGCCACCTCACAACTCATTGCCGGCGTAAATTGTGCACTTGACCCCATTCGGTGGTGTCCAATCCCGCCGCCATCTCACGCTATATAGATCATACCCCTCACGTTCAGCCCAATCTTGAATCCACGCCACTGATGTAACCGACTAGAGTGTAATATGCTGCAAACATCCATACCGGAAAAGCCGCCCTCTGCTAACCGCACTGCAAGAGGGCCCCCACCGGCTCCTGGGCCGACAACAAGGTCGTGGTCAAGTTCAGGCTTTTCTTGTAAGGATAATACAGCTCTCCTCCGGCTTATGGAGTCGTGATATATCATACATAAATGCAGCCGCAAATCGCGTACTTTTATGTAGATTGTTCCCTGCAATCCATTATTCCGACCGTCCCGTCCGCCACACCACCGCACCCGCGAACAAGCATCCGTCCCAGCAGCCGCACATTAGACGGTTGGACTCAACCGCCCCTCGCACATAACTTAGACCACACTTCTACTTCTGCAGCCGCCGCTCGACCAGGTCGCGCACGCCCTGCACCACCTTCGCTACGTCGACGTTCTTCTGCACGTCGATACGCAGGTACTCCATCCCCAGCATGTGCGCCATGATGTGGAAGTGCCAATTCTGGGATGCGTCGTCAGTCAGGTGTCAAGCGTTGCATGGGGCGGAAGGAAGGATTAAGAGAAGGAAAGAGTGAACACGGTCAAATGGAGCGAAAAACGGAAAACCCGTAAAACGGGAGGAGAAAAGGGGGGAAGCCAGCCCGACCGGCAAGACGGATGAGCGGGTAAACTCGACGCAGGATGATAAAAGACGATAGGGAATGAATGGGAGGATGGCAGAGAGCTCAAAAAAGGGGGGTAAGATGGGAAAACGGATGGACGGAAACCAAGGCCGTTAAACGGAAAGACCATCATCACGAAGAAACGGATGGGCGGCAAACCGAAACCGGGAAAGACGGATGGACGAAAGACGGTAAAAGCGGAATAAAAGGCAAATGGGGGACGGTGAGTAGCACGGGAAAGTAGATAGACGTGAATGGCAAGGCGGATGTACAGAAGAGGGAGCGGGGGAAAACGGGTATGCGGTAGCGCAGGCCCCGCACCCGCCCCACCCAGAGCTCGCGTCGGCGTACCTCACCAAGAAAGAACTCACCGAGACCCGGAACCCGAAACCAAAACCACTCACCCCCTGCGCCCCCGTCGTCATCAGCTCCACCACGCTCGCCCGCCCCGTCGGCATGAACAGCGTCAGCCCCAACGCGCCCGCGTGCACGCTCACCACCACATGTCTATCCATTCCACTCCCACAAACAACCTCAGGCATGATGCACGACAATGTTGAACACCGGTCGCGCCCCCGGTCGCACTCCCTCAGAGGAGCTCGCTCCGCAGCCGCTCGTACGCTTGCAGCAGCAGCGACTCCGCCACCAGTCCCAGCTGCGATCCGCGAAAAATGTGCACGAGCACCGCTGACGGCTCCGGTGCAGGACTCGCGCAGCACAGTGCGAGTTGCTCCTGCACGGACGAGGTGGTGTCGACGACGTGCGCGGCGAGACCGTGACGCGTCAGGCACACCAGGGCAGACGTGAATGAGCTCAGTATCGACACTGCCGCCTGCCCACAGCGCCGCCCCCAAATCCGCATCTGCGCTCACCAATGTATGCCCCCTCTACCTCTCTCCGTGGGCGCCGTGCCCAGGCGCGCATGGGGTGTCTGCAAACATGCTTCCTGAGTAGTTCCACAAGTCATCCCAGTAGCCGTACAGCGCGAGTAGGTGCGAGTATGCGTACCGCTTCGATGCGAACCCACCGTCTAGCACATGATAGTACCGCGTATCATCGTCAGATGTCCACAAGATTGTCGAGGACCCTGGCGGCAAGCGCGGGGGCGTCAGGTTCGAGTGTCGAGTGCAGCCGCAGAGATGTGACGAGGTATCATCGGACTGCCGCAGGAGGCGCCGCCAGTGGACGAAGGGGCGCAGTGGTCGACTCGACAGCATCAGCACACTGAGAATCCGATATCAAACGGTGCCCGAGGTCCTCGTCCCCAATGTGCACTTCACATTTTGGTCTGTGCAATTGTAGAGGGTGGTGACCAGACCTCCAAGTTTTCATCAACTCCCTCTCCCCTCTGCCTCTGTAGAAAATATTAGAAAAGAAGGAAGCAGAATATGTACGGAAAAAAACCTCGGAAATGAAGAAAGCTGCGACCCCCCCACATCTTGGGCCTGGAGCTTGATTGTGGTGGAGCCATTTGAGCTATCCACGCCAACTCATCGACGATGTCGAACTCGCCAACATCCTTCTCGCTGGCAGGGGGAAAGTTGGCCCTACTTCGATGTGACCTTCGGCACCCCATTCCCTTTCAAGGGTCTGGGAGACGACCAGCAGTTTGGAGGTAGAGCCGGCCGGGTCAAAGCGCGCCAACCACCGCAGTTCGGTAACGAGCTCAATCTTGTCCGATGAAAATGTTGAACAAAAACTTTTCACCGAGCAAATTTGCAAAATCTTACCGGCCTCGGACTTTGACGAAAAGGCGTCGATCCTACCGTCAGCCCCACCTCCCCCATCGGCTCCGCCCGGCGCCAGTCGCTTCGTTCGCGGAGATACGGTCCAGGAAGTCGGCGAGCGGGCCGTATGTCATACTGGACACCCGGAAAGACCCTTTGGCTTCATACTGACAAGCTTGAGTGAGATTATACCAATGAAGACAGTAGGTGTGCTTACGACCAATAGACCCTCAAACTTGGCCTCGTAGAACGAGACCACATAGCCAGCCAACCGTTGACCCCCAGGGTTAAAGAGATGCAAAATCGGTGGCTCGAATTGCATTCTGGGAAGGGCCGCGGCGCTTTTCGAGTCCAAGGGCATGAGTCGCTGGACGAACTTGAAGGACGGACAGGTACTAGTGAATAAACGTTCCATAATGCGCGGTCATCACTCGTCATGCCCCAGGGATGTATTGCAAAAGCCCTTGAATCTGCCGTCAAATATGTTATTGAGGAGATGGAGGTGACTCTGGCGGAATTCATTGGTCGGGTCGCAGTACGGGAAAACAGTGGCGACGTCTGGGATCGAGTAGCCAGCTGGTTGGGTCGTCAACGACGAACGGAAGCCCCGGGACATACAACGCAGGGGGGGAGCATTGGTGTAGTATGCATCGTACGGTAGTCGTTGTCGTCTGCCATGATATAATTTGAGAAAGGGGCTGGCTGACCACTTTAGGAAAGCATGAGTTGATGTAAGTACAGCCACATTGCTCTTCTTTCGTGAATCTCATGGCGCTTGCCAGACCCGCGGTGTGTGACTTTCCCTTGCAATTTCCACACTACTGAAAGTACTGCTCCAACGCAGCTTCCGCCGGGTGCCAACCGTATCCTCTTCGTCAAAAATTTGAACTACCAAATTACTGGCGAAGACTTGTACGACCTGTTCGGCAGGTACGGCACTATCCGCCAAATTCGCATTGGAAATGAGCAAAAGACAAAGGGCACCGCGTTTGTGGTCTTCGACGACGTTATGGACGTGGGTGTCTCCGTCCACACTGTACCATCGAGTCACAACGCTGACTCGATTCCAGGCTAAAAACGCGCTCGACCACCTGAACGGTTTCCATCTGCAGGAGCGGTATATCGTCGTGCTCTACCACATGCCTGCGAAACAGGATGCGGCCGCGGCAAAGGCTGACCTGGCGCGGAGAGAAGAAGAGCTTGCTCAGCTGAAGAAAAGACACGACATTGGGGACGCCTAATACTCCAGAATGTCTACACCATCCTTGTACAACATCGCCTGCCCCTCCCGGGTGTATAATATTGATCCTCTATTTGTCGTAGGCAACTCTGGCCTGCTTGCCCTTAACCCTTCCTTGTACACGCCTCGCACCGCTTGTTTAGATGAGGTGCTGGCTTTTAGTCAGCTACATGGTGAGGTCGGTTCGCTGCACGCACTGTATTGTTGCGGACTCTGGCGACTGGAATGCTCGTGAGACGGATCAATCGCTGAGTGGAACTCATACGGACTATTGCCAACAATTCCGGATGCAAAATTGTCCGGTGCAATTCAATGGGTGAGCGGGGCTGAACTTGCAGCGCACCAAATCACATTTGATCTGCAGCCAATGGCGGTCAACCGACCACCCTCACACCATCGAAGGCCCCGCGCCGTACCTCCTCATCTATCTGAGAACGCAAGTTAGTCATTTTTTCTGGACTGGAAGTGAGAGCGACAAACTAGATTGACGGCGTGGCCGCATCTATAGAATGGGGGCTTGAGAACCCAGAACTGGACGAGCGACTACGACTCACTGAACATAATAATTGCGGACTCTGCCTCTAGGTCAGTCAGAATAATTTGCAATGAACACTCGAAGCTTACTGACGCCAATAGCACATTCGCTGGGGTTTAAAACAGTCGACAGCGGCAACATGTGTCCCGTTCATGGTCTTATACCCTTGACGGCCTTGGTTCGGCTAACGACCCATGACACTTAGCAAACTTTTGACGCGATAGCGTTGATCCACGGTACCGTACTGTATCTTGAATGTCTGATTTTATTATTTGGGCAGCGTCAACGCGTAATTCGACAAAGACGTCTGGCAGGCAGACTCCATACAGACAGATACAGACATGCCAGCCCCACGCACAGACCTGAGAACCAATTTGTTTCCGCATACGGGCTCCTATTCGACCCTGCTGGCCGCTACTCGTCACCGATGTCTGTCGGACTGTTAATATGCTTTCATGCTTGCACACCATCGCCTCGCCGAACGGGCAGTATGGCCGCGTAGCTTTGTATCGGCATTTAGTCTGCTCCGTGTGGGGCTTTGCCACGACGTACCCAGAGATCGAGGTCGTGTTTTCTCACTTGAGCTCAGAAACCTTTATCGAGTAACAAGGTCTCAGGATATCTCGTTGCGACATTGGTATCCATCTCTGGCTACTTCTCGTACTTCAACGGCCGTCCGGATGGGTTCTTTAGTTTGGGTTAGCGTGCCCGCGACTCCGACAGATTTCACAGGTGCGACGCGGTCTGGACCGCGACAATCTACGTGCTCCATATTTCTGGAAAGACCCGCAGGTCGTGTGCTGCAGCGTTCTCATCGGCAGCTCGCTCGACACATGCTCTGTGCTTATTTGTGACGCGAACGGAATCGGATTCCAAGGATAGACGGTGCTGGATCAACGCAGAACCACAGTTTTTGGCTCCCAGAAGCCCAGTATATTCGCAGGCCAGGGGCCCGACGTTTTTCTCCTGACAGCGCTACACGAGCAGGATGTCATACTTGTAATTATGTCGGCGTCCCGGTCGGAAATGAACTGTATGTACCATATTCCCTGTTGCCACCTCGGAAATTTTGTTTCTTCAGAAATAGATATTTCGCCGCTATTAAGACAAATGATAGAACGATCCCGTCGCATTTACGAGGATGACGTGATGAAATGAGAGTCGACGTCCATCCTCCAGTCGCGAAGAACATCCCTTATGTTTCGGGCTTATGTTTCGGGCTTTCTCGCTTCAGTTTCTCGCTTCACTCTGATCTGGGCACTGATCAGAGGACCGCCTCAAGGTACTCGTCCAGGCAGTCGTTCGATTATGCGTGCCATGGTCTCGCCAAGAGCAGAGCAAGGTAGAAACTACAATAAATCACAACAATTAGATACAAGTTACAAGTTGGCTGGAAAGTACTAACTTCAAGTCATACCACTACCTCGTCTAGCGGGGTTCCGCCCCTTCACCGTTTTTATCTTCTGTGCCTCGCTCACGAGTTCTGCGATCAGTTTGTTGTACGTCTCCGAATCTTGTTGCAAAGAATCCCGAGTCTGCAAAAGATGCGACAACAGTGTGGATGTGGTGACAGTTTGCGAGCGCAGGGAAGCGAGGTAACCCTCGAGCGTGGACAGGGATTGTATCGTTAGCGTTTCTGATCGCGAACGTTAGTTTTTTTTTATTCCTGAAAAACGTCGCGCCAAGAGTGTACCTGAGTCCAGTGCGAGTAGCTCCGCAATCTTCGCGTTGTCAATTGCGGGCTTCTGCCCAAATTGCTCGGCTCGGCCACCTGGCTGAGGGGTCCCAGACCGCACGGGTGTTGAGCTCGCTGATGGATGGTTGCGCGGCCCAGGTGGAGCGGACATCGGCCGCGTCGTTACCTGAAGAGCAGGCATAGGCTTTCCATTCGCCTGTGGTGGCAGCACCTCGTCCAGATTCACAGGGATCCCCAGCGCGATCAAATGCTGTCTGCGTATGCGAGAACGCGTCCAATTTGGCGGTTTCGTGGGTGGTGCCGATTGGACAAGCATCGTGTAAAGTTCTCGGCTAGGACGAACATTGACAAGACGGTCGGCGGAGCTGCAAAAATCGCGTACCTTTCGGGGTTCATGAGGATTTGGGCGACGCCCTCGACTTCCCGGATGCCGTCTTTCGTCGTCACTTGGGAGATATCCACGTTCCCCCAGATCGGAGCGAGTATGTCGTCTACTTGTTCCCGGAGATCCACCTTACTCGGCAGAGGGTCCAAGTTCAAAGGCTCCCAGCTCGTCTGGAACGACGGTCCCGCCACGGGAATCTCGTCGCCGAATCCCTCCGATTCAGCGAACTCCGGTCCCGGCGGGTTGTCTTCTGCATCGCCAAAGTCTCCAAAGTCCCCAAAGTCGTCGTCGTCTCCGCCAACGGGTTTCGCGGTCTCCGTAGGCGACCCAAAGTCATCATCAAAGTCATCCAATCGTGCGGTGGAAATAAAATTTGGCTGGCTCGGAGGGGGGAACACGGGCTCGGAAGATGAGCCCCAGACGGAGGCACCGAAAATGTCGTCGTCCATTGGGTGCAACGCGTAGGTGGTAAGGTTGTTGGCTGTCACACGGTGTTTGCCACGAGCTTGAGTCCGAAATGGCTTTCGTCTTTACTCCCACCTCTGACACAAAGGATTCGGCGCGCAAAATCCACATTCGCCGCCTGTACGATGTAATGCACATGTGCATCCAGCGGAACGATTTTGCGCGCGCGACGAGAGCGTGGACGATACTCGCGCACTGCAAAGAAATAAACTGGCAGACAAAGTGGAGCACGAGTGTGCATCTCCTCAGCGCTAAGAATCCGGACGACCCTGAGCAGCCGGTAGAATTTCTGCGTCTCATGATGCTGCAGCATCCTGAAGACGTGAGAGGGCTTCCAAGGACGCGAATTCGCCAATGACACGCGTTTTCTTAGCGGGAAACTATCCTGAAAGAGCTGGTGCTTCGTCTGATTAACGCTGAACGGCATCGCGAGGCGTTGGATGAATTGGAACTGTAAGAATAATTCTTTTTGTGCGGCAGAGTTCAAACCGCCGTCCTGCAGCTATCTTCCGTCGTTTCCATACCAAGACAACGCACTTCTGCACGTCTATGCCGGGCTACTCTGCATGTATATCGGCCAGCCGCACTCAGAGCGTACGATTCTCCTCGCTCATATGACTACCAGCTTATCTCGGTTTAGTTAATTCACGGTTCAATCCCTCGCTACTCCGGAGCGCCCAGACGTATTTCGAACGCGCAAAAATCCTGGACCCCGACGATTCAATAGCAGAAGCATTCCTCCGAAAGGTACATACATACCCCTCTCCAAATCATCCATACCAACTATTTACTTCTCATTATAATTAGATTCAAAAATTGAACGGCGCAGATACTCATTCGACCGATCGCGAAGAGTCGGACGACGACGAAGAGAAGCCGGGAGCAGCAGCAGCACCGAGTAGCGAAAGACCGAAGCGGAAGCGGGTCCGGACTGCACCAAATTGACCCCGACACCACAGTACTTACACTTTCGACCACAACAATCAACTGCAATAGCCTAGAGAAAGAGGAAACCAGTATTACCCGGATGCATAACGAGCATAAAAGGGATACATGGCATACTCAGAACGGCCGCAGATAGTTTATTCCAGCCCGTGTGGGACCATCGCTCTCAATAGGGGCTCTCACCGGTTCTTCACACTCAAATTACCTCCCTGCCCAGCGGATTACCTATTGTCCATTGTGAAAGTGCTCTGCAACCTCCTCCGCCTTTCACAGTCATAAATTTTTCGGTGCAGGGGACCGGGTTTGCCCTGCCCCTGTCTCTGCGGGACATTCAGGGCGTCATTCTCGTCCCCGATTCTACCCGCACTCCCCAAAACTGCTCTCCTCATATTCGATCTTGGACACCAGGCCGCCCTGGGGCTCTGGATGATGCATCTCGACTAACCCACCGGTATTTTTGCTTTTTTATTACCGACTTAGCTGGGGAGATGTCTGACGGGGTACTCAGATTGTGAAATGGTGAAAGGGTGACGATACCCGTAGCATACAATAATACTTGTATGTAGTACGGCCCCGGTTGTTCCTTATTGGGACCGCGCCGGTATACAACTTCCTTCCTTCCTTCCACATGTTCTATGAAGCTTAAAGATCGGAATCCGAGTCGGAGCCCAGATCGATGGCGGGCATCTCCTCGTTTTTCTCCTCCTCCTCCTCCGCAGGAATGGGCATTTCGATTTGCACCGGCGGCGCGTCGATGGCTTTTGCAGGAGTTGGCGGAGGGACTGGCGCGTTTGCTGCCTCGATACGTTCGCCGTCGTCCGGCAGGGATGGTTTGGGCGGCAGTTGGGGCGGTGGTTGGGGCGGCAGCTGGACAGCGGCTGGCACCGCGACGGAGGGCGGCACCGGTAGATTTTTGTTGCTTGTTATCGGAGGGGCAGGCGGCGCCGGGGGGTTAGCCACAGCCATAACCACGTCCTCTGTCTCGTCTCTGTCTCGGCAGGAACCAAGCCCAGCGACCGGCGCATTTCGCTCTCTTCCTGGCTTTCTTCGGCGCGGAAGACGGAGAGCGACTCGACGTAGGGCATGGACCGCACCAGTGGTGGGAGGCGCGGGTGTAAGAGCACTTCGAGAGCGCGGTGAAGCTGCCAAAACGATTAGGGTAGGCTGGGCGCAAGAACACAGAGAATACGAACATGAGAATCGGCGAGATTTGCGCCGACGACCAGGCCGAGGCTCCTGCTCATGCCGCGCGCCGAGCCCGCGCCGAGTTCTACGCTCAGCGCTTGCACCCGCTGCAGGAGCAAGGGATGGAGTTTCGGGTCGGCCGAGAGCGACCCGGGCGCCATCTCCGGCAGCACGAGCAGGACGGACAAGACGACCCTGCATGAAATGGACTGCATCGCAGGAGAGAGATTGGGGTTCTGCAAGACGAGCCGTATTGCTACCAGCCACCCGTTAGTTAGTTTGGTTGAGGCGGAGGGAGATGTGTGGGGGATATGTACGTACCGGCAAACGCTGCGAGCAATGCACTGCCTTCGTCCGCGGTAGGGCAGACGACCTCGCGGGAGATCTTGAAGACCTCGTCGCCCTCGAACTCGCGCGCGCGTTTTTTGCTCTTTTTGCTGCGGCCCTGGGGCGGTACCGTCGCTTTCCCGGGCGTCTGGTTCCTTCGCAAGAACCACGGACAACAAGGGCACGATGGCTCGGGCCAGCCGGTTGACGA
The DNA here is from genome assembly GCA_029378375.1 of Mycena olivaceomarginata. NCBI lineage: Eukaryota > Fungi > Basidiomycota > Agaricomycetes > Agaricales > Mycenaceae > Mycena > Mycena olivaceomarginata. The sequence continues at coordinate 145,894 of JARKIC010000638.1, read as the reverse complement.
CCAGGGTAGGAATGGAGGGGGTGGCATTTTGCGAGCACCACTTGGAGGGTGTTCAGGAACGGTAGCCGTTCTGACCTGGATCGAAAATGAGATTTACTGTAGGGGAGGAGAGGAGAAAAACTTGCGAGGTGAGAGGACGTTCTAGGTGGAACGCGATGCAAGTTGCTATCCGGGCCTGACTTGAGCTCAAATGATGCTGAACGCTGGGGGGGGGTTTAATCAGCGACTGGTGTAGTATCGCGGAAGAGAGTGGTACCAAGTCGCAAGGCATGTTATGAGATCGCAGGCCAGCTTCCAAATTTGCGGGGTCACGGCCGCTTCCATAGCACGCACTCCGGGATCGATATGTCGGTCGACCTGGAGTTGCTCAGATGGTGACGAAAAGAAAATGTGTTCTCCAACTTACCTTGTCGTCGGTCGTACAACTGAGAAGCGCCATGGCGAATTTGGTCAAAGGCCCCAATGGCACTTGCACTGGCCGATGTGTAGTTGTTCTTTAAATACAGTGAGCTTTCTGGGGATCGGAGCAGGGAAAGAGGCTGTACTTCAACAGGTCGCAGAGGACGAGAACAGAGCACCTCAGCCTGTCGACATTCAGAGGAATAGAGACGAGGGGTTCTTCAGTGGCAGCTGGTAGCTGCGGCACCCGTCCTGAAGTTAAGATCAGAACAAAACTGAGATATGGCGGGATAAAGGTAAGTACCTTCAACAAGGAATGTTGACCTGACAGACAGGAACGAGGTCCAACCGAATGCCAGCGTATCGTCGACTGATTTTCTCCACAAGTTGGCTGCACCGACTTTGCCCCCGGTAAAATGAAGAACCATGTACAACCGCGATGCAGTCCGGGTGAGCGCGACGTTGGGTGGTTTGAACGGGTTTCCATTTAAAAGCCGAGACATAGAGCAGACAAGGCTGAATGGGATGCTCGGTGGAGAGTAGGATACAGTGGGATCATGAGAGCCAAGGTCGACATGGCCAAAATCTGGGAGACGTCAATGAAAGCATGAATAATGCAGTGTGTACTCACTTTCAATTCGGTGTCGACGTGTTTCTCAGCCAAGGGTATCAACGCAGTTGTGAATTTCAAGACGTTTGGCGTTGCGACTTGTCTTTGGAATTCTGGGACATCCGCGGCGGCACTGAATATCACTCGAAGCAAGCGTACAGATGCACTCAGTATAGGAAGAGATTCCTTTTTCTTAGCAGACAACTGGTGAGGCTGGAGCGGGCATGGCAATGAATTCACGGACTGAGAGAACAGGTAAAACAATGCCGATCCAGCTCTGCGCGCATTCTATCATTGTGGATTTTGAGAGTACAGAGGTTTTGTGAGCGAGACAGAGACCGGCCCAGCGTGCGTCGGGGGCTTTAGAATGGAGGAGAGAGTTTATTCGTGCGGTCCATTTTGAGGAGTGCGGGGAGGGGAGCAGGGATTGAGCGGTGAGGGAGGCGAGGATGTATGGCAGGTGCAGAACGGCGTGAGAGTCGGAGCCTAGTTGCAGCTGCAAGAGCGCCTTCAACGGGTGTCCGTCCATGTAGCAGAATTTTTTAATCTAAAGGCAATGGACGGGAGATAAAGCACAGCACAACAAGTCATCCCGATTTGGGTGCCATCAAAACACCTTGGAATCGAATGTCAAGACGGCCTGCTGCTGGTCCTACTCTGGACCCCACCGTCGAGGAGCATCTGCAATTATCCGCCTTCAAGGTTCGATTCCCTTCAGTCTACGCCTTCATGAGCTGCAGCGTACGATAACAGGCCAAATTCGATGTCACGAATTCATAGGCAATGTTTCTGAGAAATTGATTGCTCAGTCCAAGGGAAGCTCGGGCCGTGGGTTGTGCCTCTTTCTCGGGAATGAGGGTCTGATATTATATCGCCAGCCTTCGATCCCAAACCATTCATAAACACCTTCGAAGCTGCGGTCGACAAACTCATTGCTGTGCGCAAGGATGTGCAGTCCAAGACCGAGCAGATGGAGAAGGGTGTAAGGATATCTGAGAGAGAATATTCCAAGAAGATGGCGGAGCTGAACCGTGGGTTCGAGGTGTGTGCTGCGAGTCATTTATTTCGTCTCACTGACGCGTTGCTAGACTGTGGGCAATTCGTTCGCGGGAATGGAAAGTCGAATGAATGAGGTCAGCAGTACTGCCGTCAGAATTGGTGCGTTCAAGCGTCTCGATGGTGTATAGTTCATTGACGATGTTCTAGGTGAACAGCTGGAAACCGTTCATATTGAACGGCAACGCGCCCAGGCCGCGTATGACTTGATAGACTTCTACAACCAATTTTCACGTGGCGACACCACTCGTCTGGACACGCTGAGGAAAGAAGGAAGGGCAGGTCGACGTCAGGTCGCTGTTCTGTTACGACGCCTCAATACAGTCGCAAAGGAGGTGGACCTTCCAACTGCTGACAAGGTTCGTGCAATGTAATTTCGGTAATTTTCTAGCGCCGAGTTTCGCTTCAGACTCGAGAGAGTATAGAGAAATATTGCGAGAAATTCGAGAAAGAGATGTTGGCTCTGTTTGACAGATGCTATCGACGGGGGGACCCGAAGATGATGCATGTACGTCTTCACCACTCGCGTCGTACATCTTCTCACAATTACCACAACAGCATTGCGCCCAAACCCTCTTAGAATTCAACGGCGGTGCATCTTGTGTACAAGTCTACGTTAATCAGCACGACTTCTTTATCAACCACGTCCGGGACACAAAGCCTGTCGACGATACCATACTGTAAGCTCTTGGTACTTCCCATTCCATGTCTCGATTGAAATTTCTCGCAGATGGAACGCTCTTCCAGATCCGGACGCCAGTTCCCCGAAGAGCGAGACCGGATTGACAGAGCTTTTCGTGGAAATCCGGGCGACTGTGGATACCGAGGCTCAAATTGTCAAGGCCGTGTTTCCGAATCCTCCGGTTGTCATGCAGGTATTCTTGCAGCGAGTTTTCGCGCAGTCTGTGAGCAATATTTTCAATTCCATTGTCCTGTCCTCTGACACACGTGAGCCCAGATCCAACAACATATGGAGCAGCTCCTCCACCGAGCTTCGTCGATTTCGGATTTGGCGTACCTTCGAGTGCTGCAGCTCGTGCATATTCAAGCCACGGCGCTGGTAGACGACTTGAAGAGCTACGAACTTCCATCTGTTGCGCCGCGAACGTCGTTTGAAGCGACTGAATTCCGGCGGTCCCTTACCGGGTCTACAGCGGGAACGACTACGTCGGCGACTGTCAGCACCATGCTGGAATCCGCCATGGAGGAACTCTTCGTGCCATACACAGAAGGTCAAAGATACCTCGAGCGCGAAAGCCGGAGTCTTGGAACGCTATACTCGACTCTGCTGGTTAACTTTACCCGTTATCACGTATGTGCTTTTCGTTTATCCCCCCTTGTCTGAGATTTAATAAATCACCCCAGGCAAGAACGCAGAAGCCAGGGAAATCGTCCATGTTCGATACGATGATCAACCAGCTCAGTTCCACGGGCGGAGGGTCGTCAACCTCGGCTCAGGCTGCGGCTGTCCTGATGCGTTTCGGCGGTATCTCCGCTCAAAAACAAGAGAAAACCGACGACGAACCCGTCCGGGAGGAGGACGGTCTACTAAACGTCGAGACCGCCGAAACTATCCTGAAATGGCATGCTGAAGCGATGGGCCGTTGCGTCGAGCTGAGCCCTTCCACTGACGTGTAAGTGCCAGCGACCGTGCACCAATGTTTCGCGCTGAATGATTCCCAGGGCCAAGCACACTTTCGCGCTGCTGCGGGTATTGTCAGAAGCTATCGGGACTGCGTATGTGGAAGCAGCTCTTGAAACGTAAGGCATTTTATCTCCCGCCTGGTAGCTCGCTGATTGCTTCCGTGTAGGGCGCAGGCGCGTGTGGAGGCCGCCGATGCAAAGACAGAGCCGAACCTGCAGCCATTAATGGTTTTGCGGTCGGTAGATCTCATCTGCCATCTATGGCAGCAGTATGTAAACACGGCCTTGCTTCCCCTCGCAAGCTCGTCGGTCACGATCCGTCGTGAGATGGTTGTGTTCAATAACCAGTCCGTCAGTCGGCTGGAGGGTGGCGCCAACATGCTGACGCAGCGCGTCACGGACTGTGAGCTCTCGCCCGTCGGACCTCCTCCGTTGCTTATCTTTTGTTCCAGCCATTATCTCGTGGCTTTCGGCGCAGCTTGCGAAGCAAAGAAGAACGACTTCAAGCCCCGGAACGACGATCTCTCGTTTGCCCGCGTGAATACCGAGCCTTGTCTTGCGTGCTGCGAGACGTTGGAGAAAGTGCGGGACGCAGCCAAGTCTAGCATGAGCGGCAAGAACCTCGAGGTCTTCCTCAGCGAAGTCGGTGTCTCCTTCCACAGGTCAGTCGATGTTCAACGCCTTTCACACCGGCATGAACTGACCGATATATCCAGCCTCCTGCTTGAGCACCTGCGCAATTCCCTGTGAGCGATGCCGGAGGACTGATGCTTGCCAAGTGCGTCTGTCGTTCTATCTGCTCTGATCTAAGCATTCATCTCGCTACTCGCAGGGACATCAAATCGTATCAGGACACCATCGCGACCTTCGGGATCCCGGCGCTGCACGAGCGGTTCGAGTTTATCCGCCAGCTCGGCAACATCTTCCTCATCCAGCCCGAGACGCTCAAGTCGTACATCACGGAGAACTACCTCGGCCGCGTCGACGCCAGTCTCCTGAAAACCGTATATCGCGCTCCGCAGCGACTGGGGCCAGTTCGAAAAGGTCTTCAACGACGTCAACGGAGAAGATGCCGGCGCGGGGCGGGGCTTCAAGGACCGGTTCGGCAGGCTGAGCGTGATCATGAAGGAGGTGGAGGGGCTGAAGCTGGAAGGGCTCAAGTTTGGCGAAAACCTCACGATGCCGAGCATCCCCAGTGGCTTCGCCGGAGGGTTTTTCGCTCACGACTCGGTTTAGCTGATTTAGACGGATGTTGTATTTTTATTGGTACGAGGACATTGTTGTACATTATCATTCTCCCTTGAAGACCGGACGTCGCTTTTCCCTGAATGCGTGCAATGCTTCTACTCGATCATGGGATGGTATTAGGAGGTTGTATGCTGCTCGTTCGAAGTCGAGTCCTTCGAGTACAGATAAGCACTGCGTTCAGAAAGCCGCAACGAACCCACCAGTTTCCAGAGGCAAGTCCTCAGATCGCGAAATCACATGCTTCGCTGCTCTCACCGCTAGTGGGGCATTGCGTGCTATCATTTCCGCTAGAGACAATGCCTTGTCGAATGCCGTGGAACCGGGTTCAGAAATGTAGTCCACCAGACCTAGGCTCGTTAATTTGGAGAGTTCAAGCCGGGAGGATACATACCCCACTCGTATGCCTCCTTCGCGGTCAGCAGCCGACCCGTGAAAATAAGATCCTTCGCTTTGCTCTGGCCCAACAGCCGAGTCGCGCGCCTGAGTGCCGCCTGCGCCAGGAATTATTCCAAGACCAGTCTCCGGCAACCCTATTTTCGTGACTCCATACGCTAGACGACCGGGTTGAATTTTCGGTCCCAGAAATCAAGAGCATGTACCTGCAACCCGCAAGTCACAAGCAAGACTCATTTCGAGGCCGCCGCCGAGTGCGGGGCCGTCAATGGCGCCGATAGTTGGCATAGGGAGGGCCTCGAGGAGCCCGAGCGCAGCACGCAAGTTGGTGAGAAAGTCGGCGACCTGCGCGTCGGACATTGTGCGCCGCTCGACGAGATCCGCGCCAGCGCAGAAGGCGCCCGGGGTCGATGAGCGGAGAATGAGAGCCCGGACGCTAAGTTGGGGTGAGATCCGGGAAAACCAGAGCGAGTGAACCAGGGAGCGTGCCTGCCGTCGGATCGCACGGTTTCTAGGCTCTCGTGAAGTTCCTGCGCGTGGATTGAATTACTGTTCAGTTTTGGATACGCCGCAAGTGGGTACCTTGAGGAGGGTCAGCGAGATGGCGTTCTTTGCCTCTGGGCGGTTCAGGGAGAGGCAGGTGATGCCTGGGTGCGTGGAAAGAGGCTCTAGAAAGGCTTGTCTTGAGTAGGACCTTGCATTGAGTCTGGCTTGGACAATAATGCGTCTGAACATGGTGGTTCGGAGAAGGTTCAATTAGGCAACGGCGTTGTCGGATAAGTCGGCCCGAGGACGGCGATCCTTTCTCTGAACCACGGTCTTGCGAAACCTAGTTTAAGGCTAAAACGGTCTTCTACTTATCTTCAGTTTCAAACAAGCCCACGGACGGTAGGACACCAAACTAATGGCAGAAATCTCGCCTCTCCGCGTAGCCCAGCTGCTCGATCTTCCTAACGAACTCATTCTACTGATACTCAGGCATCCAGACCTTCCCTCCGAGGCCCTACTATCTCTGTCTATGCTTTGCCGACGATTACACAACCTTGCGCTTCCTCTGTTTTTCGAAATCCACGGGATGGAGGACCCGGCGGAGAACGCCAAGGTCACCATGCTCGACGGCGGAAGGGACGGCGTCTCTGCTCTTCAGATGTCACTATTTATTCCAGCCATCACCAAGTTATACTGTTCATTGCCCCACTACGACAACTATCCCTCCTCTCTTCTCGCACATCCGTCGCCTACGCGTCCTCATTGCGAGACTCGCCTTCGTTCGTGAGGTGACCATTTTATTGGACACCCCGGGCAGCTTCTGCGGCGCTTCTGGGGACGGTGTCGAGACATGGGCGTTGGAATTCGAGGAGCTTCTCAATGCAATACTCAAGCGTGGAGGTACATCGCTGACCTTGCGATACGGAAGGTTTTTCTCTGAAGCGTACCAGCTTCGTCCAACCCCAATTTTAGCCCGACCTGTCCATGCGTTTCGCAACGCCGTGCGCCACATTTTTCCCGATAGTTCTTCTCCCGAGCCTGGCGATGCATGGGCAATGTGGCAGAAGACCGCGGACGCAGGGACGACGGTTTGGATGGACCTTGATGCTGAAGGGTGTTCAGCATCGACTCTTACCCATTTTAGAGTCGAGTCCTCGATACTCCTTATCCCGCCGTGCTTTAGTTGGTTTCATATCAGCGCTTCGACACTCCCCAATCACTACTCTTGAATTTTTCGGTGTCACTCTCCCACATCAAATATGGGCCGCCGTGCTCCCGCCATAGCAGCTCTTGTCCCCGCCTTAACCGCACTCACCCTTTCCAATCTCTATGGAATATCTGGCACCGACATCTTACTATTTCTAGCCAAATTGCCGCGCCTAACATCCCTTACTGTTGGGTACACTGAGTACAGCCGGCATGTCCAGAGTTCGTATCCGGACTCAGGACTTATTCCAAAGCTGCCTCAGTTAACACACCTCCATGCTCCATCCACCTTTATCTGCCACCTCCTGCGAAAGAAATCATCCCTCCCGAATCTCAAGACACTGTGCATAACTCCGCGCAGGCTCATTATGGCCATCGGCCTTCGTGGCGTGCGGCACATCGGGCGCTCAGTGTCCGATATCGTCCACCGCTTGGAAAAGCACGGGCTCTCGCCTGTGCTGTCGCTCGAGATTCAGCGCGGGCGCGATTCCGACGCGGAGATGGCTGAAGATCTCGCGCTGGCGCCCGGGGAGGAGCTGCTCAAGTCCTTAAGCGCTATTACGCGCCTGATCGTCTACAACGAATGTTCTGATCTGACTGCGCGCGAGCTTGAGACGCTCGCAAGGTGGATTGCTCGTTTCCCCGCGCTGCTGCACGTTTCACTGCGCGTCCGCGGAACGGCGGCGGCGGCGGCGCACCGGGACGCATGGGCCACCCTCGACAGCGCACGCACGATATCTGAGCAGAATCCCAACGTCCGATCGCTCGAGCTGGATGGTAAGCTGTTTGATGCCGGAAAAATAAATGCACTGCACCAACGTGAGCCCCGATTTTTTCCTTGCCGTATTTTTTTCTTCTGACGCGAAACTTGTAGTTGGGGCGCTGGCGCGGGAAACACCACCCTCGATTCTCGGGATTTGAGCTGCTCTCTTCGCCCAAAGCCATGGGTTTATTGCCTTCGATCGGAAACTTGGAGCTGGGCCGCTGGGACGGGAAACACCAGGAAACTTGTAATTGGAGCGCTGGTACGGGAATTTTAAACACCACCCTCGATTTTCGGGTTTGAGCTGCTCTCTTCGCGCAAAGTCATGGGTTTATTGCCTTGTATCGGAAACTTGAAGCTCATGGGGTTTGAAGGGGCTAGTGGAAGTCAATGTAGGGGACTATTTGAGCTGCTCTTTTCTTATAATGGCATGGGATTATTGCCAAGTTTTCCTCCACTATGCCTGATACAGAGTAGTCCGTCCGCGCCTGTGATACAACACAACACATCTAAACATAGCTAGGATACGCGGGACGGCAACGCTGCTTTGCTCCCCGATGGCGCCGCTGAAATCCCGAATCCCGCTGAAATGCGCCCAGTCCAAAAGTTCTAGCAAGAGCAATATAGTATTCGATTTAACACAACAACAGCATTCACGACAGACAGTACCATAACAGATGGTTGCAGAGGAAGGACAGACGAACTAAACCGAGAGCATTTCCACAACCTCTGCCATCGAAGGGCGTTCAGCCGGCTGCAGAGCCCAACACCGCTCGAGAGTGGCACAAATACTATCTGGAATCTGCACAGGTTGAGCAGGAAGTGCTTCCAAGGGTGTGATATGCTGGTCAATGGTCTGTGCAATTTTGAAACCATTTTGAGATGGTAACGAAGCGTAGGGCACAGTGTCAGTGAGAAGCTAAAATCACCGTTAGCGGGTAAATGTTGTGACTGGTCATGAGCATACTTCAAAAACGGTGCAAGCAAATGCCCAAACGTCTGAGGCAAGCGTTTTTTCACGTGCTTCCTCTGGTTGGAACCAAGGCCGTATTAGCTCTGGCGATGACCAACGGAGTGACCCAGCCTCGGAACATGTAGATGTGGTGTAGCCAGTGGGCTGTTCCAAGGTGCGGGAAAGACCAAAGTCACTTAGTACCGCGTAACCGTTGTTGTTTATAAGCACATTGCTCTTCAAACGATGATAAGTGCGAAAAGCGAAAAAGGAGCTGTCTAACGCACCCCTTTGAGGTCACCATGAACCACGTTTCGGGAATGAACGTACGCCAGTCCGGTAGCGAGACTCAGGATCTGGATGGGCAGTTTTAAAGACAGTCGACATTGGCATAACTCATACTCACAACTCTAAGCCTTTCATCCAGCGATTTGCCCTCGAGATAGTCCGTCGCCGTTCCCTGGCTGCACCATTCTAGGATCAAAGCCGGTCGACCACCCCTACAGCGACGCCATAGAACTTGGCAACGTGGATGTCATCGAGCTGCATCCATACGGTCGCCTCCTTCTTCAAATGCTGCTGAGGGGTTAGTCCGACTCTACAGCTTTCAGAGTGGTGACGCGGCACCTTAAGCGCCCGCTCTAATCTGCATTTCTCAGTAACCCTGAGGACTTTGACCGCGATCTGTGCGCAATTAAGAATGTTAGATATACCCCAATCCTCCTTTCACAAAGATCGGAAGAATCACATACCTCGGTGGCGAAACACGTGTTACAATGAGCACGATGAGCATGGCTTGGAGGGGTATATTGGCCTCGATAGACGTCAGAAAAGCCACCTTGAGCAGTAGGGTGATGCTCATAGGTAATTTGAGACGTGAGAAGAGGGAATTCGCTGCGCTCAACGTCAGCATGTTGAACAGGTCGTTTGGTCGAATTTGGACGACGAAATACATACCCAAGACTTTCTGTCAAGTTAAGAACAACCTGGGAATGCGCAGATGAAAGCCCCGAAGCCATCCGCTCGAGAGCTTGAAAACGGCGATGGTGGTAAGAGGCATCTTTGGGTGTTATTTCGTGACACTGTGATGCGATATAAATTATACATGAGCGCCCGGGCGCTGTGCAGTTGCACCACAATCTCGGAGACAGCTGTCAAGCTGTCGACGGATTGATCGGCCCGAGCGCGGTCTTAATGAAACATTGAAAGAAACACGCCGGCACAAAGCTTTCCTCAGTACTGTTACCACGTACTGAGGTGAGCTTATACTGGCACTTTGGAAATTACCCGGACTGACAATTTATATGGTATCTACCTATTAATCTACGGTTCAGTTTCTAACAATACTTGGAACTTCCATAAGTATCTTTAGATAAGATCTGGCCATGGATCTTGAACACCGATCATCAGGCCACGCGAGCGAGGCCAGAAGATCATTGATCCACAGCTGAGAGATTCGGCCTTGGATTTGGCAGGCGCACCAAGGGCCCAGCCAAGCAGGTGCAGCTTGTTGCTGCCTTTTGCTCTTACCACGACCACAAACGCCTGTCGACAACGAGGCTTATGGCGACTCTTACTGCCGATCGTGTTCGTGCAGACATTGAAGTTCAAATTTTACAACTACGAATACAGTAATACTTACCCTCACATCCCTCCAAGACAAGAGAAATACCATACGGCCCCGGTTGAGATGATCTGAATGCCTATAGATATCCAGTCTTGACCTTGCTCAACGAAATCGTTTCAACAAACTTCACTCATTCCGTCCAGCGCATCCGCAACCCACCCCGTCTTCGGCCCTCTGTTCCTGACCCTCCTTGGCCAGATATGCCATAAATGGAGGGAAATAGCTTTCTTCACCCCTCGACTATTAGTGGAGCGCAATTTCTAGTAGTGCCCTTAATTGAATGTCGACCTGGCGGCGAGCGGAGTCTCTCGCACATCATAGAATCCTGGCTCAAGCGCTCAAGTATGTACTTACTCTCAATCGAACTGGCACTACCAGCTTTCCAGGCGGAGCCACTCCCGTTCGCCGGTGTAATTGAACGTTGGAGCACCTAAGGATCTCTGCGTATCCGCCCTCTCCTTTCATTGGTTCTCTGCTGCAGGAATCCCCCAATCCGATCCCTCTCTGCGCAGTTTGGGAATCTTGCGTAACATATAATGCGTATGCCTATCTATTCACTTACCTTGCGCGTGGTCACAGTGAATCGAGGTTTTTTATTAGCCTTTTTCAATGACTCTCACACTTCGAGACGATTGGTCCCTTCGATTCCCACGTAGGCTCCGAGTTCGAAAAAACGGGAGATTTTTTACGTCAACTAAATACATGTTGATTAAAAGGTTGATTGCCTATTTCCACCCAGTTTAGAGCACCAAGTCATCTCTGGAAACATAACCGATAAGATCCTCTCCGACCGTTGTGGACATACGTTGAAACATGCTCCAAACTTGTCCACGAAATTCCGCATACGTCTCCGTCCCTCCAAAGAAGACATAGAGCGATTTTCCTTCGGGGCGCGCCCTAGCGATAGCACAGACGAGGATGAAGCAGTTTTCATCCGTGCGATAGCCCGGCTTCAACCCATTCTACATGTTCGGAATAATATTCTTTGCTGCCGCCCACTCTAAGCGCTTGTCGAACAGCATTGTGAGGACCTTGAGCAGACAGCACTCAAGACTGACTAGGCGGTAACTTTCGGGTTGTCCACCGCGCAGCCCTGTTTCAGAATGCCGATGAGAATCGTCACGAGCCAACGTTGTGGTGCGTCGCATTTGTCCAAGCATGTAATAAACAGCTTAGCCAGAGAGTCGTTTGGGATGGTGAGAATCTTGGAGTAGGACACAGCAGCAATTCCATGCGCGCTTCGAAACAAGGGATTGGTCGGGTCGCTCTTTAGAGATCAGAGATGAGTAATGAGCCAGTGGTGTATTTGGGCAAAGACTCCGATAGGAGCCCGCTACACTCCACTAACGCGGGAGAGCCGAGGCAGCCCATAAAACGGCCCCACCATCGAGCAGCCGTAGGCGGGGGAGGAAAATGGTGAGAGCGCCACAGGCTCCCAAGAAAAGGCTAGAGGGGACAGCAGGGAAGAACATCAGGTATGGCAGAGTGGGAAAAGGGACGGGTGCCGGATTTAGGAAGGGGCCAGTGCCGAAACAACTTGGCGAGGGAAAGCCAACCGAAACGGGAAAGGGCATCGGCAACGGTGTTATCGTGAGTGGAGATTCAGACCGGTCGGAAAGTGAAATCAGCGCGCGCCGCGAGAAGCGCAAATTCTCAAACAGAGCCTGAGTCGGAGGGTGGTCAACGGAACCGGTCTGGAGACATGTCGAGATAGCCTCATTGTCGATGCGGAAGACAACCTCCAAGCCCTTCCACAAATGCCCCAATCGCGCTGCCTCCAGCACTGCAAACATCTCCTTCTAATGTATAGGAAGATGGCGGTGGCGCGAGGGGAAGCTGCCGACAAAGAAAGCATCACTCTTACCCCAATACCCACTGAAGCCGAGCCTACCACTTGTTCTTTGCCTCTGGGTGGTTCAGGGAGAGGCAGGTGATCTGGGTGCGTGGAAAGAGGCTCTAGAAAGGCTTGTCTTGAGTAGGATCTTGCATTGAGTCTGGCTTGGACAATAATGCGTCTGAACATGGTGGTTCGGAGAAGGTTCAATTAGGCAACGGCGTTGTCGGATAAGTCGGCCCGAGGACGGCGACCTTTGCTCTGAACCACGGTCTTGCGAAACCTACTTTGAGGATAAAACGGTCTTCCACTTAGCTTCAGTTGCAAACAAGCCTTACAGACGGTAGGACACCAAACTAATGGCGGAAAATCTCGCCTCTCCGCGCAGCCCAGCTGCTCGATCTTCCTAACGAACTCATTCTATTGATACTCGGGCATCCAGACCTTCCCTCCGAGGCCCTATTATCTCTGACTATGCTTTGCCGGAGACTACATAACCTTGCGCTTCCTCTGTTCTTCGAAATCCACGGGATGGAGGACCCGGCGGAGAACGCCAAGGTCACCATGCTCGACGGCGGAAGGGACGGTGTCTCTGCTCCTCAGATGTCCCTATGCATTCCAGCCATCACCAAGTTATACTGTTCATTGCCCCACTACGCCACTATTCCTCCTCTCTTCTCGCACATCCGTCGCCTACGCGTCCTCATTGCGAGACTCGCCTTCGTTCGTGAGGTGACCATTTTATTGGACACCCCGGACAGCTTCTGCGGCGCTTCCGGGGACGGTGTCGAGACATGGGCATTGGAATTCGGGGAACTTCTCAATGCAATACTCAAGCGTGGCTGTACATCGCTGACCTTGCGATACGGAAGGTTTTTCTCTGAAGCGTACCAGCTTCGTCCAACACCAATATTAGCCCGACCTGTCCATGCGTTTCGCAACGTCGTGCGCCACATCTTGCCCGATAGTTCTTCCCCCGACACTGGCAATGTATGGGCAGTGTGGCAGAAGACTGCGGACGCAGGGAGGGACGGTTTGGATGGAACTTGATGCTGAAGGGTGTTCAGCATCGACTCTTACCCATTTCAGAGTCGAGTCCTCGATACTCCTTATCCCTCCGTGCTTTAGCTGGTTTATATAAGCGCTTCGACACTCCCCAATCACTACTCTTGAATTTTTTCGGTGTCACTCTCCCACATCAAATATGGGCCGCCGTGCTTCCGCCTATAGCAGCTCTTGTCCCCGCCTTGACCACACTCACCCTTTCCAATCTCTATGGAATATCTGGCACCGACATCTTACTATTTCTAGCCAAATTACCGCGCCTAACATCCCTTACTGTTGGGTACACTGAGTACAGCCGGCATGTCCAGAGTTCGTATCCGGACTCAGGACCAATTCCAAAGCTGTCTCAGTTAACACACCTCCATGCTCCATCCACCTTTATCTGCCACCTCCCGCGAAAGATCTCGCGCTGGCGCCCGGGGAGGAGCTGCTCAAGTCCCTAAGCGCTGTTACGCGCCTGATCGTCTACAACGAATCTTCTGATCTGACTGCGCGCGAGCTCGAGACGCTCGCAAGGTGGATTGCTCGCTTCCCCGCGCTGCTGCACGTTTCTCTGCGCGTCCGCGAAACGGCGGCGGCGGCGGCGCACTGGGCCACCCTCGACAGCGCACGCACGATATCCGAGCAGAATCCCAACGTCCGATCGCTCGAGCTGGATGGTAAGCTATTTGATGCCGGAAAAATAAATGCACTGCACCAACGTGAGCCCCGATTTTTACCTTGCCGTATTTATTTTTTTCTGGACGCGATAGATTCGGAAACTTGTAGTTGGGGCGCTGGCGCGGGAAACACCGCCCTCGATTCTCGGGATTTGAGCTGCTCTCTTCGCCCAAAGCCATGGGTTTGTTGCCTTAGATCGGAAACTTGGAGCTGGGGCGCTGGGACGGTAAACACCAGGAAACTTGTAGTTGGAGCGCTGGTACGGGAAATTTAAACATTACCGTCGATTTTCGGGGTTTGAGCTGCTCTCTTCGCGCAAAGCCATGGGTTTATCACCTTGTATCGGAACCTTGGAAGCTCATGGGGCTTGAGGGGGGGGAGTGGAAGTCAGTGCAAGGGATTATTCGAGCAGCTGCTCTTTCTTATAATGGCATGAGATTATTGCCAAGTGTTCCTCCACTATGCCTGATACAGAGAAATAAATTAATGAATGCAGTAGTCCGTCCGCGCCTGTGTACAACACAATACATCTAAACATAACTATCTGAAAAGACTCCACCTCCGGTCGTCGCCCTTGACAACCAACTGACCCCATGGCCACATGTCAACGATTCGGTAGATGGGTTCCATTTTCGGATTTGCTGCCGCGAACGGGCGGGTCGCACGCGACTGCAAGCGTGGAAGAAATAATGAAGCGAATAAATCAAGCGACAGTAATTGTACTGTACAGAGTCTAGAACCGGTCTAGTGCGCCGTGCCTGCGGCACCATAGAACGAATCGATGGACGGCTGGTAGGAGTCGCGAGCCAAGTCGCGGCCGAAGGCGCTGGGGGTGCGCCGGCTGTGTGGGAGGGGTGCGAATACGGGTGTGGAGAGAGTGAGGGCCGGTGGTTCGCTGGGGAGACAATGTATCCCTCGTTTCCGCCGTCTGCAGTAGCATAGTGCTGGTTGTAGCTATCGTACGCAGCGCTATCGGCGTAATATGCTGCGGCGGACGGCTGTAGTTGGTCATGCTGGTCGGCGTAATACTGCTGTTGCGGCGCGGTGTTATCACCGTAGTACTGCTGCTGCTGGGGTCCGTGTAGTACTGCTGCTGTGCAGCAGCATTGGTGTGATCGGCAGTAGAGCCGTAGGCTGCACCAGGCGGGTAGCTGACGCTGTAATCGGTCGTATCGACCAAGTACTGATCGGCATTCCCGTAGTTCGCCATCGGAGTCGCGTGGGCGTCCATGGGTTCGTTCCTGATGGACGACGGGGCCATGCTCGGCTCAGGAGAAGGTTGTCGCTCCACTCGGTCCATGGGACTTTTGGTATCAAAGAAGGTATCGCGGCCACTGTTGTGAGAGGCACGGCGCCGGCGAATAAGCACCCCGAGTGCTGCGATGATTCCGACGATAACAAGGGCGACTACAGCGAAAGTCCCGCCAACTGAAGCCAAAGAGTTAGTTTAATTTCTTTACCGTTAGAAAAAGGGTCCAACGTGCCTTTGCCCTTGTTACCCCAGAACCTGCATTGGTGAGCAGGGGTTAGGGCGGAATTACAAGCAAGGGGCAAGTAACGACATACCCAGAGGAGGCGGCGTTGACATTGTTCGTAGAATTGTCAGATGGCGTGGGCTGGTCATCAGTGTCAGTTGGATCCGGGACACCATCATTCGTGGCAGTAGTAGTATGGGTTAAAGTCGTCTGAGTTGCGACTGCTCCCTTTACGCTCGCGGACGTCTTGGCGGAAGCGGAGCTCACAGGCGCCGAACTACGGCAACAATAAGACCTGGAGGGGAAGTATGCCCGAACGACTCACGAGGAGAAAGAGGCGGAAGGAAGAGAAGAGGAGCGAGGATAAAGTGGTGGTTGTCGAGGTGGATGATGTGGACGACGTTGTTGATGGAGGCGAGGAAGAAGAGGGTGAGGGTGAGGGAGAGGAACTTGAACTGCTCGAGATCGGGATAGACGAGCTCCGTGAAGAGCTCGAACTCGAGGCGATGCTGGAAGAAACAGACACTGAGCCCGAACTTGACGCGGAAGCTGAGGATGTTGTGCCAGTGCCATTGTTGCCTTCGCGGAAATACAAGGCGCGTCTGGACCCCTGAGCGTGTGCGACAGAGGAGAGGGCGAACAGGGACCACAGAAGAGAACGGAGGAGCGTCGAGCCGCCCATTGGGATTTGGGATTCACCCTTGGTGGTAAGAGGCAACAGTCAATAAGGCTAAGTGATGGATTCGTTTCAGTGATGGATCTCTTCGGTACTGTAAATAGATAAGATAACATCTTATCATTTGGGATGTGACTCTTCGTTGTGACACACACCTTTTACCCGACCGCCGTGTTCTGGCCCGCTTTTTGACTGTATGGCCTCGAATCCTCCCCAGCTTCATCTTTCTCTTCACAATACAACCTCATTTAAACGCTCATTTGAGGGCTACCTCGCGAGCCCCGTTTCCGCCGTCCATGACCCCATCGATTGCCACGAGCAGCGCCGCCTCGTCCTCCAGCTCCGGCACTAGTCCAGACGGTGACGAGAACAGGCGCAAAAGGGCCCGCGGTGCCAGCACCCCCAATGGGCCTGAGGACCGCTCGAGCGAGGCTTCATCCTCCACCCTGAGCTCTTTCGACTCGGACACCTCCGACTCGTTTTCTCACTCAGGTTCCTCCCAAGCGCCTCACCGGCATCTGCTTCTAGATCTTGGCCTCGGAAGGACTCTGGGCAGCAGTGTGGCATTAGGTTTGGGCATCGCACCGACAGAAATGCAATTGGGCGGACGTGCCACCTCTGAGCCACCACCGAGAATTCCTACGCCGGAACTCCTTGAGAGTGAGGATGTCGACATGCCGGATATTGACATCGATTTCTCACGCGATGAGGAACACGAGGAGGAACAGACGTCCCCAGCTGAGCACGTCCGTCAGTCTGTGGATCGGTTCAATGCATTCGATAGGCATATTAGCGTTTTACGTTCTTCTCCGCCTGTTATCCCTCTTCCCACATCCCTCAGCTCTCACCAGGCCTCCCTGTCACCGCCTACATTACCCCCACTTCCCCTCGTCGATCTCGGACTCGACCCTGAGGACGAAGAAGACGGGGATGAGCCTGGTATGTGTAATTGCATTACCAATGTTTACCATATTTCTGACATTACCATTCCAGAAACACGTTCCTTCTGCTGCCGCGACTAACATAGACACAAGTACACCGCCTCGCCTCGACCTTAACCTCCCCACAACAACTTTATCGTCGGGACCGAATTCCCCTCATGTTGCCACCGATACAGCACCGCCGCAGTTCCGCGAGCGCCTCGACTTGGCGCTTGATGGCATTGGTGAAGGAGCCCTGCATTTTGAGGCGCCAATCTCTCCAGCGGACGCTGGACCCTCATTCGGCCGCTATTTTGAGCCTGTGGCGTCGACGTCGAATGCGGGTAGCAGCAGGAGCGCAATTGCATCCCCCCATCGCACGCGGCCGTTTACCGAGAGCCCGCTGTTCGAATGGTCTGTACCTTCGGCCCTAGACTGGGATGGTATCCCGGC
Organism: Mycena olivaceomarginata; assembly: GCA_029378375.1. Lineage (NCBI taxonomy): Eukaryota > Fungi > Basidiomycota > Agaricomycetes > Agaricales > Mycenaceae > Mycena > Mycena olivaceomarginata. The sequence continues at coordinate 128,424 of JARKIC010000638.1, read as the reverse complement.
CAGATCTCCCGGCGACTCCCAGCCTCGGCGGTCCCCGCCTCCTTCTCCCTGGCAACAACACTTTCGGCCCTCTAATAATAATCCCGCCGTGGCCCCGGACACGACGGTCGCAGATCTTCGGAGGCTGCTGGGGAGCACGTACCCCCCCGCCCCCGCCCTCACGCCTATTTCCGCGCCCTCCGTCCCTAGCGGCCCCGCTGAGCGTTGCAGCTACCACAACATCCGGTTTAGACGCGGGAAGTCTGGATCTCGAAGATGCGTACTTGGACCTTCGCATGCCAAATGCCCGAGCGTGGGACAGTGCACTTGATCGGGCGAGGAATCAGCAGCGGGAGCGGGAGAGGGATCGGCGCGAGAGAGAGCGGCGGGAACGTGAGCGTGATCGCGAGCGAGAGCGCGAGCGGCAGATTGAACGCGAAAGAGAGGAAGAAGCGGAGAGGGAACGAGACAACCCTTGGAGCCTCGACAGTATTTGGGGGTCATCTTCCGGGATCGAGTCGTTCCCCAGCGCACGACCGCTCCGGATGCGGCGAGAACTTGCAGAGGAGGAATTGACGTTGACGCTGGCAATTCAAAGGAGGAGAGCCATGGAGAGACAACTCCAAGAGACTTCGGATAGAACTGATAGGATATTGGATCGGCAGCGGGAGAGCATCGAGGACGAACAGGCCTGAACGTGGTCAGTCGTCAATGTCTCGTGCTGCGAGGTATCTTGAGTCTGGACTAGTTGATCCACGAGAGGCGCCTTCACCACCAGGCACCAGATCGAGACCTCCGTCGGATATCTCAAACCCATTCCCCAATGTACCCTGGGCTTCCAGAAGAGCCATGCGACCAACCGAAGATGATGTTTTCTGCATCTCGTCCTCATGCTCACCGTTCTCGGAGCGGTAGTCAGTCCAGGGAGGTTGGTGGACGTTGGCTTGGTCGTATTGGACGCGATGAGAGTGCCACTCACTTTGATCTATTCGACGAATGGCTTTCTGGCACGTATCATTCTACTTTTCGTGATTCCAAACTCATGTCCTGTCTTTCACAGAACATCCTACTCCTCGGAGTGTAACCCCAGCAGTTAGTTCGTCAAGGAGCGGTACACATGATGAACGAGAAGCGTACGATTATCCGCGACGGAATGGTTCGCTTTTCAGCTATCCTATCACATGTGTTTTCTGACGGCAAGAACAGAAGGTCCCGGTGCTCCCTCTTCTGGTGAACTCTGGCGGGCTCGCGCTGCTGGACAGTGGCAGCCACGCCTCGCCCTGTCACCGCAATCTGCGGCACAGCCTACCCGCACTGCGGCTCATGCACGCGCGCAGTCGATTCCGAGCTCGTCCTTGTCGTCACTCAGCTCGGCGACGGCACAGCCATCTCTCCACCGTCTGCGCCAGCGGCTACACGGGCCGCCGAGGGTAGGGGCCACGACCTCCCTTGTCGCAGAGAGTGCCGCCGCGATACGCCGGAGGGAAGCGCGGTCAGAGCTGATGGAGCGATTGAATCGAAACATTAGCATGGACATCGATTCAGACCCAGAGTCTGATTATGACTTCCGGGATCCTCCAAACATCCCGCGCCCACGGACACGAAATCCTCGAGGACGAGATGACGATAGGGACTCGGTCATGGACTCCGACGACGACGCACCTCATCTGTCTTATCTGTTGGGATTGCGGCCACCTGCTGCAGCTCGTTCGTCGAGATTCCGCAGTCAAGGACAAAATGAGTCCAGTCACAGTCCCCCCCCTAACTCTGCGAGTACCAAGCGGTGTCCGGTCTAGGTCCACTTTTGAACAGGACTCTGAGGAGCCGCCTGCCGCTTCCTCCTCCAGTTTGAATTCCCGGCAACCTTTGTCTATCCATACTCGGCGGCCAATCGTTCGCTTGCGGCAACATCCTCTGGGCGGAAGAGAAATTACCCCTCCAGCTTCAGTCACGGCCTCTGTCGACCGGCGCCATGTTTCTTGGGAGGCTCCTTCGCCTTCTCGGGATGCTGGCGTGTCCACTTACCAGTACCTCTCTGCGCTGTCGCATGGATTCGATTCCCAATCGTTGTCAATTTCGGACTTGGCTCACACAATTACGAGCAACTCGAGCAACGAAGCACTTCGGACGCCACCGTCGCCCATGTGGGGCGAAAACAGCGAGTCGCCGTTCTCTACGCTTTTCGCAAGGTCCCCTGCCCCTCCTCCATCCGCGTCTCGCAGTAACGTTTCGGGTACGAGGACCCACGAGACATCCCGAGAGTCGAGTGTTCCGTCTTTACCGCCGCCGGATCTTGGCGGAGATTTTGATCGAGGCGAGGACATCCTGCGCTCCGCCGCCGGAGCGCGCGCAGGTGTGGCCACAAATTCTGATTTGCCCACCTCGCGCCCGATCCGGCCTCTTACTCCTCCATCCCACAATCCGTACACTGGTCCTTTCCGTCTTACCATGCAGAGACGGGAAGAAGGATTGCGGAGAGCAGCCGGTGGGGCTCCGAGGCGAGTCCCAGATCCACCTTCCATTCCGCCCTTGTATTTCGGGGCGGATTTCGACAACGGTGCTACGCCATCCCAGTCGCCAACGGGGTTGGAGAGTCGAGATTCACGAGTAAGCTTTTTAGAAAGTTATATTAAGTATATATTTGACAGTCTATTCAGCACGGCCCTTCGCTTACCCAGCCCCCAGCGACCTCAGAGCCAGGGCCCTGCACCCCGTAGCGAGTATGCAAGCTCGCGATTTGCAGAAGCAGAGCGACGGCTGTTCAGCTATGGTGGTCCTATAACCAGCTCGCCGACCGAGGGTCTCGCTGGAGACCCGCGGCGTTTCTTTTCCTCAAGGCCGACACCCTCTACTTCGCACGCTGATCGACTCCGAGATACAGAAGAGCAATCGCCGCCGCGTCGTTACAGTGCCACAGACATGCACAATGTGTTGGCCCGTCAGGCGCGTCTGATAGGTTCCCGACTCGCCCCCGACTCCGACATGCCCCCCTCCCGCACATCCCGCGGCGAGACGGACAACACCGATCTCAGCCGCGGTGGTTTCTCCTCGTCTCGCGCGGAGCGGTTGATCTCTCGGTACCATGAGCAGGCTGAAGCGGAGGCTCGTGAGTCCTCGTCGTCTTCGACTTCACCTTGGGCGGCCCTACCTCCTCGTCGGTCACGCGAAGACTTCATCCGGCCGGAAGTCGAAGCACACAGACGTCGTCGTGTAATGGGGCCTCGGGTCTTGATGGGTGACGCTGAACCGCCACAATTGCGGCATCGGGCCATGCGTGATCCCACTTTCCATTCCATGTTTGGATTTCATGGAGCTACTTCTCGATTCCGACGCAGAACGCTTGGTGACTACATGGTTCGTACTGGGTGATTTTTCAAACCATTTGAAAGTAATTTGGTTCGTAGCGCGATGAGGATTTCGATTCTTCCTACGAAAACCTCATTTCGCTCGGCGGGATCATTGGAGACGTCAAACCCAAGGCTACTCCAGAACATATACTCACCAGTTTAGAAACTGCGTTGCACAAGGATTGGGCCACTACGGAGAGCGACCAACGATGCCCTATCTGCTTGGACGATGTGAGCAGTCCTTTTATTTCTTCGTATGTCATTTACTCATGGTCTACTTGCAGTACCAACCTGCGGACCCGGTTATGAAGCTTGGAGATTGTCGTCACTGGCTGCATAAGGAATGTTTGGAGCAGTGGCTCAAGGGCGCAAGTACTTGCCCTGTTTGTCGCAAGGATGTGAAGGGGAAAGGGAAGCGTGTGCATCGTCATGACCATTCTGGCTCCGACCCCAGCCGTCGGAGAGATAGCGATGGTCCAGACGGTCCCGGTGGACCTAGCACTTCAAGAGGAGGCAGCGGAAGTGGCGGAGATATTCCCCACGCTAATTGGCTGAACTTCTTGAGGGATTGAACCAGCAATCATATGTACTTCTATCTGCATATCATTCATCACATTCATGTATCTATTTACCCATGATTTCCATTCACGAGTTTCTCATGTTATTTCGCTTCAATTCTACCCAAAAAACTGCAGTACTCAACAGACTCCGAATAGATTTAGACAGCGACTGTGGCACACAAGATTGAATCTAAGTGCGCGTATTTCTCCCCAACAACAATCACTGGGGCCATGGTGTGGCCCGATGTAATGCTCGGGAAGACAGAGGCGTCGCATACGCGCAATCCACGCACACCGTATACCTCCAGGTTGTCGTTCACCACCCCGCCATCCCCGCGCCGCGCTATCCTGCACGAGGAGGCGTAGTGATAGCTCGTGCGGATTGTAGCACGGATGAATTTGTCCACGTCGCTCTCCTTCGCGACTCTCCCGCGCTTAGGTTGCGAGTGGGAAGTCAGTGCAAGAGACTATCCCGCGCTCCATCAGGACCGGTGATAATCGCAGAAGGCCTGATTTTTTGGGACCTAAAATGTCAGGACACATTTCAAAAAAAAGTCAGTATTGAAACAGGCCTAGACCCCCCAAATTCGGCCAAAAATGTCAGGAAATCAACATCAGGCTTGTTTTCGAGCCCCATTTGGGCTTTTTTCAAAAAGATTTCCTCCGCTGACGCGGTTTTTGTCAGGATTTTCACCAGGCATTCACGCAAAAACCGAAATTTTGTCAGGATTTTAATCAGGCCTGGAACCCAAAATCTCAAAATCAGGTCAGGATTTGCATCAGGCCTCCTCACTCATTATCACTGGTCCTGCTCCATCGTGGTTTACGGAGGTAACTGTCTGTGGCGTTTGATCGAGCTGGTACATGAATGGAAACGCCGTCGAGGAATTCACTTCCAGATTGGCGGGCACCCTTGCAGGCACCTCCATTTCGGGAATCCCTTCAAACTACTTGTTCTGTTTTCAGGAAATGCGTCGCCGATTTCGAAATCAATTTTACAATACAACGGTGGCATTTGTGACATTATTGAACTATCTCCGGGCAAGCTAAGCACATTCCGAACCACCGTACTTGCCTGGAGCTGCCGCCAAAGTTTCTAGTTCGAGTCCCTGGTCCCCGGTCATCGTTTGCGAATTGTTAACCGACGCATCAGTTACTACAGAGCGTCCGATGTGTATTTGCGCTGGCCCGTGCTTCCATCGGACAGTGGAGATTTGAGTTGACTTGGAGCCAGCCAAATTGCGCTCCTCCGACCACTGGCCTCCTGCAACCCATATCGTGGCCAGAAGGACTCCGATTATTTCAACATAACAATTAGTCAAGAACACATAGCCTGAAAGTCAATCAAAAGGGAGTCTTTTAAGGGGCAAGCATACGAGAACACAAAGACGTACTGCCATCGAAAAACTTGGGGTCGCGGAACAGGAAAATCAACTGGACAAGACTGAGCAGACAAGGGAACACAAAGTTCCCAAGCGCAATGAAGAACAAGTTGCCACCCCCATTTGGAGGTGTGAGAGTCTTGACGAATTGTTGTCAGATTGAACACCTATCGAGTAATTCAAGCGTACTCTGCTTGTCCAAGTTACCTATAGCACCACTCCGCGCACTCATGACCCGGCCTCTGTGGACACGAAGGAGAAGAGAAAAGAAGCATAACTGGTGACCAGACATCAGGCGAAATTGCAATGCGTGGCGCTACACACATACCAATTGTCAAACACTTGGAAGAACCATTCGATCTTGATCCAAGGCTGAACTCCCCATAGGGCTTGCCCAGCTTGTAGTGGGGGTAGTGTGACCCCCGAATCTCGTCCAGTGGATCACAAAGACGATTAAATTGGGGACTCGAATGATTTTGAACAAGATGGGTGGACCGAACACGATGAGCCGTTGAGGCCAGGAAATCGTGCGAGGCGGGTAAACAGCGAAGAGACGGAAAATGAGGATGGTGTCCATGAAGACGGGGAGGTAAAGGAGAAGAATAACAAATCCAATAAAAATGGATGCAGGGATCGGAGTAAGTGGAGAAAGGATAGCAGTGACCTGCGTTTAACACCCGATGAGTTCATGGAAGGCAAATAAAGAAATCGACTGAGGTACCTCCAGATACACATTCAAGATTCCCAAGACGATCCCTGTCAGAACAGAGACCAAATTCATGATGAAGAGCGGCCGGCCGCGCATTCCAGGATTGGAAAAAAACGATGAGGACGACAAGGAGCGGAATGAGCATTGAGCTCCATATGGTGCCAATCATGAGTAGGAACACGGACGGCTGAATGGTCGTCAAGTAGTTCAGCCCCGGGGGAGGAGGAGACGGGACGAAGCTGAAAGACATGGCGAAGTTGGATTCAGGGATGGATTCGGAGTCTAGCATCCATGCTATTTAAACGGTTTAAATGTGTAAAATAAAAACAGAATTCTCCGTGGCCGCACATTACCGTTATTGAAGGTCGCCGCCATCGCTTCCTGGCAGATCGGGGGTGAATCTATTGAGAACCTCTCCGCAGTTAATTCCGGTAACTTCACAACAAACGCCGTATATGTTCACGGACCACAGATATATTTTCGATGGCGACTGTAGCACAATATTGCAATTTAGGGGCACTTTTTCATCAAATCGGCGCATTTCTCCGCAACAACAATAACCGGGGCCATGGTGTGGCCCGACGTAATGCACGGGAAGACAGATGCATCGCATACACGCAATCCACGCACACCATATACCTGCAGGTTGTCGTTGACCACCCCACCGTCCTCGCGACGTGCCATCCTGCAAGAGGAAGCGTAGTGATAGCACGTGCGAATAGTGGCACGGATGAACTGGTCCACGTCGCTCCCCTTCTCGGACAGAGGGACTTGAAAGGCCTTCATGTGGTATCCTTGGCGGCGGACCTCTTCTGCCAAGCGCAGGCAGAGCGTGACACCTCTGCGAAACGTGACGAAATCCTCGGGATTGCTCAAGAAGCCAAAATCGACGGTGGGGCGAGCATGCGGGGTCACGAGAGGCGAGGCGAACGGAGCCGACGGACCTGGGTTGAACGATGCACAAAAGGAAAGAAAAGAATCCCTTTTGATTTTCGTATGGCAGGTCAGAGCACCAATGTGGAACGGGCATGATTTCGAGGTCGGGACGATCGCCCCCAATTGCAGCAGAGGGAATCGGGCTGATAACCGCAGCGGTGTGATCGTCGAAATGGGTGGAGTGCGCGAAAACTGACATGGGTGAGACAGTGTTTCCCACAATCCCTTTTCGGCTGAGGAGGTATTTTCCAAACTCGATGATGCCTTTCCAGGTGCTGTTTTCGATGTGGTGCAGGGTATCCTCCAGGGGAACCTCGTACATGAGAGGCAAGCCCACATGGTCCTGCTAAAGGTGGTGTAAGTCAGCACTCGGACGTCTGAAACAAAGCAACAAAGCACCAGATGTGCGCCAACCCCAGGGAGATCGACTACACTCTCGATGCCATGTTCTTCGAGATCCTCCTTGCGACCAATACCACTGATTCAATTTTCAAACCGGATGTGTACTGCAGAGGTTTCCGACTTACCTAAGTAGGAGCAGATGCGGAGAACCAAGAGCGCCGCAACAGACGATGACCTCCTTCTTCGCACGAGCATAGAATGTCTGCGCCCGGGTTTCGTTGGTCGGTTCGAAAACGACCCCAACCGCGACATTCTCATCGAAGTCGATGCGAGTAGCAACCGCATTGGTGCAAATTTGAGCCGTTCGCGGCGGTCTTGGGCTACCTGAGCAGGCAAGAACGCGTGATAGGAGGACACGCGGCGAAGGCTTTCGTCAACGGCAACGTCAAGTGTAGCGCAAGCGTCGACGGGGACCGTCGACGAATTCAAGTCTTTCACGTCAGCAAACCCCAGAGTAATCGCAGCATCTCTAACTCTGGTGACAAGATGAGTTTCGAAACATTTTGAGAATAAAAGGGGATTGATTTACTTGCGCTGTATGTTGAAAGGGAGGTCCGGGAAGGTCTGGTTGACCAGAGGGCCTGGACAGTCTCTGTAAAGACCAAAATCAAGGTAAGAGGGTAAAAGAACACGCCGGAATATCCACGGTCGTCCGAAGTCTGGCTGAGACTCTTTTCGGACTTGATGAAATAAGGCTTGAGTGAATTATAATCCCAGGAAGGGTGTCCAAGCTCGACCCAATGATTGAAGTCGCCTACAGCTCCTCGAGTGACCAGCATCGCATTGACTGCGCTGCCACCGCCTAGCGTCTCAGCATGTACTACATCGACAACCTGACTTTCGGCCCGCCTTGATGGGTGCGGAGGGCGATCTGACAATTGGCGTGGCCTTGCTCGTCACGTCGCTCGAAATTAACGGAATTCGCGAGAACCAGGTGTCATGGACGCCTCCACGCTCCAGAAGGAGAACAGAAACGGAGGAATCCTCGCTGAGCCGCGCTGCGAGACAGCATCCAGCCGTGCCACCTGCGTGTTTGCGTCAGTTGACCGAATTTCAGCACCATGGTAAGATGGACCTCCGACAATAATATAGTCGTAAGTCTTGACTGGACTCTCTTGTTGCTTTACCTGCAGCGTTCCAGCCTGTTCCAAAGAAACTACCGGGTATTTCGTTCCGCTGAAGGGCCACATTGGTTCCAGGCGAGAAAGGGAGAATAACGGTGTTGCGGAATTATAGCCGCTCTTATTGAACCAGACATGGCAACTTCGTGGTTTCTGTAACGCTTCATCGGGGTTCTCCGCAAGGTTCTCCGTCTTCTGTACGCAGATGGTAGCAGATGGCTGTTGGTGGCGTTGTCACCTGTAATCACCATGGACCCACCAAGGACCCACACAATCGAATCTTGACTGCATCGTCGATGAATGCGCGTGAAGATGCGATGAAGCGGAGAGCATGGATCAGGAATGAGGAATTCAAACCAGCTCACCGGCGAAGTCGCCCTTGTTTTACCACCCGCACCACGATAGATCCTGATAGATCAACAAGGAACATAACTGGAACGGCGTTTCGCTGCCATAGACGGTTGCCATCCAGTCTAGAGTGACCCTCGGTAGAACCACGGCGCGTTTTATAGCAGAGCTGAGACGATCGATAAGCTGTATAAACTATTCAGAGACAGGAAGCATTAATGTCCTGAGTTGTTCCTGAGCTGCGGCCGTGGTTGTGTTGCAGAAGCGATCAAGGACCAATACTAACTACTGTTACGGTAATTACCGCATTTGGAGATTCAGCCCCTATTTCTCTCCCCAAGCTCGTCGATGCTCATTATACACTGTGAGTCTCCAGGGCCTAGAAAATGGTCCTCCATACTGTACCGACTACGTAGGCTTGTGATTTGCCGGCAAAGAGCGACAACTGTTCAGCTATTGTGGTCCTGGAACCAGCATGGAGACCGGCGGTGTCTTCCCCTCGAGGCAGTCGGCGGGTGGCGGGTTACCGACTCGCTCAAAATATACCTCCCTTATCGCACATCTGGCGGTGATACGCCAACCACAATCCTTTCTCATTCTCTTGCCAGCGTGATCTCTCGCTACCATCGTTTCACTTCATCGTCATATTCTCCTGGGCTTCTCGAACAAATCGCACAGATAGTTCCCCGGGAATCTGGCCTCTGGCACCACAATCACCATCAAACATTTCAGGACGAAATCTGGAGACCCTGCCGCTTTCTGCAGATCTGGCCTTGGTATGCAGTAAATGAAATGTACCACAATTTTATTTCCAGTAAATGAATCAGCCTGTGCACCACGATTTGAGCATTGTGATGTTGTGATCCTTCCTTTTTCGGTGACAGGCGTTAGTGTAGTTGTGCATATTTGGATGATCAGTGGCGGTGAGCAGATCCTCACTACATCGTTATCTTCCTCCAAAGTCAGCATGTCATTAGCCCGTCTTGTGGACGTGCACACCCATGTATATCTACCTCGGTACTGCCATTCTGCTATCAATTTCATTCATTAACAGCCCCATCAAGTTATGCCGCTCTTCTGAGGTCCCGAACTGTCCTCCCTCGCATCATTACTTCCAGCCGTGAGGGCAAGCCGGACGACAGACTATTCATCTTGGACCGCGATACGGGGCGGCCCGTTGGACCCCAGTACTGGGACCGCGACGAGAAGCTCAAATTCATGGATCGACACGGGATCGACCTGTCGGTCGTGAGGTCAATAGCTCACCTTTCTCCGCGTATCGCCCTGCATATCTGATACTGACCGCTCGTAGCTCAGCAAACCCATGGCTCGACTTTCTCCCCGCCTCAGAAGCGCAAACTCTAGCTACACAACTGAACGAGGACCTCGAGCAATACTGCGCCGATTCCCCCTCACTGTCCCCATCTCTGAAGCGTCTTTATGGATTTGGGCTACTGCCGCTCGTGCCTGAAATATCCACCGCCGCTCTGCTGGAAGCGATTGAGCAGATATCCAAGCTCCCGCACCTGAAGGGAATCATCCTGGGGACCCGCGGCAGAGGCGGCGGCCTGGACCACGAGGATCTCGATCCCGTATGGGCTGCGCTCGAAAAATCCGGCCTTGTTGTGTTTCTGCATCCCCACTACGGCGTTGATGTCGAGGCATGGGGCGAGAAAGATAACGGACACGTCCTCCCGCTCGCTCTTGGATTCCCATTCGAAACGACAATAGTAGGCTCTTGCTCTCTATTCTAGACACACGTTTATATTCTATTGAAACTCAGGCAACGACGCGTCTAATTCTGGCTGGCGTGTTCGACCGCTTCCCCTCCCTGCGTCTTTACTTGCCCATTCAGGCGGAGCGCTACCCCAGCTTCATCTAGGCTGGCATCGTGTATCGAACACGACCCCGTGGTCGCTTCGAGACTCAAGCACGATGCCCGATGGTACCTCGGGAAGCTGTACTTCGACGCCCGTCGCGTACGGTCCGGAGGAACTAGGATTCGTGAGCGACGTTATTTCGCGTTCGCAGCGCTACGAAGCCGGAGGCTCTGTACCCACCAACGCGGCGGTCGACAGAGCACTGGGCAGTCGGAGGATGCTGTTCGGAACGGATCACCCGTTCTTTCCTCCTCTCCAGCCAACCGAGAAGTGGAAAAGCGTCGTGGAAAATCTGCAGGCCATCGATGCGGTGACGGGCTGGGGCCAGGTGGAAAAGGACGGCGTCCGTGGCGCCAATGCATTATCTTTATTCAATTTGGTCTAGTGGTGCGAGGTTGGTACACTATTGTACAATGTACTCTTCTACTTCTATGGCGCTTTGGGTTTGGGGATCTGGATTTTGAGGCTGAAATCAATGTGCTGGACAGACTGATGCACGGTGCTTGTGCTCAAAATGTCGACATCTAAACGGAACAGGATGAGAACGTAGAACTGGGAGGTAAGGTAAGGCATTACCGTTGATCGCCCGCTCCTGGAGATTGTCCTCTGTAATATTTCCACTTGTTTCGAGCAAGAACTTCCTCTTCCCTGCCCACTTCTTGCGCAAACTCTGGGCTACGCTAACAAGCTCGGCGCCTTCGATATTGTCGAGCATAATGACGTCGGCCCCAGCGTCAATGGCCTCGTCCGCTTCGGCCTCGGAACCAACTTCAACGTCGAGAAGAAGGCTGAACCCCCCTACTTGGCGTGCTTGCTGGATCGCAGCGGTAATGGAACCTGATCAAGTACGAATCAATACACGGTTGTGCGAAACGCGAAAAATATACCGTACCAGAGGACCAGATGTGGTTGTCCTTAAGCATGATCATGCTCGAGAGATCATGCCGATGTGGGTCGATACCTCCCACCAACATTCCGTATTTCTCGACCAGCCGGAACCCTGCGTACGCCCGCATTAGTCGCTGTAACCGCAGCCGAGAAGGCTCATTCATTACCGGGTGTAGTCTTCCGCGTACCGGCGACGACGCCCTGGAAGCCGTAGCCCCGCGCGAGATCTTTGATCCTCTTGGATCTGAGTGGGCCGGATTCAGCCTCCGACGCGCGGCGAAGGAGAAGCCACGACGAACTTGGTAGCAATCCCACTACAGCGCGCGAGCATGTTCAGCGCGACGCGCTCCCCAAGCAGCAGGTGCCGCGCCGTGCCGGTCACCGTCGCGACGTGCTTTACCGGCTCGAAGCTCGCGCCCTCTTCGACGTGCCATACGACTCTGCGGTGGAAGGAAGGAACAACACGTTAGTGGGGGTACGAGATGTCGTGCGGCGCCGCGTACTCGCAACCCAGTTGCGCAAAGACTTCGGTGAAGAACGGGGAGCCAGCCAGGACGGCCGGGACTTTGCCTTTGCCGAAGAGATAGGCTTCCCGCACGGCTTCGCCGACCACGAATCCGCCATAGTCGAACGAGGGTGTGTCTTCCGCCAACCAGGCTGTGACCTGGGGTTTCCAGCTCGGAGGCAGCAGATGCGCGTAGGAATTGGGCATGGGTGTGCGGAGCAGAGTCAAGTTACCGAATTGAATTGCTCAGCGATTGCTCAGCGGCGCGGTCATGTGCGAAAAGCAAGAGACGCAAAAAGAATGCTATGTCATGCATAAATTATACATGTACGCGAGGGAGTCCAGATCTGCGCCAAAACGATATAAACTAGTAGAATGTCCGATAGAAAGTCATCGACAAGCCGGGTACGGATGGTGTCAAAATTGAGCGAGCATCGCGCTGAGAAGCACGAAGGCACCAACGAGACCGGTGTGGACGCTCATACTGGAGGCGGCACCAGTATCGGTGGGGGCCGCGTCGGCACCGGTGTCGGACCCAGACGCGGCAGTATCGGAGGGGTTGGCGGGCGCGCCAGTGGTCGGAGTGGTGGGGTTTGTGGCAGGAGTGCTGGAAGCAAATGAGAAATGAACAGGCTGAATGAAGTATATGACAGCTTACGTTTTTTGAACGGCGGCACTAGCGGAGGAACCAGACGCAACGGCAGGCGCTTTGAATGTGAATTTGCCGGACTCCGCAAGTAGGGTGTTGAGCTCCTCGCTGCTCTTCACGAATCGGATGGTGTAATTGCTTCCAGCGGCCGGCCAGCCCTGCGACGGCGGGTTCACGGTCGTCTGACGTTTACGGTTTAGTGAGCCCGCCATGCTCGCTTAAGCATGCTAAGCGAAAAATACCTTTTTGTCGGCTGTGGGGACCAGAGCGGCGAGTTCTTGCGGCACGGGCGTGGTGGTAGTGTCCTTATTGATCAAGACAATGGTAAAGTTGGTGGGGTCGCTGGACACGGAGCTCCAAGTAACTGCGTTTTGACCATCGGTCGACCAAAAGTCGCCATCGGTGGGCGTGAGGATTGAGATGGCGGAGGCGGAGGCCACGAAGGCGGCGAGGATGAGGGAAGGGTACATGATTATAAGAGTAACGAACGTCGGGAAGGAAGAGGGCAGGAAGTAAGCTTGGAAACACGCCAGCCGAGAATTTGTACTGATTGGCGTGCCCACTCTTCACACGCACTAGGCTGATGGCCGCATAAGTTCCTTCCACTCAGGGATTTTATTCATATGAGGTTCAGAAAGGCAGTTGAAGAGCCCCAAATGCCAGACCTGAATTCCTTTACGACGATTCTAGTGCTTTACCATGTTTTCTGAGCTTCAGTACAGTAGACGGCGACGGATGCAAAAATGACGGCCGCGGGAGGGTGCCCGCGTAAAATCCTTCGGCTAATTTTGGCTTACTCGCTTAACTCGCGTAACACTAACAGTGAATTATTTATTTATTTTCGCCGACAGCCAGCAGCTGTTAGAATTGAGCACACCTATTGAGAGCTGATTTTTATTCGGTCAAAGCGTCAAATCCGAGATTTCATAATCTCTTCCGCCTCCATCCACAGATCTCGCTGCCCCCAAATACCCACAACCGTCGATATAATCAGCCAGCAAGACGCAGCGTTTATATCCTCCGCGACGCGCTCCATCTTCGAGTGTATCAAGTCCTTCAAAAGGGCGAGATACGCACGCGCCAGATTCCGCAAGAGGTGCATGTCATCTGCGGAAATATAATCATCGACACGCGAGAGCAGCACGAAGATCCATCGTGCGTGCGTTTGTGTCACCCGGCAGCGCTTCTCCGGCTGCAGGTGGAGGTTGGTCCAATGCGTGAAATACATCAGCAAGTGCAGCGCCGTCCGCTGTGCCCGAGAAGAGAAAGTTAGCACTATACACAGGAGGACACGTAAAGCCTACCTGATCTAAGAGTCTCAGCAGCGATGGTGTCGGCTCGCGCGGTGCATAGATCGGGACCGCGTCTGGGCTTTCCGTAGGTGCAGGGGTTCCGGACGGCGTGGGCAGCTGAGGTTGTGCGTCGGAATCGTCGCGCATAGGACGCGTTTCCAGCCCCGGAGCTTCTTCTGCGTCGCGAGAGGATCCAGCGGAAGGACCTTCTTCGAGGTCCATCCGCGAGTCATCCTCCGCAAAGCCCCGCATTCCGCGCTGGAACTTATTTGCACCACCCTTCTTGGGCTTCTTCGGCGGATCCCATTCCTCTGCAGGTTTCCCAGCGAGAAATGCCCACCAACAATCGCGCTCTTTCCAATCTGGGAGCAGTCTGCGGCTATCGCTGCGAGCAGGCTGGGAGACGTTTATGGTCGGCTGCGCGAGGTTCTATCGATAGAATTAATTATGAATGACCTTGATATGGGTCAATGAAGCTCACTTCTCTGAAGTTCTTATACCGCGTCTCAAATAAAGTACGCCACTCCGGGCTGGGGAGCTCCGGGTGAACTGCGGGCAAAATATCATCACTCGGCGGAGGCAGCCGCTCGGGGATTTCGTACGGGTTTGGTACTCTGGTTACATGGGGGAGATGTCGGGCGTCGCGACTGCGGGTTCGTTTAGCTGACAAGATATGCGGCATAAGGAGTGCAAAGCCGCTCACCGGACAGTAAAGAGATACTGCATCCCGTCTTCAGGAATTCCTTCATAGTCTGCGGGAAGGTTCGCAACGGGGAGGATCTGGTTCCCGAAAGACATATCCTCATCTCTGTCCCTAGAATTGAACGGCGCCATTTCACCAGAAGGTTCAAGTTGAAGTGAAGGGAGCGGAAAAGCCGGTGGTGTTGTCGTCTGTTTCTCTGATCTGAGACTTCCGCCGAACGGAAACTCCTTGCAGCGAACGATGGAGGAGGAGGACATCGACACTGAGGCGCTGCAAGCCCAAATCGACCTTTCCTTATCATATGCGCAGAACCTCGTCTCCTCCTGGGTCAAACCATCCGCCAAACCGACCAAAAACTCGAGCCGCGCCTTGGAGGCCGAGCTCAAGGAGTACATGCGTCGGCCGCCACGGTAATACGCCCCAATAAATTTCAAAACTGCTCTGGTACTGACGTATATAGGCTGGGAGTCGGTGCCCCCATTCCGGAAACAGTGGCTAGCTCGTCTCGGGACACCGAGCGCCTCAAGGCGCACCTCTCCGGGAAGGGAAGTAAGCGCGCGCGAGGCGACGACGGCAACGACCCTGGCTCCAAGCAGCTCTCGGATGCTGAGGAGGACTCCAGGGGAGCGTCCACCAAGAAAAAGGCCAGAATAGATCCGTTTGAGGCGTCCAGTAAAAAGAAAAAGGCGAAGGAGGCGTTGAAACCTCCAGCGCCTCGTGTGACACCTCCCCCGCCAGAAAAAAAACTGCAGAGAAGGAGACACCTGCAGAAGACCTTGCAAAGCGGGAAGATGCAACGTCCGAACAGGTGTCCCCACCCAAACGCAAGAAGAAACACAAAATTAAAAACCCGACGGAAGCGCTCCCCGGGCCGAGCAAGCCTCCTCCCCGTTCCCCTCCTCAGAACGTAAACGGGCATATTAATGGCTCCCCCTCTACCCCGAAAACCGGCGAAGGTACCCGAGCTTCCGGTTATATTATTGTCTTCAGCATTTATTTATATCTTTCTCCGCATTAGCAGCTTCACCTTCACCTGCTCCTCAAGTCGTTGACATCTCACTCCTCACCGGTGACAGCGCGCTGTCGTCTCCGGTATCTCATACCCGGGACCCACAGAACAGCCCCCTCCTCAAAGGCCCGATCCTGAATCTGAACGGGCCGCCGCCCTCCATCTCAGACGTCGAGTCTGGCGGTGAGGATGGAGAGCCGGGTACGTCGAAGAAGAAGCGGCGGAGACGGAAGAAGAAGAAGAGTTTACTTGGGGTGAAGCCTGAATAGACGTGACAGGGAGTAGACTGGAAGACTGGGGCTGGAGATGTAGCACGTGTGGTTGCTTGAGTTCGGAGGATATATTATTTTTCAATGAAGGTCCTTCCCCGCTGAAACTGCGACATTTCTGCAAAGTACTTATTCAAACGGCGACTGGTACCCGACCAAATCGGTGCGGCGACATAGACCTCGAGAGACGTTCTTAGTTTCCGGACAATATGTCATTTTGAAAAGGATCTCCTCCCCGTTTGAGACTACGTTTTTGTGACTATCTTGGCGCTCGACCATATACTGGTTTCCAACACAGAGAGACCGTTGCTTAATTGCATCGCAGGAGGGTTTCGTTTTTCAGTCCCTTCGGGAACCGGACCCGCCAACCTGCGGAGGCGCGTTAATTAATTAAGCCTCATCGAACCCGGCGGCGCTGGTGGTGGACCCACCCAGTTTACCGTATCACTATGTTTCAAAACCCAGACGGCGCCAAAAAGCGGGCGATTTAGGCGTGCCTGTCAGGATCGTCGTTCCAAGACAAGGCTATGCATAATGTTGAGTTGATGCTGTCAGAGTAATAAGCACGAACGGAACGCGGTGCAGGAGATAATGGGCGGCGGCTCCGCGCCGGGATCTGCAGGGCCCTCCGAGGAGGTCGGTCCCGGTCCCGGTTGACATTGCATTGTGATTGGGGTAGCGCTCTACAGGGCATCATTCATCCCATCCCGCGACGATATGTTTTCCGTCCTCTTCGGAGGCCAAAAGAAAGATTGCTCCGGGTCGAGCGCTGGAGCTACATCCCGCACGCCAGGCAGTGGAGGTTCAATCGCAGTGTCAACCTAAGGAATCCAATCATCGCCGGACGGACATGGAGAATTGATTTAGTTGGAGTGAAAAACGAGGCGTTTTGGCGTTTTGTTCGTCGGGGGCAATAGCGATAGCGGCAGCACCCGAACAGCAGATACTTATGCAAGAGGATGGACGGCATTGCCGACGATCCTGGACGGTGCAGGCAAGCAAGACTGAGAGCATTGTTTGATCGTCAAACCGAGGCGTGCGGGAAGAAAATTGCATTCGCAGATTCAGAAGGATGCTAAGGTCGAATAAACGACCACCGACCCGGTGAAGTCGCCATACTTGACCACAAATAAGGACAGGAAATCGAACGAATAGGTCGGGGCGGCCCGTGCATCCCAATTTGGTGACCGCATGGTCCATACTGGGCATGGTTAGGATTTAATTGACAAAAAAATCCAGAGATGGGCCACATCCACCAGGCGAACAGATTGACCGGTGATTCTGTCAGAGGCAGAAAAATCTCGAGCGTCGTTGTTTGTGTTCACTGTTCAAGTTGGGCCCGGGTTCTGTCACGGTTAAGCCTTTTATTGTGCAGGTTTATGCAGGTGTTGCCTGTATTGGGGCGTCGAGAGCCGGGAAGGGATACAACATCGATGTTACCTGTACTCGTACAGCGAGGTAAATCAGCGAATGTCTGCAGGAGCGCCTGAAGAAGCAACTCGAAGCTGCATTCAATCCATTTTAGGACACCTGTCGTCGAAGCGATAGCTGATCAGATCAATGCTGACCAACTTTTTCTTCCAAGTTCAACCCTCCCTCTTCCTTCTTCGACCCACCACGACCCCCAGGTGAGCGCGCAGTGCTGAGTCGCATGCCGCATGCAGGATGCTGTATATTATTGTCGGTGACGCGCAAGCGCCTGATCGCACCTTTTTTCTCTGACTCTTTTCTCTCTCTTCCCGTCGCTGAGCGATGTGCCTTGCTGACGTGGCTGTTGCGCAGGTGCTCCGGCCAACCAACGTATTCACGAGCTGGCGTAGCTGGTGAGCCCTCTTTCCTTGTTAGCTGGACGACGACGACGACGCATGATTCAAACCACATCTTGTTATGTGTTAATTTCCCGAGCGTCCACCGACGCGATGTGGCCTTATGCATGGCTTTATGATTCCTTCTCTTTCCTTTTTTTTTTTTTTTTTTTTCGTGCTCGTTTGCTGATTCTCAGCCAGACATCATCGCCGCCGTCGTAACCAGCCTTCTGGATTGTGATTGTGATTGTAGTTGGTGAGTGTCCGCCCCTACACTGGTGCTGTGTGTTTTCAGATGATTCAAACCACATCTTGTTATGTGTTAATTTCCCGAGCGTCCAACGCGATGTGGCCTTATGCATGGCTTTATGATCCCTCCCTCTTTTTTTTTTTTTTTCCAAAAAAGCTGCGACCTTTTTGCTGAACCCAGTCCAGACATAACCCGCCGCCGCAATGAACGCACCTAACCGCCACGAGCTCTTCGTGCTCGACGACGGCGAGAAGTCGTGCGTCGCGCCTCTTCTTTCGCCCGGCGCAGCTAGCTGAAGCACACGACCCATGAAGCCTCGAGGTGACGGAGGACACCAAGATCCCCAACGCCGCGACGTTCAAGATCGTCAAGCAGGACCACACCCTCGGGAACATGCTCCGCGCGTGCGTGCCCTCCCTCCCCTCCCCTCTTCTCTCATTCTTCTTCTTGCTCAAATGCTCAAATGCATTCTCGCCGCAGCCAACTCCTCGCCTCGCCCCAACGTGCTCTTCGCGGGGTACAAGACGCCGCACCCGCTGCACCCGTACTTCCTGCTCAAGATCCAGACCGACGGCTCGCTCGCGCCCGCGGCGGCGCTCGAGGCCGCCGCGTCGCGGCTCATCGCGACGCTCAGCGCGCTGGAGGGCAAGTTCCGGCGCGAGTTCTCGTTCAAGGACGGCGAGAGCGGGGGCCCGGCGGCGGCGGTGGGGATGGCGGGGATGGAGGGCGACCCGTATGGCGGGGGCGGGGTCGCGTGGGGTGCGCAGCGAGACTATTTGGATTTTTAGGAGGTTACTAGTTAGGCTCGTGTATGTGTTTTGTGTAGTTTTGTGTATTGTGCTTCGTGTCCTGAATGTACTTTTATGTCGATCTATCTGTTGGTTCTTGTTCCTCGTGTTAGACATGACTCGGACGTGCCTCGACTTGGACGTGCCTCGACTCGGACGTGCCTCGTGTAAGACGCTTGTTCGTCGAGCTCGCGAATCTGCTGTTTACTTGGAATTTAACAAAACATACATCGTTTATACACACAATGTCTACAGGGTACAGAAGCTATCTAAATAAGACCAAAAAAATATAGTGTACAACGAGTGAACAGGCAGCGTGTATACCTGCACACACTCATCGACCACTCTGCCGGCGCTGTGGTGTGGGATGAGACGACTGCCGGGAGGCTCCCGATGGGCGCCGAGAATTAGAAGGGTGGGAGGACTGCTGGGACGGTCTGCGAGGCGGAGGCCGGCCCACGACGCGATGAGAACTAGTAGAGCGGTATTGTGTCCCACGCGCAACAGGCCGCGGCTTAGGATTGAGCGAGCCAAAGACAGCAGACGGCCCGGGGTCTCGGCGGGCAACAGGCTTGCGTGTGGATGGCGACGACCTCTTGGCCCGCTTGTAGGCCCGAGCGTCGCGCATTTCGCGCATGCCCTGGAAGGGTATCTGAATGGATGTGAACAAGCAGCAGGGCTGGTGTGGCGAACCTTGGAACGCAGGTCTTCGTTACCGAGAAGGGTGCCTCGCATCTTGGCCAGCCATCCGTGCATCGTGGAAGGAGGAGGTTTGCGCCTGGAACCGTCGCTCCGGAACTGGGGAATGGTGAGGTTAAAGAGGTGTGGAAGTAACTGGAATAGCACTTGCATGGGACGCCCACTCGATCTTCATTGCGGGGGGAAAGAAAGAATAAAAACAAGGTGCCTGTATGCACGAGGCAGAAGGAGAAAGTGAAAGTGGACCTACTGTGTGTCTGTGTTGATTTTGCAGGTCCAATTGATGAGATCGATGCTTTTGCGTTTTTGTTTCGCCGACAGACAGCCACGGCGCCTCCGGTGCTCCGTTCACTTTTCGTGGCGCTTGCACTCCTGGTCTTTGTTCTCAAAGGACTATCCTACGCCTCGTGCTCTGCTCATCCCGCCCCAACCACTCAGTCACTCCACCCCGAGCCATCATCAAACATTCGCCTGGTCACATACACATATTGCTTGTGCATTTGTTGCGCTGTCCTGACTCACTTGTTTCGCGGCTATCTCCGAAAATACGAGCAGTCTATCCGGCAGGACATCTTTGTCGATCTACCAGAAGCAAATAGCCTTTCAAGCTCGCCCGCAAATGACGGCACCGCGATATTTACGACGACCTCACCGCGATATTTACGACCTCATCGCGATCTTTACGACCTCACCGCCACTTACAGCACCATGCGTCCACAACGGTCCGCAACCGGTCCGGGTACTATCATTGCCGGTTAGCGTCTAACCGATCCAACTTGGACTTTGTTGCGACGCTATAGGATCGGCGCGTGGATCTTCCCCCACACCCATCGGCGGCGGCGTATCCCGTTCCCCTGGTTTTTCAATATACTCTCCGTAAAACATCCCAAGCCTGCGCCCCAGTCAGGAACACGCATGCAAACTTTTTAGTCGAGTGATTGACACCACATAGCCCCAGCTAAACGCAATTTCCGGCCAGCCAACGGGCGGCAATTCCCAAAGCGGAATGGACGTCTGTCCCTTGTTCTTTTTGACCTCGACTCCATTTGCATAGCATCATCGAGTTCACCTTGGACCCTTGCACTGCCATAGCTCGTCTGTTTCGTCTTTCGTTCTGCGAAGCGCAACATGGTTCATTCGGGCTGCACTCGACCCCGACGCGATAACGGCGCGGTCACTGGTCCGCCCCCAAATTAAAAGAGTACAAGAACATGGGCTCGCTCGACACTTTCTGCCAGAATTCCAAGATCCAATCCACCTTCCAAAACAAACATGGTCTGGAAAAACGTAGACGCCATCATTGACAACAAGCTCTTCTTGGGCAAGTGAGTATCCTTATATGGACTCTGATGCCACGGCCTTTTCTTATTGCGATCTCTAGTCTCATCGCTGCGCGGTCAACCCGGTCTCTGACAGGTAAGATTTTCATGCCTAGTGCGCGCTCTTTGGGTTAACTGACCGGCGCATTTAGAGCGTCGTATCACGCATGTCTTGAGCGTTTGCACGGACCCCATTCCCGCTGAGATGCCGCAATCTGGAATACAACACATGCGCATCCCAATCGAAGATGTGGACTATGCGGATCTTCTGATACACCTCCCGTCTGCGTGCCAATTCATCGACCATGCGATTCGGTCCGGCGGCGCCATCCTGGTGCACGACGTCCAGGCAAGTTGCGTTCCTGCTAGAGTCGTGCATCATATTAACTGGGCCATAACAGGGACTCTCTCGCAGTGCGGCTGTTGTTGCCGCCTATCGTGAGTTGCTCTTCCTCTCACCGCCAATACAACAACCTGACGACGTTCCCAGTTATGTGGTCCCACCGCATCAGCGCGACGAAGGCGCTGGAGACCATAAGGCGAGGTATGAGTTGTGCCCCTATTTCAGGCCACCTAATTGACCACGTATGACCAGCACGCGACCAGATCTGGCCCAACGCGGGGTTCCAGGAGCAGCTTGTGCTGTTTGAGCTGTGCCAGTATCAGCCTTCGCCGTCGAATGGCATCTACCAGAGCTGGAGATACAAGCTCGACCGCCAGCTTAGAGCTGCTGGCTTAAAACGCTGAGGCTCAGACTGAGGTTCATAAATTGAGGCTCATACACCTCATAAAATAATTTTATTCTCCACTACTGTTGTTGTAACGTATTGTATCTTTTGTACCACTTCTCATAGAACTAATAAGATCAGTCTGGCACTACTGACACGAGATCTGCGGTACCGTCCGAGTCAGGATGATGTTGTAAAAAGCCGAATATGTCACAATTCGAGTCGCTGTCGCCGCAGCACCACGCTGAGGATACGTGAGCATACGTGTCGTGTCTTGAAGGTCGTATAAAAGCTATTGCGGGAAATCAATACATCGAAGGGATTACCTAACGATCAAGGCAAAACAGTTCACAGCCATCTGCTCTACGTCTTCCACATCTTTCCTTCAACTCGCTCCTCCTCCATCATGGGTCTCTCTGTGTCTCGTCTGCTCTCCGGCCTCTTTGGCAAGAAGGAAATGCGTGCGTACCCAGGCGATCCTCACAATCCCCTGCTGACCCGCTGGACCCACAGGAATTCTTATGGTATGATTCCCCGTCTCCTGCGTTGCACCCGATACGATCCTCCCCTCGATAAGGTCGGTCTCGATGCCGCCGGTAAGACCACCATCCTGTACAAGCTGAAGCTCGGCGAGATCGTCACCACCATTCCGACGATCGGTGAGTGTCCACGTCGTCTCGCGCAGTCGTCGTCGCTCCAACTCCCCCCCCAACCAGGTTTCAACGTCGAGACCGTCGAGTACAAGAACATATCCTTCACCGTGTGGGACGTCGGAGGCCAGGACAAGATTCGCCCGCTGTGGAGGCATTGTGTGTCCTTTTTTCCCGCCCGCCCCCTGGCTGCGCTGACCCCGCAAAAGACTTCCAGAACACCCAGGGCATCATCTTCGTCGTCGATTCGAATGATCGGGAACGTGTGTCCGAGGCCCGCGAGGAGCTGCAGCGGATGCTCAACGAGGACGAGCTCCGCGATGCGCTCCTGCTCGTCTTCGCGAACAAGCAGGACTTGCCGAATGCGATGAACGCGGCGGAGATCACCGACAAGCTCGGCCTCCACGGGCTCAGGCAGCGGACTTGGTACATTCAGGTAAGCGCCCGCACCGCCGCCGTCTGCCTGCGTAAGCGCCCGCGCTGATCCGCTCCCCAGGCCGCGTGCGCGACCTCCGGCGACGGGCTTTACGAGGGGCTAGAGTGGCTGAGCGCCAACATCAAGCGTCGGGTATAATGGCCGCGGAATACTCTTATAGCGTTTGTTTACAAGTGTCACGATCCTCACGATAAACGCATCCACCACCCCGCTCGCTAGTCTCGTCCCACCCTGTCTCGCTGTTATTCACCTTTTCCATATTTTTCGAGCCCCGCTCACTTATCATGGTCTTTCCCTTGCCTTTCTATGTATAAAACTGACCTCCGGGTCATATAAAATGCTTGTTGACCTAGACAACTGAAGCAAATTATGGACTAAATAATATGCTTTGATCAACGTCCTTCGCCGGGGAAGAGCCGCCCCACGGCGTCTGCCTCCTTGCGTCTCTTGTCGCCGAGCTCCCGCGAAGCGGAAGTCGCGCTGCGATGCACCGTACTTTGCCAGCTTCTCCAGCAGAGCCGAGAGCCGCTTGTGTTTGACGGTAGCGTAAGACGTCTGGCGCATGGCGGGGACAAGGTACTCTTGGACAGTGTTGTTCAGAGGTATCGATGTCGTCTGTAGTTCCGTTCATCAGAAAGCTTGTCGGCGAAACTTCACCAGGAACTGGGCTCACCGATCGCAATTCGACAAACACGGTCGATAGATGGCCTCTGCCGATCCGGCGGAGCTCTTCCTCCAAAAAGTCGACGTCGATGAGGATGTTCGAGATGGCGTTCTCGTTCATCATGGGGATATTCCGTCCCGTCAGGAAGTCCTGCGCCTCGTCAGTGGCTGCGCGCAACCGCACGGAGAGAGATGGCACACCATGAGACACTCGGCGATGTACGACACCGCGCCCTTGTACGCCTCGTCCTTGTACGCCTCCTTGATCACGAGCGCGTCGACGACGGTGGTGAGCCAGTTGACGAGCTCGTAGAGGTACATGCTCGGCGCGTCCTCGCGCCCCTGCGGCGTCCAGTCGTACTCGGACAGCTCGAAGAAGTCGTCGAGCTTGGACGAGATGAGACCCGTGATCCGCGCCAGCGCGCGCGAGAGCGTGTTCTCGAACGAGGTGGACGCGCTGAGGGTTATCGAGCCGCCGCGCTGGGATGAGCTGTGCGGTGCGGATGAGCGTGAATGCCCGAAAAGGAAAGGCCAAGGCAAAAAAGAGGAGCCAAGGCGCGGGTGTACGTACCGGAGGTTGGTTAGGGAGCGCTGCAGCTCGACGCACGCGACCTGGAAGTGCTCGAGGTTGGTCACGATTTGTGCGATTTGCGACAGCGTGGAGGTGCCAGCCAACCGCTGGCCGATGGTCTGGCTGATGTGGTTGATCAAGAGTCCATCCAAGGACTGGGGAATCACTCAGTCGGGTCATCGGAAGGTTGAATTAAAGGAGTCACCTTGCTCATTAGCTCGTCGATGTTGCGATGGTGTTGTGACACGCCTTCGACGAACGCATAGAATTTCTGTATAAATGCCCGGATCTGCACGCATACGGTCGGTCAGTCGTGCGCTCGAAAAATGCGCAGAATCGCACTCACGTCTTGGCAGCACAGATAGAAGGTCTGTGACCAGGGAAGATTGTACGGGAATGGGCTCCTAAGGGCAATCAGCGAGAAGCGCGGGTGGGGCCGAAAAGCTACTACATACTGCTGGATAGCTTGCTTCTCTTCCTCGCTGATCCAGACCACGTCAAGCACCGTAGTGGCCTGATTATCGGTCTCTATTTGCATCGGCAGATGGTCATCCTGCTGGACAATCTGCGAAGCATGTCAATTGAGCATCTCAGGCTGTCAACGTGTAGGACACTCACAACATCGAACCGCCGATTGAACTGCGTCTCCAAAAGACGCGCATATTTCTCGAATAGTTGGAGGATGTACGAATGCAGAGGAAGAGTCGAGTAACTCGAACTCGAAGACTGAGGGTGTACGCGTCAAGTTCTGGCGGAGGGGAAGCCAGGCGTTCGCACCTCCAGTGTCATGATGAAGCCAATCAAGCACTCCTTCACTTGCAGAAAAGAATCGGGATTTGTCTCGGTTCGGAGGGCGCCATCAATGCTGGACGTCAGTCGAATAACCAGCGCATCCCAGAGCTCTTCTACGTCTCGTTCTGAGCGGAAGTTTCCAGTGGTTTCGAGGACGTGGTTTTCTACGATGAAGAATCCGGAGATTTCTTGGGTTAAATTGGGGAGAGATGAGAGGGGAAGCGGGTAGGGTAGAATCAAGTCTGCTTGAGCCTGTAGGAGGTCATGAGTCTACCAGCATGCAGGAAGAGAACTCATACTTTACGGTCGGCCTGGTATGACCGTTGGAGTTCCTCAAGGGAGTCGAGGGTGGTGTAGATGTGGATACACTCGAATAATGGTTTGAAGTCAACATGTATTCGGTCGTTGTCCAGAACGTCAACTGAGGCAGGAATTGAGCAGAGCACCAGGAGTCGACAGAAATCTCACATTCTCGATTCTCGTACGAGACCATTTCCACGGCGCTTCCAACACGACTAGTTCGTAATGTCAGATCTTTGTCTCGTCGAGCTCTCCACCGCCGTGTCCGTGTCTCCATAGCTTCGAGAGCGAGCCCACCCACTTCGGCACTGATATTTCTTATTTCAAGAAGCCATTGCTTCATCGACGCTGTGACTGCGTCCTTGATCTGCCCACGCAGTGAGGGCAACGAGGACAACAAATATTGAAAGAACGGTGTTTGCGACAGAGAACTTGGCGGCATGCTCTGAATATCCTCAAGCGACTACATGATTTATTTAACGGGGTGGGTCCAAGAGGAGATGTAAAGCAACCAACCCGCAATGCGCTCCAGTATTTGCCTTCTCGGACCATTTCTTGGACGCGGTTCACGACGTCGAGGACACGGAGGCAAGCCTGGAGGGTGTCGATCGCCTCGTCGAGATTCGCAGCGGTCTTTTTGGACTGGAGTAGCCCACGCTTCTTCTCGACCAGGGCGCGCCCGAGCTGTGCGACGCTGGCATCGAGCGACGAGATGTTCTCCTTCATCTTGTCCGTGTAGGACTTGACGGTGAAGAGAGTCGAGACGGAGGAGATAAAGTCCTGGTAGTTGTCGCCGCATATCTTCTCGATGTCGGCATCCTTGGATTCTATTAGTCCCTGGACGGTGCGCAGAAAAGCTTCCTGTTGCCGATTGGAGTGTATCTGTTTGATAATGGGGCCCAGCTGCTCTAGATTCTCAGAGGACGAGGAGGGATCTAGGAGATGGATTTGCTGGAGCTGCTGATCGATATTCTCCTGGGTGAATTGGGCGCGCCTTCGAGGCGGCATTATGGCTGCGTAAAGAAGACTGCAGTACTGTTGCTACTAGCACCTGCCTTATTGGGACAGTAGCAGTGCATGATCACCCCAATAGGGGCTATCGGGCTTTTCAATCCGAAATGTTTTTACCGGGCTCTGTTGGCCTTGTACTTCGACCATGCCCTCGACCACTTTTCACGTTGACGCGATGTAAGTCTGTAACTTGGCTCTCCTCCGATGAGAGTCGATAACCTGGGCGAAATCAAGCCTCTTCGACATGGACGGCACTCTAGTCGATTCCAAAGCAGGTGTTGAAGGCGCCTGGGATGTCTTTGCTCTCTCATACCCTGGTATCAACGTCGAGAAGATCCTGAGCTGTCAGTCTAGTATTTCCAAGAATTCCTCATCTCCTCAATCGCGATGGCCATCCAGCATCCCATGGTGTGCGCACAATAGACAACCTCCGCATCCACTGCGGCATCACAGACCCCGCGGAACTCCAGGTACACCGACGGCGACCCGTCCCCATCGGCTGATCATGAATTTTATCTTGGAATCTTAGAAAGAGGCCGAGCGGTTCGAACAGGCCATCGTCACCTCCTCCACCGCAAATGGGCGGACGGGGATCGTCCTCCTCCCCGGCGTCAAAGCCGCGATGGACGAGCTCGCCTCGACGCGCACGCTCCCCACGCCCTCATGGGCGATCTGCACCTCCGCGACGCGCGACTACGCGGCTAACGCGCTGAGGCTCGCAGGTGTCCCCGTCCCCGATGTCATGGTCGTCGCGGAGGACGTCGAACAGGGGAAACCATTGTAACGCGCTTTATTTATCCATTTATGCAGCTACTTACCCAGTGTAAACAGCCCCGACCCGTACCTCCTCGGCGCCAAGAAATGCGGGGTCAAAGCTGAGAATTGTAAGCCATCTGCCTCACAAGATGAATGCAGAACCGATATTTGTGCAGGCGTAGTTTTCGAGGACGCCCCCACCGGCGTGCGCAGTGGCCAGGCGGCGGGCTCCAAAACTATCGGCTTCCTGACGTCGCACAGCAGACAACAAATGGAGGCCGTCAAGCCGGACTTCCTCGTCCAAGACATGTCATGGTATCTTCCCTACGATTCAAAACATTCCGGTCTCTAATTCCAAATACGCAGTGTCAGCTTCAAGGTCGTTGAGCACGGAGTCGATGTTACTGTCCACACCGAAGATTAATCCAAGACTATCTGTAGACCACATTCACGCTTAAATAGATAGGTAGATTTGCCGTAGCAAATAATTTTATCGATTAGAAGAACCGTGGATGTAGCGAAGAGAGAAAGAGTCGTTACTGGCATGAACAAACAAGACTGAACAAAGGAGGGGAGGGTAAACAGTGGGCAAGAACCGAGGGTATTTTGGCAACATCCGAGGGAGTCAGAACATCCACAACTCCTACGCATGCATACACATTTCGTCTATGCATTTGCATGCATCTAGTACTCGCCCTCCTCCTCGGCGTCAGCGCTGTCAGTGCCGACCTCTTCGTAGTCCTTCTCGAGCGCGGCGAGATCCTCGCGGGCCTCGGAAAACTCACCCTGCAAACGAAGCGTCAATTAAAGAAATTAGGGTGAAAGATATGCAACATACCTCCTCCATACCCTCACCGACGTACCAATGAACAAAGGCACGCTTCGAGTACATGAGGTCGAACTTGTAGTCTATACGCGAGTCAATTTACCTTCCAAACAATCGAAAGAAAGACATACCAAGACGGCCCCAGGCAGCGGAGATGGCGGTAGTGTTGGCAAGCATGCAAAGGCTGCGGGTGGTCTTAGCGAGGTCACCGCCGGGAACGCACGCCGCAGGCTCATTGCAGACGCCCATCTTGAAACCGGTGGGGCACCAGTCGACGAACTGGATCGTACGCTTCGTCTTGATGCTGGCGACGGCGGCCTGGGTGTCCTTGGGCACGACGTCACCGCGGTACAGCAGGCAGCAGGCCATGTATTTCCCTTCCTTGGGGTCGCATTTTACCTGGCGAATGAATGAGTACGTGTCGTTTGGAAAAGAGATAGCAAAGGCTCACCATCTGGTTGCCGTGCTCGAAGCACGCGAACGTCATCTCAGCGACCGAGTTCTGCTCGTGGTTGGCCTTCTCAGCAGACAGGAGGGGTGCATAGGTGGCGAGGGGGAAGTGAATACGCGGGAAGCTGTATTTTGTTTGAGATTAGACGGGCTTTGTCATCAGATGACACATCATTTTGGACTCACGGCACCAAGTTAGTCTGGAACTCGTTCAGATCGACGTTCAGCGACCCATCGAAGCGGAGGGACGCGGTAATCGACGAGACGACCTGCGCGATCAGACGGTTCAGGTTGGAGAAGCTGGGCGAAACGACGCCGAGGTTCTTTTTGCAGATGTCGTAGATCGCCTCATTGTCAACCTGCAAAGCATGTTATGTATAGTAAGGTATGAATAAGGTTCGTGCGTACCATGAAGGAGCAGTCCGAGTGCTCGAGCGTCGTGTGGGTGGTGAGAACCGAGTTGTACGGCTCGACGACGGAGCTGGATAGCTGGGGCGCGGGGTACACGCAGAACTCGAGCTTGGACTTTTTGCCGTAGTCGGTGGAGAGGCGCTCGAGGAGGAGCGCACCGAACCCGGAACCGGTTCCTCCACCGAACGAGTGGAAGACAAAGAAGCCCTGGAGACCGGAGCAGTTGTCGGCAAGACGGCGAATCTTGTCCATGACGGGGTCGATGAGCTCCTTGCCGACGGTGTAGTGGCCGCGGGCGTCTGAAATTAAAGTTAGAGAGGATTTGCCGCGTCAAAAAAGAGTGGACCAACAGTTGTTGGCAGCGTCCTCCTTGCCCGTGATCATGGTCTCAGGGTGGAACAGCGACCGGTAGGGACCAGTCTTGACGTCGTCGATGACACCGGGCTCGAGATCGACGTAGAGGGAGCGGGGGACGTGCTTCCCTGAACCAGTCTCGGAGAAGAAGGTCGAGAATCCGCTGTCCGACGACGAAGGGGATCCCTCCGTGATACGACCATCAGGCTAGCGTAAAAAAAGAGGTAAAATATCAGAGAGAAACGAGGAGACAAAAGGGCGTACGCTCAGCCCGTGCTCGAGGGTATAGAGCTCCCCTTTGGTGAATCAGCACGCGTTGTTTTGTGACGCGAGAGAGAGCAGAGAAAAGACTCACAGCAGGCGTTACCTATCTGAACACCAGCCTGGCCGACATGAACAGAAATAACTTCGCGCATAGTACTAGTAGAGATATACGGGGTGAAAGGACGAGCGAGGTCTCGTTGCAATCAATTTCAAAGTTTGTCTATCAACAAGTCATGCGCCGGGTCCGCTCGGCTGCCACACCGAGATTCGCCGGCCGTTCTTTCTTCTAGCCAAACGCCCACATAAGTTCTCTGTGCTCTCAGTTCTGTCTGCGGTGCTCTTGGACCATCGAACATCTTTTTTTCTTGTTTTACTGTGATCTAACCGAGTAAAAATGAATTTTCGCTTCGATCACTAGTTCTGACGCTTGTCTTGTATGACTGGACACTCTTCCTGGCCATCTGTCTCATGAGATGCTTTCAACTGGTGCTCACGAACTGTCCTGAAGCAATTGTGCCGCGGTCTTATCTTTTTCTGCTGTGCGTCTATCCTGATGCATCTGTCACCGACCTCCATCCTGTGGTTCTCTGACCTAGACATCCTGCGTTCTCGACGGACCCGTGCATTTTCTCTGTCCAGTAGTATCGAACTTTCCCCGCACCCCAGTGATCCCTTATTGCATTGAGGCCTGGACGGCTGCAACTCATCTGATAGGCGGGATTCTAGACGGCCGTATGTTACCTTGGCCCCTGGCGGGCCCGCTTTCCCTGCGCATCAGTAATCCTCATCTGTCTATATGAGGTCTGAACGGCTGACTGTCTGTTTCTTCTGATACACCGTGGTACTCATCGCTGTGGATGCTAGGGATTCAAGTTTTGGAAGACAGACCCCAGTTTATCCGTTAATTCACACACCGTGAGTGTTGTTTTTGAAGCAGTGTACCGGCAGTTCTACAGCTCCACATCGCAGAGATGATGTGAGCAGCTTACAGTAAGTGGAGGAGACTTTGCGAAACAGGCAGCTGCATTTGGGATTCTCGCGGTTGTTCTGTTGTTATCGAGTATTGGAAACTGTCGGATTTATGTCACTATCTGGCTCATTCTTAGGATTTTGTGGCGCCCGATTGGTGCCCGAACTGTATTTGCTTATACGTTAGTCTATTAATTGCTCTACACTGGGAAGCAAAAGTACAGCGAAAGAAGCACATAAGAAAATATTCGAGATATCGGCATACTGTCGCGTATTCTGGCGCTTCTATAATAACCGATCGCTTACATGTGGAACCAGGAAGAAGTTCCGAAAAATGAGAAGGATCACTTCACACCAAATAAACCCAAATTTCAGTCCGCACTGAAACGCAAATTGATTTTCTCATAATCTCTACAGGAATCAGCACCATTGGATTCGGGACAGATCATCAAGCATGAATCTTGAATAGAAATGGTGAAAATCATCACTAGAATCAGCTATGACTGAACAAAGCAAATCCAGTGGAGCTGAAAGTTGTATTGAAATTTTCAAAATC
This sequence comes from Mycena olivaceomarginata, assembly GCA_029378375.1. Taxonomy (NCBI): domain Eukaryota; kingdom Fungi; phylum Basidiomycota; class Agaricomycetes; order Agaricales; family Mycenaceae; genus Mycena; species Mycena olivaceomarginata. The sequence goes on along the minus strand of JARKIC010000638.1, from coordinate 97,847 downwards.
AAATCACCTTTCCACCTTTGAGAAACAAAGGACTTCAGAATGAGTTTCCATGATGCTGAAATTTTGCTTTGGAGGAAATTTCAGCTGTGCTGAAACTTGTACTGAAAGTCTTTGTTTCTCGAAGGTTGAAAGACGCACTGATTGTCAATGTTTCATTATGCCTTTCAGTGCGACTGCATTTGCTTTGTTTCTGCACAGCTGATTCTAGTGCTGATTCTTACACTTTCCATTCAAGTTTCAGGCTTTGTGAATTCAACCGTCTTTGTTGTGCTGATTTGTGTGGATGTTTTCAAGAAATCAATTACAGTTTCAGTCTGGACTGAAATTTTCCTTTATTTGGTGTGCTTTCACAAGAGATCCGAACGGCAAAAGGGCATCATCCAGCCACGTGCGATGGAATATGGTATGGCATCGCTCGCTTGATGTACATGATCGTCAATTCTGACCGGCTCTCAGGCTTGCTCTCAACCTCCACGGGGGCTGCCTGACAATCTACCCGGCCTCGTTTCTTGTCTCTTACGATCCCTCACCGTCTGTTTTGTTCTCATTCTATCTCAAACTTCGGTTGATAAATTTCCCATCATTCAGGCATATATCCTCCGCGTTTCCATCTTTCCCTCCAATCTAGGCCTCGCAGCGTTCCGACCCTACTATCGGTCAACCGTGGTTTTTTTTCCTGGCCAAAAAGCGCCGTTATTGCCGTCTCCTACACGTCGTCACGCCCACACGGCCTCCTGAGTGCTCCGGGGCCCAGGCTCCCCGTACCTATCTCCCGCCATGACCACAAGGATTCAGACTTCGGGACCGTTCTCTAAGCTGTCTCTCGTTGCCAAGGGTGCCCAATCCCCGCCCCCACACGCCCGGAACTCGGCCAAACGGACAACCGGAGACGACGACTATATCCCGTACAATGGTCCGTACGAGGAGCCTCCCCGGGCCCCGAAGGCGCGTAACCGCGACAGCTGGGGCGACCCTTTGTACGACGAGGACGGCAATAACATGATTCAAGAGCTGCACCAGCGCTATGCGCCGTCGGACCAGGGCCATCACCCCTGGCACGACGAGGAGGAGGAGCGCAGGAGCCGTCCGCGCGCCAGGACCCATTCCGGGTTTTCCGGCCACACTGTCTCTTCCGGCGCGGTCGATCCCCACCGTAGTGTTGCTTCTGGTGTGTTGCGCAAAGCGTCCCATCACGCCAATGTCGCGCGTCCACCCGTCCCGTCATACATTAACCTAGATGCGGCTGGCGGGGTGGAGAATCCCCGGCCCCTCCTTCCAGATTCTCCCGGGAAATCGCGCCGCCAAAGCGTAGCAGCCTGGCCAGTATCTTCACCTTTGGCCAGAGAAAACTGCCTCTCTCACCTGCCAAGGTCGCGCTGCCGACCAGTCCTCCTGCGACTAGTCCTCCCGCCACCAGATATGCCCGCGCATTTACGAGCCAACCCGAACGACCCGCCTCTGGGCCCCCTTCGATATACAGCGTCTCCTCAGACCGCCATCAAACCGATACTTACACTTCACAAGACGGCGATGCTTACCATTCATACTACACCTCGGTCGATCAATTTCGGCACTTGACGAACCCCCACAACGCGACACCCCCTCCGCAGCTGCATCCGTACGCGTACAACCAGCCCCAACGCGACATTTACGAGCCACCCCAAACCGCACCCATTACATCCCCCAAACTCCAATTCGCCTCTCCCCAGCCCCACCGACACGCGCTCCCTTCACAACAAGTGCAACAATACCAGAACCCTCCAATTTCCGCCACCCCGCGTCTCCTCCAAACACTCAAAACCTACGCGTCCACACCCAATCTCCGTGACTCCTCTCGCTCCCCGAACCGCCTGAAAAAACCCGTCGGCACGCCAAAGGGTAAAGACCGTTGGCTGAGCGCCGAGACGTGGTTGCGACGCGGTGTTGCTCCCGCGCCCGCGCCTCAAGCTTGAGGACGCGCAGAAAGCTTTGCAGGGCCGCATTGTTAGCCCTCCGGGGTCGCCTGTGTCGGCGGCTTTAACAATCCAGACCGCCCCGAAGGAATGGCATCGCGCGTCCTGGCGCACTCGCGGAGCATGGCCAGCCTCAAGAGCAATGCGGAGGCGGGGCCCAGCAGGTTACGGAATGATGGTGTGGTCAAAGCAACGACGATGCGCGAGGCGCCAATTGCGGCCATGCCGCCGCCCCAGCTGGTGCTGCCCTCCGACAGAGAGGCCACCAAGGCCAAAAAGTTTCGCGTGGGATGACCTCGCGTTGCCCAGTCCAGTGCCTTCATTGGCTCGGTAGGTCACTCCTGCAGCTTAAAACAAACTTTGTTTGACTTTTTCCTTCAGGGTATTAGAGGAAGGGCAGATCTTGGAGCACCAGCGGAAAAAAATGGCAGATGCAGGCGACGGGGTCGTTTGCAAATACGCGCACGCGCGGTCTCTCGCGCTCACGGACAAAGTCTTTGACACAGCGCGGCAAGGCGGGGCGTGGGGGCAACGTCGAGTACCTTGCCGCTCGGTCGATGGTGGGAAATCAAGACGTCGTCCCCGTACTCCCCAGGCGTCATGCGCGGAGCACGAGTCAGGGCGGAACGAACACCGTTGGAACGACAACGTTCAATACGCGCACCTCCCACTCACATTCGAATTCCCTTGTGAAGACCACAAGCAAGTCGTCGCTCTCGCAGTCGTACGGGCACTCGCGGAACAACAGCTGGACGCGTACGGCGATCAAGAAGGCCGCGGCGCTGTGCTACGACGACAACATTTCGCCGGCGGACGAAAAGGCGGGCGGGCTCGAGACCGCCATCCGTGGTGTAGGTACCAAAGTCATTCGCCTCGCTGATCCGGCGCAGCTCCTCGTCGACATGAGTGGCCCCCTCAGTGCGCTATCACCCCGGAACGATGTGTCGCCCGTACCCTCCGCCACCAGCGACCACATGGGCATTGCGATCTCGACGCCGCCGAATGACAACAACTCGGACCGCGATTCGATTCACTTGTTGAGTCATCCGTATGCACAGGGAGGCGTGTCGTTTCCCCCACCGCACCGCAGCACCTGTCACGAAAGGTGCCGACTATGCGGGCCCGCACCCAGCTGCCCCAGTGGTCATATCGGATCCCACCGATTTCTCGGCGCGCCATCGACTTCCGCCGCAGGCGCAGGCGGCCCTCGCCTACCACCCGTACGCGCAACCGTCTTCGCGGCGCGACTCTTATCAGATCGTACCACGTGCGGACAGCGATGTCCCGCCAGCCTCGAAGATGTGGGCGCAGCTCTCGCCGGGCGTGGTCCGCGAAATTCTACCCGGCGAGCTCCTGTATTCGCCGTTCATGTCTGAGCGCAGCACGACACCCGACGAGGACCGGGAAGAGCGGGGGGTGTACGACGCTTATGGGCGGCATCGCAAGTCCACCGCGACGATCCTGGACACGGTTGGACTCGGCGAGACGCTCGCATATGCTGTAGAGGAGGAGAAAAATCAACGGGATAGTGGTCTGGGGACGAGTGAGGATCACCCTGTGAATGAGGAGGCACAAGCAGAAGAAGAATGGGCTGACGATGGCGAGGCGGCTGCTGTCGAGGGACACCATCCGTACCGCATCCACAGGAAGCCCGTACAGTACGACATCGCCCTTTCCCGGCCCTCCTACGCGACTCCCCAGAAATCCGGGATGTCGAAATCAACCAAGGAGACCAACCATACGGCCGCGTCGTCGCTTCTGGAACCTACAGTAAGCAGTCACAACCATCGGCTCACGCCGCCGACGCCACCACTGCCTCCCAACCACACGCCGGACTCTTCTTCCCCGGTGCAACATTCCGAGGCCTCTTCTCCTCCGCGATCTCCACCCCCCTTAGGGAGCGTTGATGACCTCGATGAGTTCCGCGATCTTTTCTACAAGCCTAATCTCACGGATGAGGTCTTGAACAACCTCAGTCGCCCGGTTTCTGGCCGTCAGCCCAGCATAACGTGGGACATGGCTTCGACCACGCGGACGCACCGCACGCGAACGGGAAGCGGGCTAACGAGTCTTGCTCGGCAACTGAGCCAGGAATTCGAGGAGTTGAGAGCGATTCGCCAGGAGCGCTCGGGGAGTATCGACTCGGAATCCAGCATCAGCCGCTTCTCGCGATTCCCGACGGAAAACGATATCCACTTCGTATTTGCGGATTCGAGGTCTGAGATGAGCCGTACGATGAATGAGCCCGTTCCCCTTCCCGAAGCGATGTCTGCGTTTCATCCTTCGAGTCACCTTCCGGAAGATGTGGTTTCATCTCGAGCGTCGTCCCCGGCATTGAAGGGTCAATGGGTCATGAGGATGAGCATGGTGAGTGGGCCTATATTGCCCTAGTTTTTTTCTGACTCTGGTCCAGAACCCTTCCGTGTTGGAAGCATAGAAGCGGTAGCAACACCGCCAGCAACCTCGGCTGATATCCATCGCTCATCGTTCACTGGTCAACTATCGTTCGTCGGCGACCTCCACGATGAGCCTGAGTCTATGCCCAAAGGTGCAATTCCCATCCCCCGCGCCGTATCCAGCCTCCACCCGCCTCCCTCCGCCGATCCCACGCGCAGCAGCTACATGACAGAGTCCACGGTCTCTCGCATGTCTAACCTCTCCGACTTCCCGGTCCCTCCGGCGCAGCCGGCGCACATGTCGTTGCTGAGCTCCTACTTTCATGGCCGTGAGTCGGAAGCCCAACGTGCGCTTCCCGAGGACTCTCAGTCTGTCTCTACCTTCAAACCCCGGATTGGGGAGAAGTTCTGATTGTTTATTCGTTCTTCTGGTGTTACATTTATTGTTACTTTATTTGTTTATATCGTCGCTCTATTCGGAATTCGCTGTACCTTTGCGTCCTTATGCTTTGTGTAGCCACGTTTTCGTATTCCGTGCACGTCTCGCACTTTTCAGGCCGTTGCTTAATACGTTTACCAACTGTACTTATTAATCAGCCACGAAAAAATTCATGACCACGGATTTCGAAATAGCGTTCATTTCATGACAGAATGCAGCAAAGGTATAGTGCGATAAAGTGGATATAAGAAGAAAAAAGTGTTCAATACTCGGCCGACTCCTCGATGTCGGCGGTGTCAATTCCGACCTCCTCGTAGTCCTTCTCGAGCGCAGCGAGATCTTCACGCGCCTCGGAGAACTCACCCTGTACCAGAAAAAGTCAGTACACGAAATAGAAGACGGCTGGCTGAATGCATACCTCTTCCATACCCTCGCCGACGTACCAGTGAACGAAGGCACGCTTCGAGTACAAGAGGTCGAATTTGTGGTCAAGCCGGCTCCACGCGGCCGAAATCGCAGTGGTATTCGACAGCATGCACACACTGCGGGTCGCCTTTGCCAGATCACCGCCAGGGACGTGGGACGGAGGCTCGTTGCAGATCCGAGCTTGAATCCGGTGGGGCACCAGTCGACGAACTGGATGGTGCGCTTGGTTTTGATGACGGCGACGGCGGCGCTGACATCCTTCGGGACGACATCTCCACGGAAAAGCAACGCACACGCCACTGAGGGGAGCAGTCAACACGAATGATAGGAGCAGTAAATGGCGATAACTGACTGTATTTCCCTTCACGAGGGTCGCACTTGACCATCTGATTGCCCGGTTCAAAGCATGAGAATGTCATCTCTGAAACGGAGTTTTTGCTCGTGGTTGGCCTTCTCGGCGGAAACAATCGGAGCAAGGGTCGCAAGAGGGAAGTGGATGCGAGGGAAGCTACGAGCCTGTGAGTTTTTTTTTAGAAAGTTAGCGAAAGAGGCGGCTTACGGGACCAAGTTGGTCTGGAACTCGTTCAAATCAACATTAAGAGAACCATCGAAACGTAAAGAAGCCGTAATCGACGAAACAACTTGAGCGATCAGCCTGTTCAGGTTAGAAAAGCTAGGAGAGACGACGCCGAGGTTCTTTTTGCAGATATCGTAGATCGCCTGGTTGTCAACCTGCGGCGAATGAATGAGGATGTATTCCTTTAAATGAATAAATGTGGCTAACCATGAACGAGCAGTCGGAGTGCTCGAGGGTCGTGTGGGTGGTAAGGACCGAGTTGTACGGCTCGACGACGGAGCTAGACAGCTGGGGCGCGGGGTAGACGCAGAACTCGAGTTTGGACTTCTTGCCGTAGTCGGTGGACAGGCGCTCAAGGAGGAGCGCACCGAAACCGGAGCCGGTTCCTCCACCAAAGGAATGGAACACAAAGAAGCCCTGGAGCCCGGAGCAATTGTCGGACAGACGGCGAATCTTGTCCATGACAGGATCAATGAGCTCCTTGCCGACGGTGTAGTGTCCGCGGGCGTCTAAAGGTCGGGTTTGAGCGGAACCGAGAAGCGAAGAAATGTCGACTCACAGTTGTTGGCGGCGTCCTCTTTGCCAGTGACCATGGTCTCTGGGTGGAATAGCGACCGATAAGGTCCGGTCTTGACGCCGTCAATGACGCCGGGCTCGAGATCGACGTAGAGGGAGCGGGGAACGTGCTTCCCTGACCCAGTCTCGGAGAAGAACGTAGAAAATCCGCTGTCCGACGAGGAAGGCGATCCCTCAATGACACGGCCATCAGGCTAAAGTAGAACCGAAGAGATTAAAAGAGGAACACGATAGAAGAAAATCGACGTACACTCAGTCCATGCTCGAGGGTGTAGAGCTCCCCTGCAGCCAGTCAGTACACCAGTCAATGCAGTAGAGAAGACGCGTTTTTCAACGCCAATCGAGAGCAATCGCTTGGATTCGAGCGGCCGAACACGTCGCAGTCACTCACAGCAAGCATTACCGATCTGCACACCAGCTTGACCAACGTGTATCGAGATAACCTCACGCATGTTGAAAAATAACGAGGTGGAGGAATTCTGAATAAAGGGTGAGTGAGATGAAGGATCAGATAGAGCATCTGGGGTTCCGCACAAGAAATGGAGAGGAAGAAAGACCTTGGTGGCGAGGTGGCACCAGACACAAAGCACTTTTCGAATTTATGTGGGCCGAATTAGGCGACGCTTCCCACGACCATTTATCTCCATTTGCCTCCGCGTTTACTTCCGAAGCTCCCGAACCCCACTCTCGAAAATAATATTTCTAATGTGTAATGAGTGTCTATACCGCCCGCAGGGCTACCGGGAACCCTATTAAAATAATAGTAACTCTAATGATAAAGTCCAACGAGTGTTTATGCCTCCGCGCCCGCGACAGGGCTACCGGTTACCACCTCTTTAATCGCATTTTTGCCATTTGTAGCCTTTGCTTGGCTCTTGCGCATAAAATATCTGCAATTGTTCGTGTGAGCTTGCATATCCCTCGTACACACAAGACAGGACCGCCAAATTTTCTCACCCGACAAGCACATCCCAGATCTTCATCCCATGTAACGAGTCTGGTACAAGACTATTCCGTACCTGCGCCTCGGAAACGGACTGTTTCGGTGGTTTGTTGGGATCGTCGTTTGGATCGAACGCGGCCCTGACTGCGTCGCTCAGCTTCAGTTTCGGTATAATGCGGTGCGTCGCCGGCGCTGTGTGGTAGATGTGCTTTTTCAAAAGAGCGAGTGCATCGGGCTGCGCGTCGAAAACGTCAACCATGACACCAAAGAAAAACAAATGAACTTGAAGGGGCGTACTGTATCTCGTCGTTTCGCAATGGCCGTGGGCGGGGGTCTCTCATGCTCCAGATCCAACGGGCCCCATCTCCGCTCTTCTTGAATAACTCCGCCAGTTGCATGCGCAGAAGTCGAAGACACGACCGAAGTCAGCTCTGGTCCAGGATCAGAAACGAGTACAAGCCCCTGCTGCCTCGCATTGTCGAGGAGTATCTTCGCCTTCGCCTCGTTTTTCCGCCGCTGACGGATAGCCTTCTCTGCGCTCTGTTTATACCGCACGTCCCACTCCTCTTGCCCCTTCAACCACCTGATTGTTGGCGCCTCCTTGATTATCCCGACCTCGGAAGGCTTCAACCGGAGAACCGACAGTTCCTCTCGAGACTCCATGGGCCGAGGTTCGCCTTTAATATCGACGCGCTCGCGGATCATCCGTATATCCTCTGAATCCTGCTGAAATTCGTCAACAAACAACCCTCATGATGTAAACCACGAACCTCGAGAGTGGATATACTTTCAGTGACCTTTTCAGCTTCCGGCTGCGTAGGGCCGCCGGCCTTGGTTTCGTCTGAGCCAGAGAGTTGGAACAGCAGTGGGGGTCCGTCACTTTTCCGCGTATTCGCCTCGTCCGCCGAAAAAGTCTCCTTGGAAAGAGAACGGTATGGTTGTGGACGGGGGAAAGGATTTAGAGCAAGCTGTTCTTCGTTATGGTCAGTGACGTGCTTGACGAATTCTCCGATAGTCCTGTATGCATGCTTGGCCTACGAAAATTATCTCAGAGACACATACACCAAGGCGCTCAATTGGACGCACACTTTTGGTGAATGTAAAGACCGTCGAAACATGGGGCATGTCTGCGATACCGTCGGTTCAAAATTCCAACAGGGAACAAACGATGAAAATATACGAACCGTCGAATACTTGCAAATGAACCTTGAATGTGCATAAATAAAAGCACGGACATCAGATCGAAAAATAATAATACCTTCGTCGGCATTGTGAACCGTTCCGCATTCTCTTTCTGCCTCCTTGCGCTCTTAAGTACACCCTTCCTCACGGGATACTTCTCTGGATGCGCAGCCCGATGCGCAATATACATGATTTCATCTCTCAAGACCTCATCGTCCCCAGCCAAAATGTACATGGGCGGAAGGTTCCCCAGTGATCCCTGCAAAACCGGGGAAACCAGCGGATGCGTTAGCTGTCTTTACCAAACGTCATCAGTTGGACCTAATTGAAGGAAGAGTATGTATACTCACTCCGTCGTGGCGTACAGCTGGATTTGCGCGTGCAATTCCAAGGGCGTCGCGTCGGGGTCGCTCATTTGCACCTTGGGCGGTTTGGGTTCCCAATGATCGACGTCGTAGTCTTCCGGGTCATCGATTTCAGCATTCTTCGATTCGCCGCCACCGTCTTTGTGGGCGGCAGAAGATTCCTCTTCCAGCCGAGCTTTTGACGGCTTCAGTTGATCTGCATGGCCAGGATCTGGAGGCGGGTTATTTGTACTGGGACCAACACGACCATCTTCCGTCGGCAGCGGATCGACGGGCCACAGCGTGCTGGGCTTCGCCAAAAATCCGTGCTGAGGAATGATATCCTAATGCAGGATAGCCGTTAACGGCGATCACAGGAGCCTGACAGCGCACTGAAAACGCACAGTTTCTGTATTCTCCATGACACTTGGAAACGAGTGGGTGAGATCGACCCAAGGTGATATTAAAGCAGCGCCAGCAGGCATCGGGAGTCCCATGTCCCGGATAATTGCAAGAGTGGACAAGCACAGGCCGCCGCCGGCGGAGTCACCTATTCGTACGTCTGTTACAACGACGTACATATGTATCGCCGACTCGAACCTACCTGCGAGTACAATTTTTGATGGTGGGATGGCTTTGTGTAATGCGTTTGGAGGCGGCCTGATTAAATATAGATCTAATTTACACCGTGAGTGGTTGAATTACGATCCGAAAGGAAAAATGATTACACGCAGCTAGAACATCCTGCAACGGACACGGCCATGGGTATTGCGGGGCTTTTCTGACCGATGGTGAATTACAGTTGAGAGTAGGACTAGTGGGCATTACCGGTAGTTGACAGCAAAGACTCTCCCTTCGATTTTTCGTGCTAGGACTGGTCAGCTAAATTTTCAAGACACCGCACGTTGATTACCATAACGTATGAGTTGGTATCTGTGTGTATCTATACGTGTGTATGAGTTCACAGAGCGTAACGAAAGCTGGGAGCCCACTAATGGATCCCCAGAAATATCCGCCTGGTAAGAAAGTCAACAGTGAACTTGTCCAACAGAGGAAAATAAAGGTTACCTCCGTGAACATAAAGCTAAAGGAATAGTGAGTACGAAAATAACGAGCAGAGCAAAAAGGTGGACCATAACCCTGTCCAGTTTCTCCATTTTTAGCACGGTCTCGTCGTCATCCGACAATTTGCGACCCGAGGGGGGATGCACTTTCTCGTCGGATAGAAAGTCTTTCTGTGTTATCCATTCTCCGTCGATACCATCCAGGCCCCGTACCTGCCACCAACGTTCGCCGCCGACCACGGCCTTGAGTTCATCCGGACCAAACCATTCGATCAAGACGTCTGCGGCCTCGTTGCAAGATCGAAGGGGGATGCACACGGGAGCGACGGCAGCCCAGTAGGGGGCCACGACATGCGTGTTGCAACTGCGTCGCGTCAGAAGATAGACCAAATATTCTGGCTGTCTTACAATTTTTGAAGAGACTCGACCTTGTTTTGCGTGCCCAGCTCTATGAATGCTTTCACGATATGAAATGCTCTGCGAACAAATGAGACAATGGTCGCCCACAAGCCAAGAAACTTGCTCATCGAAGAGTATGTCGTCCTGGGCCTCCTCTGCGTGTTCTTCATTCCGTTTGTTGGCGAGGCGTTTACCGTGCCGTGCAAAGGTTTTAACAACAACTGGCGTTATATGAACTGCAGCAGAAAATGTGGACACCGGCATATGCTTTGGAGGTGTTCGAGCTCTCTTGGGTGTGCGAAACTAGGAGAATGTCGTATATACGTCATAGCCCCCGATTGAAACATCGACCAGACACACAGCCGAAACGCGTCGACACACTTGCAGTAAGTATCTCAGAAACAATTGAGAACGGCTGAGATGCAGTGTATGGTATAATACCACAGTCATTAAATATTGAATCGCGAGGCATGAAGATCCAAGAGGTTGAAGCAGTTCCGTCGGAATTTCCAGAGGGCAGCTCCGTTCTAAGCTCACCTGACATCCCGCCCGGGTGATCCGCAGGCGCTACCCGAGCAGCCCGGCGGCGACAGGACACCGCGCGCAAAGGACCGTATCTGTCATATATTATATATGATGCCGAGGCAAAAAACGTGCGCGCGTATCCCCGGCTGCTCCTGCTTTTGCCGCTCATGTCTCTTTCGCGGCCCATGTCTATTTTGCGCTCACTGGCCCTAGTTCTTCTACTCGCCGTCTCTCTGGTCCAGGCTGCTCCGAAAAATACACTTCCCCGCCCCGCAGACCCGTTCGCTGACCCACAGGTATCTATTTGTTCGTTGCAAATGTGTGGACATGCCATGACCTCTATTCCAAGAATGACCCTTACAATCCACTGCGCTACATCGCTTCCAATGTCTTGACGGGAATCGCATTCGGTTGGGTTGTACGCTGGCCACAGGTTTATCCTCTAAACTTCAATAGGTCTGGTGGTGCTCGTAGCATTTTTGCAAACCTGGATGGTCAATAAATGGGGCGCCAAGTTTATGCTTTCAATGGTTATTGGTTGCTACAGTGGGTTTCAAACTCGTTTGTTTTTCCTGCTGCAATTTTCGCTCTAGCGTTTGCTATCGGTCTTGGGACGCGATTTGGCCTTCACACGAATCCTGAATCCAAAGGTGGGTGCCCTCTATTTCCGAATGTTCTTCGGTAACCTCTTCCTCGCAGGACTCTATATTATCGAGTATCTCTTCGTGGTCCTATCCCCGTACGTTTGTCCGACGTCCTTCCGTGCATTATTGATGGTCCCTTCAGATGCGCCTTCATCGCTTCGGAATATGTGCTTCTTGGAAGATTGGCTCGGTACCTGAATTGTGACAAGCATGTGCTCGTCAATCCGCGCCGGATTAGCATCATGTTCATCTCTTCCGACATCACCACCTTCCTAGTTCAGGTATGTGTCCCCATCATCATTCCGTTCTGTCAGATTTGGACAACCCGCTCTCAGGCCGCAGGGGGCTCCGTTTCGATCTCGTCAAACACTCCGTCGGGCGCAAAAAGTTCGTGTCCATTCAATTTTCCTAGTTGCTTCCGGACTAACCTGTTTGCCAGTCGGGTCAAATGTAAGTACTTAGCCTGAATCCAGCTACCCCCGTTTTTAATGTCGTCAAATAGATCTCCCTCGCAGGGCTCGCCATGCAAGCCGCATCCTTCCTCTCGTTCACCTGTATCTTCTTCGTGTTTATCCACCGGGTGCGCACCCACGAACCCGAGGCGTGGACACTGCATGCGTCCAAGAAGTGGCACCAAGACTGGCGCACCCTCGCCGCCGCCATGACGTTCAGCTTTCTCGGAATAATCGTCCGTACAAAAATACAATATCACTCATTCATTCTCTTACTCACCGTCCCACAGATCCGGTCTATCTACCGTGTCGCCGAACTGTCCCAAGGATACGTCGGGAAGCTAGCAACGACCGAAAGCTACTTCTACGGCCTCGGTGCGCTTTTATTCCCTTTACTCAAACCCCTTGGCACCCCAGATCGCTTACGGGCGGGCCCGTCCCATATGTAGATACCCTCCCGCTGTTCGTTGCCATCTCGATATACGTGTTCTTCTGGCCAGGCAGAATCATCGGCGACGGCGTGACGGCGACACCCGGGATAAAGGAGCACTCGAGTATAGATTCAACTTCCGTCCCTGCGGAGCAGAAAGATTAGAGTAAGTATATTGAGCGCTTAGAGATGCGTTTTAATTATTTCTCACATGGTTCTCGGGTGGATTGTACATACATGGTTACCCTAAACTCGTGCTCATTACCTACATGCCTAATCTTGTAATCTCAGTTCGGCTTCCATAGAGCAGTTACTTGGATGGATCGTATGTGCGTTCCTGGAGCGAGAGACAAGCTCAAATTACATGAAAAGTTTGCATAGGCGAGATGCGTCTTTGAGGAGCAACGACCTGGCTTATCGCTGGTGCGAGATTGCTGGGCTGAGTGAGGAAAAACGGCTGTAAGAAAGTGGAAACTAGCTCATAACAATAATTTGACTGATAGTGTATTTAATTGATAGAGTAAGTAAGGAGATTCAAACCATCTCACTCGAGTGACAATAACGCCGAGTTAATTTAGAGAGTAGAAAAAAAAATCTTCATTGGCTTTGCATGGTTTCTTCGTTTTCTACAGATTAGATGAGCAAACGGAAAGACGTTGTGAGAAAACAACAGACTCGACGACTTTGACGTCGACCAGCCCAGAACATCCCCTTAGCTCTGGGCAAAACATACCATTGGGGGGCCGGGGTGAGCAGACCGCCTCCACCAGATCCCACGACTCAGAACAGATATGTCGGCCAGCAGGAGACACCGTGAAGTCCACAATCATTACCGTCTTTTGAGCCGGTATATGGTGCTCTTCACCCGAAAACAATTGTCCGTGCCAAAGTCCCATCTCGTGCAGTTTCTGCGCCGCGGCCGCAATAGTGAGTCTAATGTACGGGTCAGAGGTGCCGCGACAGCAGGATACATGAATTGACATACCGCACCGGAAGCACGTCGTGCTGGGTTCGCTGCCAGTGGAGGTGATCCCACGGGTACCCGTCAAACCACCGAAAGATGGCACAACAGAGGTAGCCACTCCAAGAAGATTTGGTAAAAAAGAGTCCGTAGATGTCATCTTGAAGTTGGTTCAAATGCTTCGCGTAGAAACGCGTCTCGTGCCGCAGGAGGACGAATGCTGGGTCCCGTTTGATTTCGCGATGAATGAGAGGGAATTTGATAAAGTTGTCGGCCTCCGACCGAGCACGTCACGGTAGAAGAACGGGTTTGAACCGATTCACATTGAAGCGGAGTACAATCGAGGTTCCGTGGACCGTGGGGGTAGGGCGTCGACGGGTTGTAGTGTATATGCGCTCAGGGCTGAGCGGTGAGAAACGAAGTGGTTCTTCTTCTTCAAGAGAGGCAACGGTTTCATATGGTTCAAAACGCCTCGACCGGCGAATCCAATGTACAGTTTGTCGGCCATGTGTGTTTAGGTTGAACTGCGTTCGTCGGTTGTCACACGATGTCACCCCAATTCGGCTTCCAAGTTGCCCAATTTATCAGTCAATGAGAAGTCACACAATTTGAACCGCAGCAGGTATTTTCGAACCGCAGTCAATTTGCGCCTTGACCGGCGAATCCAATGTACAGTTTGTCGGCCATGTGTCGAGGTTGAACTTGCGTTCGTCGGTTGTCACACGATGTCACCCAATTCGGCTTCCAAGTTGCCTAATTTATCAACCAATGAGAAGTCACACAATTTGAACCGCAGCAGGTACTTTCGAACCGCAGTCAATTCGCAACTTCGTCCGACAACATTTGAACCGCAGCATGAGCGATCCTCCAACTTCAATCCCAACTAGATGAGAGGAAATAGTTGCAAGCCCAAGATGCATGTAGTGCGAGACATAATAATAAATTAAAGTACAACTAACGCAATGCTCTACCTGCATCTCCGTTATGTTAAGCACAAGATGTAAGTAGATTTACCACGTCGCAGGACCGAAGGTCTCCCCATCCCCGAGCGAGATCAATGGAGTTTTGTTCCCGTCCGCAGTGTTGGCGTACACGGTGTTGCCCCACCAGACGGCGATGGTGTTCTCGCCGATGGTGCCGCCGCGGGGGTACTGCAGGATGAAGAAGATGAGCACGGCGGAGATGGCGACACCGGCGTCCATGGCCGCGGAGAGGACGTAGTTGTACTTGGTCCACCAGGCGAAATGACGGCGGCGGATGACGTATTGGAAGGTGAACCCGACGATGGCCCAGGGCACGTAGTTGATTGCGCTGGCCGGGGGAATGAGACCAGTTCCGGAGAAGATGACCGGGAAGCTGAGAACAAGATCAGAGATGTACAAGCTGCGGGAGAAAAAAAAAGCTTACTTGACGTAGCGCACAAAGCTGTTGGGCCACTTGAGGTGGATGAGCCAAGCGACGAGCGGGCACAGGAAGCCAATGAGGAAGAAGAAGGTCAGGGCGCTGTAGATCTGGCCGCTCGAGAACTGGCGGGCAGGGCCGATAACACCCCAGATGATGGAGGCGGTACCGAACACACCGGTGCTGGGGCACCAGAAACCGTCCTTCTGGTCACGGTCACACATTCCCTCGATGTTGGTGAACATCCAGGCCTGGACACCGAGCTGGACGGCTAAAAGGGGATGAGAATTTGACAACGGGGGAAAGATGAATAAACTTACTGCCGGCGAGGATAGTGGCAACGACCTGGGCAGTGAACATGGCGCGCGGGGGAATCTTCATGTAGTGACCAAGCTTGAAGTCCGAAGTGAAGGTCAACGCCTGGGCCATGGTAATGTAGCCCCAGGTCTTGAACATCATCATGGCGATGGGGTGGCCAGGGAGAGCGTATCCGATGATGAGTTCGGTGATGACGTTGAGACCGACTTGCTGGTTAGTGATAGCCTGGATCATGCCAATGGGAATGATGTACACGAAGGCTGCAAAAAAAAAAACATCAGGGTGATGATGCATTCGGGCAAATATTCACTGACCAATGACCAACGCGAGGATGAAGTACTGCACGGGGAACTTGGTCTCCCAGACTTCGATCGAGACTAGAGAATGGCGAAGTAAATACGGGAGGAAGCCGCATCAGGAACAAGACTTACTGATGCCGCAGACGAACATCGACAAGAAGATGATAACATACCACCACTCAGGGACCTGAGGGTAGACAGACATAAGACGAGCGTGAATATCGGGCTGCTCGTGCATAGCGCGGCGGGATTGGGTCCAGATCTGCTTGCGGAAGAACAGGCTGAACGAAAAGATTAGGCTTGAAAAGAGACCTTTGAGGAAAATGCTTACAAGGCGTGAGTAATCGTGGCAGTAATGCTCGCAAAGGAGAGTCCGTAAGAGATGGCGAACGTGGTGGACAGGAAGAGCGGGCTGTAGGCCTGGTAAGACTCCTCGTCGAAGGTGGCGTCGGCGGTAAGAATACGGGTGACGTTGTATTTGGCTCCGGTGTTGTCGAAAGAACCGCCGCTGGATATGGGCATGTACTTGGCGTACCAGGTGTTGGTGAAGTACAGAGCAGGCGTCAGAATCCAGAAGAAGAACACGAAGCCGGCAGCAACGTTGGCCTCGGCCCACCAGGGAGTCGCGAGCGGGGATCCAACGTAGGCAATCTGGGCCAATCGAGGTCAAGAGCTGTGCGGTGGTTTAGTTGGCATGGTGGGCAATAAGTTCCGGCTCCACTTACCCCCATACCGAGGCCATAGTTGACACCGAAGAGCTGATTGACGACGAGGTTGTCTATAATGGGAATTAGCACACACAACTCGGCCATCACAACCCAAACATACTGGGGGCGATCCAGCAAACTGAAACGCAGAATTAGCACATATAACAGAACCGTCGTAATTGGACATACCCCAGGAGAAGTAGCTGAGGGCGGTGAAGAGGTAGCCCGGGAGGAGGGTACCAGGTGGCAGAGCAGGCCAAGGCAATGTAGAAGAAACGTTCACGGCTGTAACCGCCGCGGTTACCGACACCGGCGTTACTCAGTCGAGTGCAGGGTGTTGAAGAGCGCGCAGGGTAACAAGATTGGCGGCCAGATCATAGGACGGGGGCTGGACGAGGGAACGACGGCGCGATACCGCCGATGGAGAAGAAACCAATCAGCTGAGTGGACATGACGACCAGCCACTGGAAGCTGAAGTTGTAGGTTTGGCTAATCGAGGGATCAGCGAAGAGTAGGCAAATGTGAGAGGAAAACGTTACTTGTAGTATACACGCTGGACGGCGACGATGTCGGTGGCGTAGGCACTGCCAGCCCCGACGGAAGCCATGATTGTGACGAGGACATGCTCCTTGATGGAGAAGGGACCAGGGTTGAGCTCCATACCGAAAATCTTAACATTGGGGAGGAAGCGCGACCACAAGCGACCAAGAGGAAGCGAGAGCAACTGAGCGATGATCTAGAGGAAATCTTAAGCGCTGAGTGTCGCAGGGGAAAAGGCCGAGACGTACGCCAGTGACGGTGACCGAAGGGTAACGGAAGAAGAAGAACTGATTGAGGCCGGGAATGATAATGGCCCAAATCAAGCCCAGAGTCCATGCACGGATAGTCGAAACCGGCAGGTTGGGGTCATCGGTATTGGCGACAGCGGAACGGACCTCGGGGTAGGGGAGTCGTCCTCTGAAAATCGAATAAAAATCGAATGAGAAAAAAGTAGTTGAGGCAAAGAAAAAAATTACCAGCAAGGCCAGCTACGCCAGAGTCAGGGAAGACGTTGGGGTCGTCGAACTCGGGGACCCCGACGTCCCCGGCATCGAGGACGGCGACATTACCGTCGACCTTCTCAAGATCCAGAGTACTGGCGCTCGCCTTTGTGTCTTTTACGACGGCGGACATGATGGGCAAGAAACGAAGGAAAATGCTTGTGTAGAGTCGTCGCATGCCTCCGCTTTTATTCGAGAAGATAGGCGGGATAAGTGGATCCCCATGAGAACAGAAATGTGCTCCAAAATTTGCTACATGTGAGCCCATCAAGTATCGCATCAATCTTACCATCACAGCTGATAACGTCGCTTCAACGGAAACCAGAAACACATGCGCAGTCCCGCTATCGTTCGCCACCTTTTTTTTCGCCGCCGCCGTTAGAATTTTGTCTATACAGTTTTTCATACATACAAGCTTCCTTCCTCCTAATATTTTGCGGAGTTTAACTAGGGGCATGGGAGCATCGAGTCCCATGGCGCCAAGAGTCGCATGCATATGGCGGCGCATGCCTGATCACACGAGCCCCAACGATCCCAAATGGCGCCGTCACCCTGTCAGTCCAAACACGGCAAGTCCGTCTCGGGCCCACGCACACCCGGACCTTTTTTATGGTTTGCTCTGACACGGACCTTGGAATTAATGTAGGAACGACATCTTCGCTTCTTATCGGTTGTGAAGGGGGAGGTCTTTCGCCGCACTACACCAATAATGGAATATGCATCCGAGTCTTTCCATTTGCGCAAATTGAAATTCGTCGGGGTCTCCGGGTGAATTATTATCAGGCACGACGCCGTTATCTGGTAAAAAAAGCAAGGACACAGTTCCGTTGTTACCTCTCTGCAGCTCCCGGCCTTCGCGTGAAGATCGCCAAGACACGCCACCAGACGCCATTGTTGCTCCTGATCTCGGTACCCGACATCCAGAACCCTTATGGGGAAATCTGGCATTCTCCGAAGCCAAGCACGGCCCAACGCGTAACACTGCCACCAGGCTCTATGATCACCTTTACGCCTCTCTCGGGCGCAGCACATTCCTCTAGGACAACCCCTTTGGCCTACCTCCTCCAAGTCGATGATGTTCGGATCCTTCTCGACTGCGGCTCCCCAGATTGGTCTCCCGAGAACCCAGCGCTGAAATCTGACGCTGAGGAACCGACATTTCACTGGGAAGAATACTGCCAGTCGTTGCGCGAGTTGGTCTTTTATTTCATCTTTTTTTCTGTCAATTTAACGCGACCTTCAAAGAATCGCGTCAACCGTGGATCTAGTCCTGTTGTCGCACGGGGACCTCGCGCACTGTGGTCTCTATGCGTACGCGTATTCGCGATGGAATCTCAAGGCGCCGACGTATACGAGTCTTCCTGTTCAGGCCATGGGCGTATTGCTACTACGGAGGATATAGAGGGCATCCGCGACGAGGAGGACGTTGGCGACGAAGATGAATCCCTCGTCCAGGAGAGCGATGTCGTCGAGGACGGTACCCCCAGCCCGCCCGTGAACCGAGACAAATTAAAAGGAAAATATGTGGCTACTCTTAATGAAGTGCAAGAAGCATTTGATTCTGTGAATACATTGCGTATTCCCAACCTACGCGTCTGCAAGGTTTGCCCGCCTGAACTTAGCCCGAAATGATTCCGCGACTAATGTCGGGCGTGAAGGGAAATGCCAGGGCCTGACTATAACTCCCTTCAATGCCGGCCACACCATTGGAGGCACCATTTGGAAGATTCGGTCTCCCTCATCTGGTACAATCCTGTATGCCGTCAATGTGAACCACATGCGTGAGAGGCATCTCGACGGCGCAGTGCTCATAAACAAATCCTCTGGCGGAGTTTTTGAGCCACTGGCAAGACCCGACCTGCTTGATAACTGACGCGGAACGTAGTTCTGTGATTAACAGCAAGCAGCGCGACCGGGATGTAGCCCTCATTGGTATGCAACCTTACCGTTTGTTTGCATTATCCCTCACGCCCATTTATTAGATACGATTACCTCGACGCTTTCATCAAATCGCTCTTCGGTTCTCATCCCCTGCGACTCCAGCACGCGTATTCTCGAGCTCTTAGTACTTCTCGATCAGCACTGGAAATTCTCTCGGCTTTCATACCCCATCTGCCTCCTCTCGCGCACGGGAAACGAGATGCTTCACCTTCGTCCGAAGCATGATGGAGTGGCTCGGCGGAACTGTCAGCAAAGAGGACGTCGGCGAGGACGGCAACAACAACAATCGCTCGCGCCACAACCAGCGTCGGCGCGGCGGGGACGACGACGGCGACGAAGACGCCCTCGGTGCATTTGCCCTTCGTTTCAAGTATATTATTTTGTATTCCCCGCCCATCCGCATTCTCAACGTCATTCACAGATACCTCGAATTCTTCCCCAACCCGGACTCGCTGGTACAGCGCTACGCGTCGTCGGACCCCAAGCTCATCCTCGCGGTCCCTGCCTCGCTTTCGCACGGGCCATCGCGGAATTTATTCGTCCACTTTGCTGCGATCCCCAACAATGTCGTGCTCCTCACGTCCCAGGGCGACGAGGGCACACTCAAGCCGCCTCCTTGTTCAACAAGTGGAATGACTCGCAGCGAGCGGACGACAAGTGGGACAAGGGGAGGATCGGACGAAACGTCATGCTGGACGATACGCTAGCTCTTGTGGTGCGTTTACTGTTCGATCTAAACCTTTCTGTTGCATGGCTGACTCTTTGCATGTGTAGATGAAGTCCAAAGTCCCGCTCCAAGGCCCTGAGCTTGACGAGTATCTGCAGAAGGAGCGCGCTGCGAAAGAGAAGGAGGCGGCGCATCAGGCGCAGCTCGCGCGGAGTCAGCGCATGCTCGAAGCCGACGGGATGAGAGTGACTCCGACTCGGATTCAGATTCCGATGACGAGGACCGAAGTTCGGCAGGCCCTTGGAAGGGACAATATGGACACCGACGGTGCTGATGGGGTAGGGAAGAAACGAAAAGCCGACAAGGCGTTGGACGGGGGCAGATTGGGGGTTGGACGGGGACGAGGGCCTCACGAAGCAACTGCTGTCGTTTGACATTTATTTGAAGGGAATGTGTCGAAGGCGACCTCCTTTTTCAAGAATGTTGGCGGCCAGACGCAGCGGTTTCGAATGTTCCCGTACGTGGAAAAAAAGCGGCCGAGTCGATGAGTACGGAGAGACCGTCGATGTTGCGATGTGGTTGCGGAAGAGCAGGGTGTTTGATGAAGAAGCAGAGACGGATGAGACGAAGGACTTCAAGAGGAGGAAACAGGCTGAGGAGGAAGCGAAGGTAGGTTTTTACCGACCTTTAACGTGTATGTGTGCTGAATGTTCTGTCAGGCGATTCAGGAGCCGCCTTCAAAATTCGTCACAACCACGGGTTGAAGTTCAATGGCTTGTCGACTACTTTTTATTGACATGGAGGGCTTGAACGACGTCTGGGCGGTGAAGACGATCGTACCTCAAGTCAATCCCAGAAAAATGGTGTGTTTTCTCGTCCGTGGACGAATGAAAATCTCACTGCTATTAGATTATCGTCCATGCTCCACGGAAGCGGCTAATCTTCTCATTGAGAGTTGCGCCAACATCCGCGCCATGACAAAAGATATATTTGCCCCTCTCGGGGCGAAAGTATCCAAATAGGTCACCAGACTAATAGCTTTTCGATATCGATCAGCGACGAGCTGCTGGCGTCCCTCAAAATGTCCACAGTCTGTATCTCCATAATTTTTTTACTCGGCGCTTTCCTTACTCATCAATTTTCAGTTTGAGGACAACGAAGTTGGTTATGTGACTGGACGGGTCGTCACCCATGCAAGCTCGACGATCCCCACCCTCGAGCCGATATTAGACGCGACGCCCCGTTGAAACCACTGTCCTCGCCCGGTCTGCGCCCCGAATGCTTGGGTCGCGACCGACAGTCAACTTCCGAACTCCACGATGATTGGTGAGCTCAAGCTGACCGTGCTGAAAGCTCGCTTGGCCTCAATAGGCGTGCCGGCGGAGCTTATTGGCGAGGGTGTGCTGATATGTGGGAGCGCCGCTGGGAGGACGGAGGTTCTGATGCCATGGAGGACTCTGTAGCAGTTCGGAAGACTGCAAGCGGCAAGGTCGAGCTGGAGGGAGGCGCGTCTCCGGTGTATTATACAGTGCGGAAGGAGATCTATAACCTCCACGCCCTTGTAGCTGCGTAATGAATTTTGTATTTTATGAATCGCTATTGCCTTCGTGTTCCCAGTGGAGGTTGATGTGGCTTTTCTCCGGTATTGGCCATGTTCCAGGCACCTCTTGTCTGGTGGAGAATCAAACCCCTTTACGAAATAGAATAAAGATTCCGCGTATCAAGGCTAGTACAAAACGTTATCTGCCGCGACGGATCGGTGGGAAGATGTGGGTAGCTCTAGCTCTGAGTCGTGGTAGAGGAGGCGAGACATCCAAGATAGCCGACATTCAAATGAACGCAAGACTAGAGCATATAAAACTTTAATCTATGGCATACAGCACATGCAGACCCGTCTTCGATTGGGACCGCCCTACGTCTCTTTCTTCTTCCCTCTGTCTTTGACCTTCCTTCATCACACCCGTTCAGAAGCGGCATCTCTGATTGGGACCGCCCTACGTCTCTTTCTTCTTCCCTGTCTTTCTTGTCATCGCTTTGTGCCCCTCGTGCGTTTTGCTTCCCTTTGGCTGTTTTACTTCGATGGGAGATGGTTCTGCCCTTGGCAGCATTGCGAGTAGTTGGCCGTGACGACCCCTCGCACTGGATGTGGTCCGAACAGCCCGTTGCCGCGACGCCTGGGTAGACTGTTGAGCACGGCTTGGTTTTCATACCGGTACCCCCAGTCTGATTGGGGACTGCTTGTGGACGACTGAGGGAAAATAAGTTAAAAGTAATTCACTAAATGCCAGTGCACTTACTTTTGAAATTGCAATTTATTTTACGGGCCTGGGTGGTTTTGCCAGGCGGCTGTTTTGGCACGGGGATTTTACTCGGCGGTTTTAGGTTTTGGACCAGAGACTCGTCGATTCGTGAACCAGACAGATCTTTATAGTCCACGCTCGGACCTTTTCGTGTAACGGTTCCTTGTTGTTTGGTTGGTCGTAGTAAGTGACACCAACAGTTCCTTTCGATAGGTCTACCGTGGGGACATGATTTCGCGTCGGTTCGAATTTCCCTGCTAAAGTGATATCGCGGCAGTGCACCGAAATGAGTTTTTCCGGATTGTTCATCTCGTTTCGAAGTTTTTGGAGGAACCGGTCAGAGTATTCAGATTTGCTAGCGATTCGAAACAAGTTAAACATCGTATACAGGCCAGATCCGTTGGACTCGGGGTGATTCGGGAAGGCGAGGCTGAATCGAACAAAGCTGGATGGCAGCGGGAAATATACAGTCGTTGTGGGGTTTCCGGGTCCCTGACCGCAAAAAACGAAAACTCGTGACTCGACCCCTGACCAAAATTGTAGGCCTTCTCGTTCAGCTGAGTCCAAATCTGCACTACAGGCTGGACAGTGGAATCCAACGTATCTCGGAAGGACTGAGGGTAGCTGAAGCCGAACTTTAAACCGACACCGGGAAAACGGTCGGACGAGTTCTTCAACAACCCTGTCTTCGAGACCAAGGAATGCTGAAACGAAGAATTGGTCGATCGAGATTATCGTCTTGAGCTCTATGACCCACCGGGGATTTCGACATCTGTAATAGCATGGGATGATCGGCCAGCCTGGGACCCGGGAGTGCCCTTATGAGGATAGTATCGATCCTGGTGATGCAGTCCAAAACGCTTGTCCATGAAATTCAAGATCTCCGCGACAATGTGGCCCTGAGATACTTTGAATGCGTGTTCCACGTCGGCCTCGCTCTGGATCTCTTTCGAGCAGTTGGCAAGTATTGATCCAGCGTTTAAGCGTTCAAATAGTTCGGGGGTGTGTTGTATCTGGGCCAAGTCATCCTCCCGCGCCCCCTCGGCGCGGAGGAAGTTGTATAAGCGGCTGCTCATATCAGCCAAATATACGATTTCACGCAACCGGGACGAGGGCATGACAAGCTCGATGGCTCGGGGAGCCCTGGATGAAATCTTCTTTGTTCGCAAGGATGAGATGGGTCGCGATATATTTGGAAAAAGCAAGAACTGGTGAAGCGTATTCTCTCTCGCGCCCAGAATTGACGAATCACTGTCACCGATTTCAGCCATGATTGAGGCATCGTCGAAATCGAGTGAGTCAACCGATGTGTCGGGAGGGAAAGGGAAAGAAAAAGGCGCGTCGATGGCACCGGGGAAGAGTGTGGGAAGACGACCCGGCGAAGATTCTAATGGTGCTGATTCATGGGTGCCAAGCGGTGAAGCGGCAGCCGATTTTACCGAGGCTACATTGAGATCTGTCAAGAACTCATCGAGAAAGCCGGATTCGTTGTCGAGATCGTCGTCGATGGATAGAGTACCGCTGCCAGCCTCTACCAGCAATGAATCCGATGTTGGTGCATCCTGAGACTCGTGGGGAAAAAGTGACGATGGTTGCCGTTCAATAGTATTGGCAAGGAAGCGAACTTGTTCCTTGAAATCGTCGCGATGTTCGTGAAGACCATTTCCAAATTCAGGATTAGATTCTGAGAATATGCGGACGGTGTCCAGAAAATCCATAAGCGCAACATGCCGTTCAAGGGCACGCGCATGCATTTGAGACAGCGAGAGGAGGAAAGGACTCTATTTCAGGCTGAATAGAAAAGCCCTGGGTGCCCGCGACGTGATGCAGTGCTGAAGATCTCGGTTAGTATGTTAAGTTGCCTGGGCGATTACTTACATTCTGCGGGGGAGAGTTCCCAAGAGGTGCGTGAGATCTGGATCTTGGCTGCCATCAAAACCACGCGAGATGATTGATGTGATGGCGGCGCTTGTTCGGTTCAACGGCGGCGCGCTCCCCAAAGGCTCGGCTTCAATATTTCACCAATATGTAAGGTTTAAGATGTGCTCTCACTGAGGTCTCACCTATGAAGAATGTATATTTTGAGTTTGGATCAGTCAGAATGGAGGTCAATTTTTCGGACTTTCCTGGGCTGGGGCCCTTGTCTCGTCCTCGTTACGGGCCAACACGTGCTGCAGGTTGAGATAAAGAGTGTCTGAATATCTGGATATCAGAGTTAATCCTCCAAACTAACTGCAGCTGTAGAGCTGCAGAAGCTAATACACGCGTACTACAGTGGCACAGTCGATGAGATGGTGCCGTGATGGCCGCTATTTGCCCGAGCCAAACACTTTCCTTTTCTGGGGGGGTGGGTGGTCGTGGGAACGCTTGCCAAGATCCAGAGATCACGCACCCCTTGAGAGTTCCTATACTTGAAAACACAATGTCACGCGGAGAATCACGTGGAGTCACATATGGGAAGTTGACTCCGATCCTTCATCTCGCCAACTCCCTCTCTGACAATGACCACCACCATCCGAGTTCGCTTCGAAGGTTCTCCCTACCAGTACACTGCCACAAGATGGAATATTCCTAACCGTGGCCATCCATTCAAATCTTTGCCTGCCGATGCCACTGCACTTATTGTCCCCCAAACACGGTCTCTCTTCTTCAACAACCCATTTGACAAACGCCCCCGGGAGGTTACGTTGGATGAGGCCAAAACTTGGGGATTAGACGATGATGACATGGCGCTCATTTCGCGCGAGCCAAACCACCACTCCAGATTTTGCTTCCGGCTCGTTCTCAACGTGGAAAAGTTCATCTGCCACAAAAAATCCAAGAGATTTCGAGCTTTCGCCAGGCTTGTGAAGGACGCGCATTTTCATTGCACTCACCTCGATGAAATCGAAGGGTCACTCGTGCCGATTCACTACGGGATGTGGCTTATGGATACCGGCGATTGGGCCGGCAAGGTGCTCTTCAGCATTACGCAGTGGTGTGGTATTTCGTGGAATGAACTGTCGCATACGAGGATGAACACCGAAGCAAATAGGTATGTCTTACAACCTTTCGTCTACTTAACATGGCTCATCTGTCTCTAAGGATCCTCGTCGGCCGCACATTCGAGGCGTTACACGACTCTGGGGTCGATTATGGCGGTCTGAGCGGTTTCGATATTTTTCGGCACGTCGTCATCGACATCAGCGCCCCAGGTCTAACGCGCGACGACCTACTGAATGGTAAAGCGCCATGCTACATCACTGGTTTCTCGGAAGCACATATCGGCCACCAATGCATGCGCAGGGTCCCCGTTTTGCCTCTTGGTTCGTACCTGCCCGCTGAGGAAGTGCGATGTGAGGAGATTTCGCATGTTCCTTGTCCTACTCGGCTTCCTGAAGCGATCGGATACACGTACGTTGTCCTATTTTATATCAGCCTCTTTCTGACAAATCGTGCAGGAGTGTCAGCTTCCGCCGCCCTCAAGTGGCACGACAAGTACTCTGAACTCTATCCCGACGCAGACAACTTGGAGGTGCTAATAGCGCAACGGGCCAGGCTATATCCAGAGTTTCCGTCGGTGTACGATGGCCAATTGACGGTATCATTCGAGGGGGATGATGAATATCCCAAGGCGATCATCTGGCAAACTGTCACTGTCGATTCGGGCGGGGAACGGGAGCAGACGCCAGACCACCCGCTAGACCCCCTTCCTGTCTTGTGTTTCCGACTCTTTGAGCCCTGAACCCGACGCATTGGAGATGGTCACCGCCAAGTTGGGGCACGCGACGCTGGGAGACTCCGTGCTGCCTTCAAGGTCTAACGCCAAAGCTTGATGTGGCCTTTCTCCATTATTGGCGATGTTCCAGGCACTCTTGTCTCGTGGAGCAAACCCTTTACGAAATATAATAAAGATTCCGCGTATCAAGGCTAGTCAAGGTCGATCGCGAACTGATCTCCACGAAACGTTATCTGCCACGACGGATCGGTGGGAAAATGTGGGGAGCTCTGAGTCGAGTGAGTTGGCGGGTGCTGGCACAAATGGTAGAGGAGGCGAGACATCCAAGATAGCCGACAGACTTCCTATTTCTCTTCTGACTAGACAAAATCTGGACCGAGTGCAGCTCGACTCAGGGGGCTTGATAGGGGCAAAACGTGGAACATGATTCGAACCCACGTTAACCGGTGACCGATCAGATTTCGGGTGACAGAATCTTGTGTGAGACGGGATCTGTGGGAAGAAACAAGATCACTCATTATCGCAACCCGAAAAGGCAAAAAATGGAGAATGGATGGGCAGATCCTCACAACATCCGACGTTTACAATCATATGATTTTTGTACCCACTTGGGGCTACCGGCATTTCATAATCTGTTACCTTCTTGTCCCGCATTTCAGAGGAACCGGACATCCCATTCATCCACTATGTCTTTCGTCTCCCATTCTTTCACTGCGCCTCTAGTTCGTAAACTCCGGCGGCAAAAATTGGCCACCCGAAGTTGCATAAGGTTTCTGAAGTCATACAAGAGCGCGGTGGGCCACTTCGCGGTAGTGGTGGGCCGCTTCGCGGTCCATCACTTCGGTTGAAGAGGTAGAATTGAATTGAGTTGGGGATTTTCGAGAGGGAAGTGGATTTCCGGCACGACGCGGTTTACGTATTAAAGCGCACATTTCCGTGCGGAGTGAAAGGTTCGGAGAGGCTTAATTTTATGAAAGAAAAAGAAAAGAGACAGTCGAAGAATCGGCATGTTTCGGAT
The DNA here is from genome assembly GCA_029378375.1 of Mycena olivaceomarginata. Lineage (NCBI taxonomy): Eukaryota > Fungi > Basidiomycota > Agaricomycetes > Agaricales > Mycenaceae > Mycena > Mycena olivaceomarginata. The sequence continues at coordinate 71,128 of JARKIC010000638.1, read as the reverse complement.
GTGATTGATCAGAGTGATGCAATCACTTGCGTTTTGATCCGGCGTAAGCATGCCTTCCTCCTCCACAACTAGCGGGACTGGAACCACCGCTACAGCAAGACCTCGGACTCCAGTACAGCCCCCGTCTGATTCTTCACGTCGCATACCTGTTACTCCTGCTGTTTTGCGCTCCATCTTCGCGTCGTCTCGAACCCCACACGAAGAACGTTCAATCTCTCGTATTGCTTTCTTCAGGTAACTTCCAGCTGCCAGCTCCATTTCTTGCTAAAAATACCTCTAGATTCTCTGGCTTCATTGTCAGCTGTCTGATCATATCGTTGGCCGCCGCCCGGGGACGAGGACGAAACAGTGCAGCATTGTTGGGTGTTATATAACGGCTACTAGGTGGTTCTATGCAATTAAAAAATATCGACTTGGCCTCGCTGAGCAGAGATTACTGCAGCGGTCTTGCTGGATGCCTCGAATAGGTCACCTCCCGCATATGCTACTAAATCGGATTCCATCAACGCCCAATAAATCCTCAAGATTGTTGGAAACGAGGGCATATGCCTCGTCCTCGCTGATGAGTCCGTTTGACGCCAACATAGCCTAGTAATCTACATCAGATACCAACTTCGAGCTGGACCTTCAAACGCACCCATGTAAGGTCAAAACGCATGTTCCGCACGTCTTGCGCTTCGCGACACTTCAGCCCGACTTTCACCCCTTCCCTGAACAACACTGCGAGGGTGGTGTCATTCGTGAGCGGCGGTCCTGGCAATCTGGACACCATTAGTATCGACTCCGATTTGAACTACGTCGACCAACGTTCTGCGGTCGTCCCAACCCCCAACCACAGGTCTCAAATCGAGAATCACTCCTACGCTGGCCGCACCTGCTAAAATGTAATGCATCTCTCGAAGACTAGGTCATCACACCCACGAATTTCTTGGGCAAGAATATGTGCTTCAGCCGCCCCACTAAACACCATTCGCATTCGCGAACCGAACCGATTTTCTATTTCCGCTTTCAAAATGAGTAACGTTGCCATAATATCCGCATTTCCAACATCGATCACTAGAGGCACCACTCCCTAAACAATCATGAGAGATGGGTAAAGTCGCTAGGTGAATGATGCCCAACTTCTGCTGCTCTTTTAAACCATTTCCCCGTATCCGTTTCTTGATTCTCCCATCCGGACAACAGTCTTCGAAGGCCTGCAATCTGACTACTTACGCTGACTTGGTGGCTTTTCTTGGAAAATGCGTCTGGTCTGTGTATTGCGACATGCAGAGCGACGAATTTTTGAACGACGGCAACCCCTCTCCATCGCATGCGAGGAGCCCGTAGAGAACGTGACAGACATGCCGGCGATAACATTCGTGCTGCTGCCCAAAGAAGCTGGTTTTCCCAACGCCGCTGTCCCCAGCGTCACCCCGGAGCGGTACGCAGTTCTAACCGTGGTGAGTGTTTCGAACACATTTTTGAGAAGAACCTCACAACGCATTTCTCGTCCCGAACATCAGAGCATCCATGGCGCTTTCCAGAGCTCCTGGGTCGTTGAGAATTGCTGGGATCTGTTCTGCAAAGGCATCAAACGGCGGACCATTGCCAGTTGAAGGCTCGCTGCGAATCTCTTCCAAGCCCAAGGGGGACCCCAAATGTCATCATGCCAGGCACTATGGAACCGCCGTCTAGATCCACGTATTCGTCCGCGTCCAATACATCTGTTCCACAGGCGATCTTGTCACCGACACATACAATCCTCCCGCCCCTCACCGCAACGGCGACAAGATCTGAGCCTGACCGATGGACTTTTTGTAGTTTTCTATCCGCGTTCCCAGACCACACGTTCCGCACATTGAGAAACACGATATTCCCGCTCTGCTTTCGCGTTGTGAGCGGCGGCAATCCCTCCCATTCAATGGCTTGCTTGCGCTCCTTTTCCCAATCCGGGACGGACGGAAAGCGAGCCCATTTTTTATCCTCTTTGCCTCCCCCCACAATGGGACCCTCTCTGTCCGATCTTGGAGGCAGTGGGATTTGAAGTTTTCCGTCAATCCAGACGTGGACTGGCGTGGCGCCTAATTGGAGTGGATTTGAATCCCACAACACGACGTCGGCATCGGCGCCCTCGTGTAGGCTACCAATGCGGTGATCAAGGCCAATTGCTGCAGCCGGAACAGAGGTGATCGATGCAAGCGCGAGGTATGGGGGAAGCCCGTAATAGTGTGCTCGCTGAGCTTCTTGAAGAAGGTATCGCGAATTCACGACAGGGTGCGCGGACTGGGTTTAGGTCAGTAATCCGTTTTGCGAACATTAAAAAATAAGGTGGACCTTCATCGCTACTGAAATCCCCGCATCAGCGAGCACACGCGGCGCAAATTCAGATCCTCTGTACGAATTCAAGTCATACCTGCGACGAGAAAAATCAGACTAAACAAATGTGATGCAAGTTGAACTCATACCGATAATTTGTGGCGAAAAGAGCGATGGCAGGTGTACCACCCCACGTTCGATTCACCAGTCCGGGAACCAGCCACGCCTCCGAAGCATGCTGAATAGAAGCAACGGGAAACTCAAACTCATTAGTTAGCTGTAGGTTTGCTGTTCAGTTCAGTTGGAATCAGGAATATCATCGCACCGACCCGGACGAGTGCGTCAATGTCGACAGCTCCTTGGCACTGACTAGTGACCTAATCACGTCTTAGAGACACAAGGGAGCGTTTGGATGGCCGCTGACTTTGACTTTGCCTCGCAAAACGTCTACCAACATTTCGAATCGAAGGTTCTCCGGGAATGTGCCCAGAGAGTCTAACAAGCCGGCCTCGGCCTTCTGACAATATGCGTCTTGTGCTGCTACAATATTCCGCGCCTCTGCGTACGCTGAGCGCAATGCCCATATTGCATCAGGCCGGGTTCCGTATTCCGATGGAGTCTCGCCACAAGCTTGCCTGGGTGCTCCTGTTAAATCCGAATACTAATGGATGCACCAAGTCACTGACTGAAGATGCCGCCAGCGGGCTGAACCGTCCGCGCTCCCGTTCAAATTATACGGCGGCTCCACGACCATGGCCAATGACGAGCCTTCTAATGTTTGACGAAGTTTCGCGATAATGGCCTGCCCGCCTGTGCAAGAAGATTAACCGATTTCAAGAACGTACTGGTGTTTTTCAATACCTATATTGTTGACGCTCCCGGATAATACTTGAACGGAAGTGACGCCGCCAGCAATTGCGAGTTGAAACCCATCGTCGTGGGTGTTCAGCCCGTCGATATTTCGGAGGTGAGGAAGAATTGGTCCCTTGGTCGAACTGGCATCGAACGCGCCTGCACATGATTTGATACCTGAGACAATAGTATTTTCCACGGAACTCACCAGCCATGAAGGGAGCGCTCATCAGGCCCAGATGAGTGTGCAAGTCCACTGACAGATGTTCAGGGAACGTAGTTGAATCCACAAAAGAGAACGAAATACCGAGACCTGGGGTGACCCATGCTCCATTCGCGTTTATCGTGGACAAGTTCAAGACGTTTGCCCGATTCAAGTGAGAGAGGCTCCCAATGGCTTTCACAATTCCTTTGTCCAAATACAAATCGCCATGCAGAGTATGCGTTTCGTTTCCCTTTCCCATTAGAATGGTTGCGTTCGAAATCAACGTTGAATTTGTCCCGACTTCAAACCGGTCTGATACTTCGCGTTTCAAGAAAAGTGGGGAGGGGCCAGGAGCAGACTTGATAGCCAGGCATTTGGCTTGTATTTTTTGAGCGTCGACGAGTGCGCGCGGCGTTTCGACGGCATGATACTTTGGAAGATGGTCGGAAAGGTTGTAAATCAAGGCAAATAACGACACTAGCAAAACCAGCAGTCGCGAGCGAGGTGAGGATGAAAGGTCCATTGGTGCAGCATTGGAGTGTACATGCGGCCTTCTTATAGGCCAGCAGACGCAGGCATGTTGAACATGCACTAGACACGCCGGTTTAATGTACCTCACACAAAACTCCCACGTTACGCATTCGTTACGCATTCGTTCTGAAATATACAATGTCCTTAAGCTCAAGGAACAGACGAGAAAAACCACAGACATCTACTCGCTGTCGCTGTTTTCCCCCTTTCTCTGCTTGGCTGATGTTCCAGGGCCCGTACTTGAACCCGCACGAGGTTCCTCGTCGTCACTATCAACGACAAACTTGGCGCTCTTCACGACTTTGGCATGCGGTACATCGGCGTTTTTGACGCGCAGAATATCCATGATTTCTGTGATAAAAGTGTCAACATCGAATGCAAGGACGAGAAAGAAAACCCACCCGTATGGGTCATATCTTCGAAGCCCTTAATCCCTTTCTTCATGGTTAACCATCTTCGTTGCAGAACGTGAGCGCTCCACAAGTTCCACTGGGGATCCTGCATAGTTTTCCAATCTATCTCCGTGTCGTCCCGCACGTTTAACGAGTCAATTCTGTGGGTTTAAAGTTAGCAACTGTCGTAGATCAGAAGACGTTCACAACACACTTGTGAATAAGAATGAACGAGTCACGCGAGCTCCAGCGCGCATTCTGGCCATCCGCTTTGTACTTCTTGGACAGAGAGTCGGTCCACTTGATTCTGCACTGCTGCCGAGTCCGCGTCCCACCCATCATCTCGGACACTTTACCCCAGAATATATCATTATCCAGGTCTTTTCCTTTTTGCATGTCAACGACGATCCGGGTGAGCTTTTCTTCTTCGGCGGAAGTCCAAGGCCCTAACGATTTATTATAGAAAAAGATCGGACCTGAGAAAGACGACGAACCAGAGACTCGTTTATTCGCGGTTAACTATGTGGTTGCGGTAACGGTCCCGACAATCCGTCGCCATTCGACCAACGAGCCGCGCTACGTTTTCCCACTGCTGTCCCAGTGAAGTCACAGCTCTGCGAAACGTACATGAATGAGGGCAGGTAATGGAAGGTAAATCACGAACTGGATCAATTTGGCGTCCTCTTCTGGCTGCCACTTTCCTTGCCCCTTCATTGGATGGCGAGCCCGTCGGACATAATGGTAAACCGCGATTATAGGCCGCTCAGACACGGCGCTCGCTTCAAATCATGATGAATTTAAATGGGGTGGCACGAGTGAGCAACGAACTGAGTTCGGACCAAAATACTGCATCCCTCTGCTTTTCGTCGCTGGGAAAGATGATCGCATTCACATCCTCCTCGGACAGACTCCTTTTCTAGAAGAAGATTGTTCAGGGCAGAAGAAACCGTAAGATGGAAAACGCACAGTTCGATAATTTTCTATCGCGTCATTTATCTGTTTGATCTCTATGGCCGAAACTTCCCCTTCTTGTACACGAGACCTGAGAAATGTGCACCAAGTTTCGCGATAAAAGTAGAACGCATGTACCTTCGCTCGCGACAAGTTCAGCTAGTTTTGCAGGACTCATCCATTTAGTTGCAAGAAGATGAGCGTGGCCAGTGAGGGATGACGAGTCAGACGCCGAAGGTAAGGTCATATCTAATGTCCGCCGATGTTTCTTGGTAGATTTCTTCGCGCCAGAAGTAGAAGCTGCCGCTGGGGGTCGCGCACTCGTCGACGGTATCGCGGTCATGGGCAAAGGGATATTGGCCGCATCTGCCGCGTCCGTAAGGGTTTTCAGTACACCTGCAATCTTGGAAATATCAATATCTTGAAGGGCGCGGAGAACATCCTCATTGGTGCCGAGAGCGAGATCGGGAAATGGGAATAGAGTCGGTTGGGCGCCGGGGAGGTAAGTAGGGAACGCCGCAGGGTTAGCCATGGGAAATAAGCCATCTGGGGGTGGGTTCGGTACAGCTGAAGACGGCGGGTCCGTAGACTACGAGGAATGAAACAATGTTAGCATTGAAAAAATGGAGAGGAAATAAGCTTTACCTGTCTTTCTTTGGATTTTTTCTTTTTCTTTTTCTTTTTCGCCGGAGGGTCAGTGGCGTCATGAGGGGGAACCGTAGAGGACGCCGTCGCCTCATTGTCGAGAGCAGGGGTCACTGTCGGATCGCCGTGCCTTTTCTTCTTGTGCTCCCTGGTCGCGTCGACGTCTTCCGCAAGTTCAACAGGCCTCTCAGCAGAGGAATCCCCTTCCCCGCTCTCGCGTTTCCTCTTTTTCTTCTTTCTTTCCGGCGCTGATTCGGTCGCGGTTTCGTCACGCATCTCCGCCACGACGTTCACGCCCTCGCCGGCGCGTTCTTTCTCTCTGTTGTCCTTCTTCTTCTTCTTTTTCCTCTCCTTCACAGCATAATCATCCTGAACAACCTCCGGCGTGGGTTCAACGGCCGAAGGCGGAGGCACAATGTCCCCAGCTTCTTCACGGTGCTTTTTTCTCTTTTTCCGTTCAGCTTTGCCCTCGTCGACGCGTCCTTCATCGGCATCTTCTCGATGGCGCTTCTTCTTTTTGTGTTGCTGTAGAGCAGGATCGTGGTGGGGGACGAGTTCGACTTCGGACATTTCGCTTTAGGGCTGGTCGACGAAGGAGGTGAGCGAGGAACGGTCACGAGGAGAAGATCCGGATTTGACATTTCAAATTCCTGAGCGCGTTCACCGTTCTGAACTTCAGCGCTCTTTGCTGATTCTGGGCCATTTCTTGAGTCGGATGGGGTTTTCAAACAATTACGGACACGCGTTTGCAAAATAAACTGTACGAAAGCTGAGGGAACATCCCCACGGTAGATTTACAAAACGTCAGGATTCGTGACGAGCAGCAACAGCTAGGACAGCAATCAACACAAGACAGAGTGCATACTGAGTCACATGTATGCGGCTTGCGCATCTCAAATAGATGATACAGATACAACATCGACAGAAATCGACTTATCCTTCTTCTTCTTCGTCAAACCACTGCTCTTCGGCGTCCCTGTCCTCGTCGCTATCCAGGTTTTCATCCCAGTCAACTTTATCGTAGTCAATATCCTGGGAACAAAACAGGTCAATTCGGAAATGCCGGTATCGTCAATTTATCGTCTCGCCTCAAGGAGCCCGTAAATGAACCGTTCTCGGATTAAGCGCTCAAAGGAGGCTTTTGCATCGCCATCAGCCATGCGCTCTATACCAACGCGCTCGGATTCCCCTTCGTCGTCGCTATCGCTTTCTTCCTCTGGCACGAACTCTTCCTCTTCTATTATCCTTTCCCGTCTCAGAGTGCGAAAACGTTCGGCTTCGCGCTACCCAGAGTAAGCATTACGATAATTCAAACAGTCAAATACACACCTCTTCTTCGTAACCGCCCAGCAGGGTTCCCAGTTTATTCACATGTTTCGTTAAACCCTGGAGAAAGTCCTTGGCGACCCAATCCCTCTCGTCCTCTCCCTCTTGCTGCCCGCGTCGCTCCTGGCCTTCGTACAGTAAAGGCCAGGTACTGCGTGCATGGGAGAATTGGAGCTCGAGCGGGTCCGCGTTGGCGTATTTGAGGCGCCGGTTACGGATTGTAGGAATCGTAGACCGCTCTCTCGAGGATGTGATGCTCGAGAACGAAAGCAGTAGATGGGGAGGTAATTGTCTCAGATGCAAAGCCAAGAAGTCCATCGGTGCTGTCTTGGGGTCCGGCTGGTAGTCTGGATCCAGCGCAAGATATTTTCGGATTGCAATGTCGTTGAATGGAACAGATTTTGCGCCAGAGACATCAGAAGTAGCCATGCCGCGACGAAGCCAACACAAAAGTCAGCTCGCACTTAGGAATAAGTTAGAATGGCAGAGTGCATCGTCAAGAGAGACTTGCACGATTATGATGGTGCTTTCTAACAGGGAATTCGGCAAACTCCGCAGTACGTAAATGGCAAAGTGATCAAGTTGAACCGTCTGAGAGCACTCAACTCGCGTCTTGCTGAGTCGTCCTCGCCTCGCTGGTTAACTCCAGAAATTTCTCGTTTCAACTGCATGTCGCAGTTGTCTGAATACTCGAATCTGCAGTGTCGATGGTAAGGAAATACGACTGATACAGCCCACTGTGTTCTGACGGTAGCCCAGGAATTGGTGTCGGAGTACCTACTCAACCATTGGTGACTTGCTCGAACATGTCCGAGAACATGTTCGCCAGACCGAGCCTTGTTCTGTCCGGGACATCCCTCTTCTTGTTAGAACTGAAGATGGAGTGGGGGAGAGTTTGTCTGTGATAACTATGGGCTTCGGCAGCAACCAGTCGACGTCGCAAAACATGAGTGGGTGGCTTTCAATGATTATCCTCACGTGTACCGAATGCTAATTCTCCGTGGTAGGTATTGACCCCATACCGAGCACGCCTTTATTATCCCTCCCGTCTCAGGACGTCCCCGGCCCCATTCCGCATAGTCCACTGCGCTATATAGATTTCAGCTCGCTCCCGGACACGCCTACGAGATCTAGTAAACGTCGGAAACTCATGTCACCAGGCAATGAGCTTTCACGTTCCCGTTCAGCCTCTGTCCAGACGCCTCCTCCACGGAGCTGCACACCTGGATTTGCATCGCTAGCCCGCCCAGAATCCGCCCAGCGCGTGGCCAATCCCGAGTTCCCTGATCTAGACACCCTGATTTCCAACACTCTTACGGGAGGAGTATCAGCACACGACGCGTTTACCACCCCGAACGCGAACGGGACTCTTGCGCGCGGAAATCCACACTCCCCGTTGTCAGGCTCGGATCTCTCGGTGGAGCGCCAATTAACGCAGAACTTCGATACGAGCTATGAAGGCGTCCTCCCAAATCTTGCCGATTCCTCCCAAAATCTTTACACTGGAGAGCTGAATTGGGACGATCATGGCGCCCTCACTCAGGACCTTCCCGGTTCGCAGCCCCACACTCCGTCTCAGTCGTCACTGTCGCAATCACAATCTCAGCGGCCGCAACAGCACAGTCCCGCTTCACTAATAAATGTTTCCCCTCCGCTGCCGCTTCAACGGCGCCAGTCGTGGTACCAGTCCCCGAGGCGTGTATCCAACCCTAATAAAACACCCTCGGGCACGGCGGGCCAGGATGTTCTCGGTTCAACACCTACTCCTTCGCAGTCTCAGTCCCAGCCGAAGCCCCAAACACCTGCCAAGACATACCTTTCTGGTTCGTTGAAAATAACGAGCCCAGAGCTTCCACACAGTCAGCCTCAGGTTTATGGCGGTGCTATCAACCCGCGCGTATTACAACAGTCGCAGTATACGGAATTTTCGTCGCAATCGCAGTCACAATCCCCCCCTGCGTTCTTCCTTCAAACCCAAGCGCCATACCACAGTCAGAGTATGAGCCAGTAGAAATGTATTGGACAGTGTTTATACGATCTCGACTGTAGGAGTACTTGCTGTATACGTAGCGTGCGCAATAATTTTGTACTTGGCCTGAATACTTCGGCACGACTTTTCAAGTCGGCAATGGAACCCATTTTTGGCTTGTCTCGATTACGTACCACTGGCAGCATCATTCGCGCTTTGACCACTACCACTTCAACCATTTTCATGAGCGACCTCGTTGTAGCCATCCGCGACGTACTCGTCATAGTCTTCATCCACGGCTTTAAAGGCACCGACACCACCTTCGGCGAGTTTCCTGCGAGACTGCAACACGTCCTAGCAGAGAGCGTCCCTAATGCTTCGGTGGGCGCGATTGAAGATTCTGCTGCAGAGGACCTTGATTGAATTGCGATAGGTCGAGTGTATTGTGTTTCCCGCGTATGAGGTATATGCATGCCCTTTCAATTGCTACTACCGGTGCTCAATGCATGGCTAGACTAAAGGCGACCTCGTGCGTGCCACTTGAATCTCCTGGTGTTCCGGGATCTCAGCACAGCCCTCATAGACGGAAGCCGTCGTCAAGTTTGCCGACTGGCTAACAACTCTGACGGTCGAGCGAGAGGTCGCGTCCGGCGGTGGTGCCGGAAAGGCCAAGATCGTGCTTTGTGGGCACAGGTACGCTGCAATTCAGTTCTCGCGCCTCTGCTCGTTATGAAACGCTATGTGTTTAGTATGGGCGGACTCCTCGCTGCTGATACGTTGCGAGAATTCATGAAAAACCGCGAAACGCAGCCGGATTTCGTGCTTTGGCCGAAAATTGTCGCAGTTATCGGTGAGAAATTCATTCAATACGCTGCGTCCCATCTCAACCATACTATCTTATGTCCACCCCAGCATTCGATACTCCGGTTAGAATTCAACCCACTATCTCGTGCTGAACTACGATATGCTCATCGCGACCGCAGTACCTCGGCCTGCACCCAGGCGTATTCAAAAACAGCGCAACCAAAGCGGTAGAATACGCCCAAGCTGCGCGCACCGTCGGCACCGGTCTCCTCGGCGCCTTCGCCGGCGGCTTCAGTAAAGCCGCCGCGCCCCCCACCCCGCCCGCGCCAGCCGCCAATAAGCAGGCGACGGGGTGGGGCAAGTGGGCGGGGACGGCGTCGTATGCGGTGGGCGGGGCGCTCCTGGCGGGCGCCGCTGCGGGTGCGTCGTACTACAAGCGCGACGACCTGGGGCTGGGGTACTCGTGGGCGACGGACCACATGAAATACGTGTCGCATCTGTGGGACGGGGACGCGCTGGGTAGACGGGTCGAGTTCCTTGTGGATGCGCAGGAGCGCGAGGGGGTGCAGTTCCGAAAGTGCGTTGTCTGCTCTCTTCTCTGCAGTCTTCGGGAAAGGAAAGCTAACTCTGACGACGCCCGTTTACTCAGTTTCTACACCTACCTGCCCCCAACGCCCCTGCTGCACAGCTCGGAACGCACATTCATCGTCCTGCCGAAAAAGAACGCAAAGGCGGCGCCGCATTTCGTGCTCGCGCGGAACGGGCTGGCGTCGGACGAGCTGGAGGCACACACGGGCATGTTCTCGGGCAAGACGAACGATGGGTACTACGACTTGGGGCTGCAGGCTGCGCAGGTGATTCGGGAGGCGGTTATCAGCGCGCGCGGTATCATCGATACCACACCGACGCCTGTTGACTCGAAATTGTTTGAGCAGTCGGCGTGGGGCGAGGACAGTGATGTCCCAGTCGATACCACGTCGCCTGCGGCACCGGCTGTTAGCACCAAGTCGCCTGCGCCTGAACAGTCGCCGTGGGGCGAGGACAATCATGTCCTCATCGATACCACCTCGCCTGAAACGCCTCCTGCGCCTGCGCCTGCTCCTGTTGACCCCAAACCCAAACCGTCTACGCAACCGGCGCCCGATATGGCGGAGTGGGGCAAGGAATGGCAGTGACCAGCGGCGGATCGTGGATGGATGGATCGTGTATTATCTTACTTATTGTTCATTAGAATATCGGGTGTATCATTATGGTTTCAGGGACAGCTGCATCGCGTATGCGTCCTCGCCGTCTGCGTCTGAGGCCGACCGTCAACCACAACCACGCGGGGAGAGGAAGAGGACACACAGTATTTTTTCTCGATGTCCTGGACGGTGAAGCCCAGGGTTGTCGCGGTAGAGGCCGAGGGCTGCGCGGTTTGATTTGCGGACGTGCAGGGAGACGAAGGAGGCGCGGTAGACAGCGGCCATGGCTGGAAGAGCGCAAGTCATTTAGATTGGAGTGTCCTGCAAGGGCCAGGGATACGTACCCTCTTCTGCGAAGGTGCAAAGTCGGGGTGAGCAAGTATTCGCGTGTAGCAGAACGAGAACGCGACGCACGAGACTGCACCATGAGTTTCTTGGCGAGGCCGAGGCGGCGGTAGCTCCGCAGGATGGATATGCTCGTTACGTGCCCGTGGGGCTCTGCGTCTTCCGCGCCATCTTCGTCCCTGCGCCGTGGCGTGTAAGATGGATGCGTCGCGAAGAGGAGGCGATTACATTTTCGCGAGGATGTACCCGACGATGCGGCCTTTGTGGTCCTGCGGGGTGTTCAGTTCCAATTGCTCGCTGAACGGGCAGGGGCGCGGACCTCGGCTACGTAGGACAAGGAGGGCCAGGTCATTGCGTGGTAGAGGTAGTATTTCATGGTGTAGTTTTCGGGGAGGTTCTGGAGGTTGCATGCCTGCATGCCGGGGAGGTCGTCGACTCGTACGGGGCGGATATTCATCGTGGACGCGTCTAGACTTGTGGATGCAATACGACAACCCCAATGCAGAAACTGTCCACGATCCACTCGGATCAATACATTCATTAATGAGCGACTCTTCCTCCTCCTCCGACGCGGCGCTCACGGGCGTCGATTTCTACAATGCTCGGCGCGCGCTGTGGCTCACCCCGAGACCGAACACCCCGTCGTACCAGCCCGAACCGTCCTCGTCGCGCAGGAAACTCGAGAACGTGCTCAACTCGCCAGACGCCCTGACTAGCGACGACATCTGGTTCGGCAGCACCGAGAAGATCTGGAAGGGGCTCAGCGCCGGAGGTCGTCTCAAACGCCGGCTTCCCATGAAACTTGTGGTATGTCTCGTGCTCGTTCAGTTGCTTGGATGGAGTTGTGATACGGGGTGCAGATTAAGATAATACACTCGGCATGGCTGCGCGACCAGACATGGCCTGCAGGGGAGATGGCGCCCGACCCCGACGACGAGCTGCTCCCCGATTTACCGCCGGCGCCCACAATACAGCCCGCATCGGGGACGTCCTCTGGCATCTCGACGCCGTGGACGCTCGTCGGTCCGCCGGAAGAGGGGAGGGATGAGGGAGATGAGGTCTGAGTGCTCTCAAATGTGTGTGCTGTGTACATTATTCCTGTATAACTCGAGGCGCAACTATAAAACAATACATCTGCCGAAAAGTATATTGGCAGTCGGGCTCTATGTTCGTGACGGGGGAGACACCTGCGCAATCGTCAGTAATGGGTAGGAACGGAATGCAAGCGCGACACACCAGGATAACACCATCGCCCCGCACGAACAGCATCTCCATTTTTCTTTTTGCGACCTGAACCAAATCAGAGCGCGTAAAGCAGCGCAACTGGTACACCTACGTTCACTGTGGCGGGCTGGCCCGGCGGCGCGCCGTCGACAACGTCGACGATCATAATCGTCTCCTCGACGTCGCTCATAATGAGGTTCATGTGCCCATCGTATGCCTAGATTCGCATAAGAAACGAGAAACCAAGCCGAAAAAAACGCGTGCTGACGTGGAGGATGCCGGTGAGCTCGCGGTCACCTCTGAGCTTGACAAAAACGCGCTCGCTGAGGGACAGGCGAATTAAATCGAACGGCTCCTGGATGGACGACGACTCCATGTGTGTGACTGTCACCGTCACACTGCTTTCTGTGTCTCGCAGCAATGCCCGTAAGTCGGTCGGTGGTTCGGTGCGTTTGCTGCTGACTTTTGGGCGTAGAAACACTACTGCGACTACTGCGATGTGTTTCTGACCCACGACTCCACCTCTGGTACGGCCATACCCATGTCTAACCTTTTGGTTTCATTATTTTTCCAGTCCGCAAGGCACACAACAGCGGCAGAAATCACTTATCCAACGTCAGGGATTACTATGCGTGTAAGCTTTACTCACCATTCGTATAACGCGACTCTCAATCTGCATCAGCCCTCGGCCACGACAAGGCGCAGAGCATCATCGACCAAATTACCTCGGCGTACGAGACCAGCGGCGGGCCCCCTCCGGGCGGCTTTGGATTCGGGCCGCAGCATCTTGGGGGCCCGCCGCCGGGGTACGGCGCGCCCATGTTTGGTGGGCCCATGGGGCCGCCGCCTCCGGGCTTTGGTGGTCGTGCGTCTCGTGTATCCGCATTTCCTGAACATGGCTTAAGTTTTCTACAGCCCGCCCGCCCTTCCCCCCGATGATGGGTGCCCCTCCGCCCTTCCCGCCCAACGGCATGCCCATGGGCCCGCCCGGCGGCTTCCCAGGCGGTAAGTCGTCTTACTTTCATCCATTCTACTTTGCTCTTATAATACTACAGGTCCGCCCCCCTTCCCACCAAACGGCCCCCCCGGCGGCGCCCTCCCGCCCTTCCCGCCCAACGGTGCCGCCCCCGGTGGACCAAATGGCGCGGGAGGACCGCCCGGCGGCTTCAATGGCCCCCACCGCCAAACCCAAACAACCAGTCTGGGCCCCCGGGTCCCCCGGCTGCACCAGGGAGCGGACCGAGCATCCACCCCGACCGGCTGCGCATGATGGGCGGGCCTGGGCGTTGAGCGCTGGGCTCGAGTGTCCTTCATTCGTTCTAGTGAGGTACTGCCTTACTACCGAACCGTGCTGTATTTTATGCGTTGCATCGCTATGTTTTTTCTCGTTGGTTGAATAAAAATACGTATTCGAAGAATCTAATTGGAACTTTGGACGGGGGTCGGCGCGCCGACGGAGGAGGCTACAAGGTTTTCGGTCGCGTGATAAAACATATGTCAATCTTCGCTCGATTAGAAGTCTGAACTGACCTTCCCATTTGGGAAGAGCACAGCCAACATGCCGACGGCTCACTCGGCGGAGTTTCAAACGAAGCCCAGAGCGATGCGTACCACAAAAACGAGTATTACATGTGTGGGGGTGCAGTGCTACTTTTGTTATGCGCGTTTATGCGTATGGCGTGGTGGTTGGTGGGGAGAGGCATGGCGTTGAGGAAGGGTGTCGCGGGATGACAGTAACTGCAGAACCCTAAATAGAGCCCTTCCAAAATTCTTCAGGCCTCACTTGACGTCGCTTGGCCTCAGCCTGCTGTGAAGTGGAGTTGAACTACTGTAAAAGGCAATTGATTGGCAGGTGAGGCTCAGGAGAAATGTTCGAAAGGGCTCTAGGGTTTTGCAATTAGCTGGAAGACGATGGTGGGAGAAGGAGGACGCTTGTTCAACTTGGCACGCACCCCACTACGGCTTCAAGTTCAAGCTCCGCCGAGCCAGCCGTCGGCAGGGTGGCGGCCCGAAATGGAAGATCGGTTATTAGAGTCTTCTTCCAGTTCATTGGGCATCACGAACGTTTGCACGTCAACCTGAAATAAGTTTATCCCGGAATCTTGAATATTGAATCTTGAACGAGAACCACCACCATGTCGACGCAGCCTCTCCTTCAGTGCGAATCCCAATGCATGCATTCATAGCGTCGCTGATTATTCTTTTTTCTTGAGGCGAACAGCAGCAAAGCGCATCGCGCTCCCCGTGCGCGTCGAGCCCAAAGTCTCCTTCGCCAACGAGCGTACGTTTCTCTCGTGGCTACATTTCACGGTCGTCCTGGGCGGGCTCGCAGTCGGTCTGCTCAACTTTGGGGATAATGTGCGTCCGTCTCCCATTTGAATACTACTTTTTTGTGCTGTTGTTTTCTTCCCGATGCCCGCAACGTGCTAAGACAACGCTAACCAACCGCCGCAGGTCGGGAAAATCAGCGCGGCGATGTTTTCGGTTATTGGTTCGTGGTTTTATGGGGGCAGTAATCGGTGTATGTGGTGATAACACGGTGTTTCACAGCGATGGGCATCATGGTGTACGCCCTCTACACGTATCATTGGCGCGCAGCGTCGATTCGGCGCGGTGGGCGGGGGCCATACGATGACCGACTGGGGCCGGTGCGTGCTCTCTTTTTCAATTCATTTTTGTATCTGTCTGGCTCAATTGATTTACTGCGCATTTCACCTGCAGACCGTCCTTTGCATATCCCTCCTCGTCGCTATCGTCGTCAACTTCGTTCTCCGGTTTACATCCTAATGCGCTTCTTGGCTTCGTTTTGTTATCTTGTCTCTCGCATCTTGTATACTAGTATGATCCAAAACCATCACGGACGGACGAAAAGGACCCGATGTATGCACGCACGCCATCTGAAGCCGTCTAACGCTCCCATATATGATACAATATTGGTGTACACACGCGTACCTGATATGCAATGAACCAATCCGTGCCTACACCCGCCTCAACTCCGTCGCTGCCGCTTCGTCCCGGCGCGCGTCGAAACCGTGGCGGAGGTGTCCACCGAGCTGATGGACAGCGAGCGTCGATTCTGGTGCGTGTTATGAGTAACAATACAGCTGAAACGAAGGGCATACGTACATGCTTCCGACTCCGGGCGCTCCGCGTGCTCACGACGCTCTGCGCACGCCCGTCCTCGCCCTCGCCGTCCCCGTCCGCATCCCCGTCCGCGTCGTTCCCATCGTCCACGTCCATCCCGTCCATCCCGCCGTCCGTTTCCTCCGTCTTAGCCGCCCCCTGCATCCCCAGCCGGTTCTTGAGCACCTGGATATCAAACTCGACCTTGTCGACAACCTTCTTCGTGTCCACCAGACTCGCCGTCGCGTCGAGCAGCCCCTCGAGCAGCGCGACGTTCGCCTGCGTCGGCATCACCAGCCGCGTGTGCGACACGCCCAGCTCCGCGAGCGACTGCGTCACCTTCTGCGCGATCGCGGCCTTGGGGAACGGCAGCTTGAAAGAGCGCAGGTACGCGGGCTGGTGCGCGGCCTTGGTCGCGCTGGTCGCCGCGGCCGGCGGCTCCGTGCGTGTGATGCAGTGCTGCAGGTCGTACGCGCTGTTCTTGGGCGGCAAGCTTGCGCGCGGGCGCTCGCGCGGTGTGCTGATCAGCGGTGTGGACGGGCTGTCGAGGATGTCCGCCCCGCCGCCCTTCTTTTTGCTGCGCTTCGGGTCGGAGGAGGAGGAGACGCCGGTGAGGTGCATCTCGTCTTCGACGACATCGGGGAGCCCGGACTCGATGCCCGCGATGGTGCGGAGGAGGTCGTCGCGCTCGCGCTTGAAGCGCCGCTCGTTTTGTTCGAGGCGCTTGATTTCCATGTAGAGCGCCTCCTCCTCGGCGATCTGTTCCGGGGTGCGGTTCTCCAGGCTCGCGACATATCGCTTGCGTAGGACTTCCCGCTCTGCATCGAAATAAGTAAAATTCACCGATACATATGGCGTCAGATGCGCACCTTTGTCGAATGAGTAGCTGGATAACAGCGCATTCTTGCTATTTTCGTCGCCGGCCCACGGGCGGTTGCGGATGAGCTTGCGGCACACGCTGCAATAGCGGTCTTTGATATCCTGCAGCGGGTTAGAGAGGAGCACAATTGAATCAACTTCGTCCTAACCTCCATAGAGCGCGGGACGCCGCCAGGATAGTCGTAGCGGTCGTAGACGACGTACCACCGAGTGTCGTACTCGGTCACAATGTCCATGAGATAGTCGGTCTCCTCTTTTGACCACTCGGGGTCTGATCCTTGTCAGCGACCATAAAGGAGCCCGAATATATGTATACCTTCCAAATGACGCGTGTATTCATCCTGCGAGTAGGTGTGTGTCGGCCGCTGAACGTTGTATTTCGCAAAAGGGTACTCTGGGTTCGATTATTCGTACACATAATAACAAGCGGTAGGGGAGTATGTAGCGCACCGGCGTCCGGGTCGGCGGAGGCCTTGGTCCAGTGGTTCAGCTGCAGCGAGTCGGTTCGCGCGCCGTTCTTGAACGGTCGCCATTCCCTGTGCGTGGATAGATAGACGCGTCAACCACGCCCATTAGACTCCTCCCGTACGCGCGCCCGCACCATTTAATTTTCGAGCCCGCGCCGAGGTTGGGTTTCTGCTTCAGCCGCGGTTTTGCGAGTTGGGCGACGAGGGTGGTGGAGGAGGGGCCGATGAGGGAGAAGAGCTCGCGCGAGATGCCGTCGGGTTTGCGGGCGGAGGGGGCGGATAGTTTCTTTTGCGGGAGCGAGGGGGTGGCGGACAAAGAGGAGGAGGGCAGGTCGAGGATTGCCCGCACTTCGGAAGAGCTAGCCATTGTGGATCACCGAGCAATTTATTTGGCGCTGGAGTAGCAAAGGCACGCAAGTCCGTGGCTTCAATTACCGAGAACAAGTAAAGAAAGCGAGAAATGGATGGATTTAGCCAACTTGTGGTGAACGCAGTAAAGAAAGAAAGGTGGATCGCGATTGCCGAGTGCAGCAGATCTGCCGAATCGGCACCGGGCTGTTGATCACCTTCCCCGCAGTCGAATTCAATGCTGATTTCATTGATTTATATACTGACCATTGACCTCTCTGTCGTAACCTCAACGTGTCCTCTTTCTTGGCCACGTTTACTACCTCTTGGGCTTTCTTGATCAGTCGACGTCTTGAGATATTGCAATGTCTACCTCGTTTACTGCGGACGAGTTTGTAAACATCTGGGTAGACGCCGGCGATACCAACGACGACAACGAGTTCTACCGCAAGTGGTCCGACCATGCGAGCGCAAAGCATGCCGCGCCGCCATTGCAGATCGCGAACGCCCTCAAGAAAGCATACCCTGACCACTCCCTCGTCCTGACGCCCCAGAACATCCTCGGCTTCCCCAAAGCGCTATTCTCGCCTCTGCCAGACGCACCGCTCGTCAGCAAGACCATGTTTATTCCCGGCGCGCGCAAAAATGGCGAGGCAACTGGCTGGGTCTTAGACCAAATCGACTTTGCCGCCTTCGTCGGCGCGTGGGACGTGCGTAGGCGCAAGCACTTGACTCGATGACGCTTATTTTGTGTTCAGAACTACGATTTTCTGGTTTATCTTGTCACGGTGGGTGCTCCGGGGGGTGCTGTACATGGTATTGATCCCATCTACTTAGTATCCTACGGGATACGGGACTACGACCTTGTTTGCGATCTTGCATCAAGGTGTGCCATGTTTGCATTTCCTACCGAGCGCTATACTTGAACTTCCTTCAGGCCCGCAGGACGCCGCCCGGGAGCTCATAATGAAACACGGCCTCTGGAGCAGCAGCCTCCACAACGAGATCTGGGTTTTCAACCAGGGCTTTTGGCAGAAAGATTACGCATTGTGGCAGAGTATCCAGACTGCCGACTGGAAGGATGTTATCCTCGACGATGGTGCGTGCGACTGACTGCATTGGATGCGCCTGGATTCCATATCATGATCAGGGTTCAAAAAGGACTTGCAAAAGGACATATATGGATTCTTCAAGTCTGAGCCCATCTACAGAGATCTCGGCATCCCTTGGAAGGTTCCCCCATAATCAGCTAGTGCACCTGGACCTCTTCTCACATTCTATTTCAGCGCGGGATCATCATGCACGGTCCCCCTGTTCGTGATTCCATTAGTGTCTATATGTGTCTTGTTTAAACGCTCGATGTAGGGCAATGGAAAGACCATCAGTATCAAGGTCATCATGAAGACTTGTGATGCCCTGGGCTTTGCGCCCCTCTACGTCAAGTCGTTCCAGAGTTATTTCGGCGAGGAGTACGCGATGCAGCAGGTGTTTGACATGGCGCGCCAGCTGTCACCGTGTGTGATCGTGCTGGAGGACCTCGACGCGCTCATCACCGACCGCAACCGGTCGTTCTTCCTGAACCAGCTCGATGGGCTGCAGGGGAACGACGGGCTGCTCGTTATTGCAACGACGAACCACTTTGACCGCCTCGACCCCGGCTTGAGCTCGCGTCCCAGCCGGTTCGACCGGAAATAGTATGTGCTCTTTGCAGTTTTTTTCGTTTGTTTGCCGAGTCTGATGTGCTTTTGTGCAGCAAGTTCGATGACCCTACCCGCGAAGAGCGTGTGCTCTATGTTAAATACTGGCAGGATAAACTCGAGAGCAACAAAGAAATCGAGTTTCCCGATGCACTGGTCGACGAAGTCGCAGACCTGACTGACCAATTCAGCTTTGCCTACCTCAAGGAAGCGTTGTATGTTGCCTGACTACTTACCCTGGTTTACCAAAGTTAATTCCCGCGCTAGCGTTTCGTCTCTGGTTACCCTTGCCGGGTACGAAGGGGATGACAAGCCGAGCTTCCCCAGTGCGCTGAAGGCGCAGATCAAGGCGCTCCGCAAGCAGTTGGACAAGAGCACTACCGAGGCGGAGGCGAAACGCGACTTCCGGCCCCTGTTCGACACGCTCTCGGACGCGGCGCCGGTGTTCAGCGTCTTCCCTCCTGCCGGCCCGCAGCAGCCGTCGCCAACCCCAGGCGAACCCAACTTTCGTGCGCACCTCGATCGTCTGCAGCAGGGGCGAGGAAACGTACCCGAGTTGATGGCGCAACTGGAAGAGGCCCGACGGGCGATGATGGCGCTGTCGACCCCGAGCGCGTGGGACTCGGCGCACACGCAGATTGCGGGGCTGGCGTATTACAATGCGCCTACGCTCAACTAGCTTTGTTGTATTCTGCCTTGGCATCAAATATGTACCAGAGAATCGTGTTTTGTTACCACTCCTTACAAGAACGAGCAGGAACTTCGGAAGAGCTTTTGCTGGTTTTGATGTCGAGTGCGGAGAGACTTGGGGCTGTGCCCAGATTAGATTGTAGTACTACAATCTAATCCACTCGTGAGGCGAGGTCTACGCTATCTCGTACGTGCTACCGTCCACTCAGACAGCTCGCAAGCAGCGGATCTGCCGAGCCGGCACCGGGCTGTTGATCACCTCGATCACCTTCCCCAGTTGAATTCAATTCTGGTTTTATTGACTTGTATCAAACTTGTATACTGACCATTGACCTCCCTATCGTACCTCAACGCGTCCTCTTTCTTGGCCACGTTTACTACCTCTTGGGCTTTCTTGATCAGTCGACGTCTTGAGATATTGCAATGTCTACCTCGTTTACTGCGGACGAGTTTGTAAATATCTGGGTAGACGCCGGCGATACCAACGACGACAACGAGTTCTACCGCCAGTGGTCTGTCCACGCGAGCGCAAAGCATGCCGCGCCGCCATTGCAGGCCGCGAACGCCCTCAAGAAAGCATACCCTGACCACTCCCTCGTCCTGACGTTCCAGAACATCCTCAACTTCCCCAAAGCACTGTTCTCGCCTCTGCCAGACGCACCGCTCGTCACTAAGGTCAGGTTTATTCCTGGCGCGCGCAACAATGGCGAGGCAACTGGCGGACTCATAGACCAAATCGACTTTGGCGCCTTCGTCGGCGCGTGGAGCGTGCGTAGGCGCAATCACTTGACTCGATGACGCTTATTTTGTGTTCAGAACTACGATTTTCTGGTTTATGTCGTCTCGGTGGGTGCTCCGGGGAGTGCTGTACATGGTATTGATCCCATCTACTTAGTATCCTTCGGGATTCGGTGGCACTATGACCTTGTTTGCGATCTTGCATCAATGTGTGCCATGTTTGCATTTCCTACCGAGCGCTATACTTGAACTCCCTTCAGACCCGCAGGACGCCGCCCGGGAGCTCATACTGAACGCCGGCCTTTGGAAGCAACAGCCTCCACGACGAAATCTGGGTTTACAACCAGAGCTTGTGGCGGAAAGATCACGCATTGTGGAAGAGTATCCAGACTGCCGACTGGAAGGACGTTATCCTCGACGATAGTGCGCGCGGCTGGCTCATTAGATGCGCCTAGATTTCATATCATGATCAGGGTTCAAAAAGGACTTGCAAAAGGACATATATGGATTCTTCAAGTCTGAGCCCATCTACAAAGATCTCGCCATCCCTTGGAAGGTCCTCATAATCAGCTAGTGCACCTGGATCTCTTCTCACATTTTATTTCAGCGCGGGATCATCATGCACGGTCCCCCTGTTCGTGATTTCATTAGTGTCTATATTGTGTCTTGTTCAAACGCTGGATGCAGGGCAATGGAAAGACCATCAGTATCAAGGTCATCATGAAGACTTGTGATGCCCTGGGCTTCGCGCCCCTCTACGTCAAGTCGTTCCAACATTACGCCGGCGAGGAAGTCGCGATGCAGCAGGTGTTTGACAAGGCGCGCCAGCTGTCACCATGTGTGATCGTGCTGGAGGACCTCGACGCGCTTATCACTGACCGCAACCGCTCGTTCTTCCTGAACCAGCTCGATGGGCTGCAGGGGAACGACGGGCTGCTCGTTATTGGAACGACGAACCACTTTGACCGCCTCGACCCCGGTTTGAGCTCGCGTCCCAGCCGGTTCGACCGGAAATAGTATGTGCTCTTTGCAGTTTTTTTCGTTTGTTTGCCGAGTCTGATGTGCTTTCTGTGCAGCAAGTTCGATGACCCTACCCGCGAAGAGCGTGTGCTTTATGTTAAATACTGGCAGGATAAACTCGAGAGCAACAAAGAAATCGAGTTCCCCGATGCACTGGTCGACGAAGTCGCAGACATGACCGACCAATTCAGTTTTGCCTACCTCAAGGAAGCGTTGTATGTTGCCTGACTACTTACCCTGGTTTACCAAAGTTAATTCCCGCGCTAGCGTTTCGTCTCTGGTTACCCTTGCCGGGTACGAAGGGGATGACAAGCCGAGCTTCCCCAGTGCGCTGAAGGCACAGATCAAGACGCTCCGCAAGCAGTTGGACAAGAGCACTACCGAGGCGGAGGCGAAACGCGACTTCCGGCCCCTGTTCGACACGCTCTCGGACGCGGCGCCGGTGCTCAGCGTCTTCCCTCCGACCGCTGGCCCGCAGCAGCCGTCGCCAACCCCAGGCGAACCCAACTTTCGTGCGCTCCTCGATCGTCTGCAGCAGGGGCGTGGAAACGTACCCGAGTTGATGGCGCAACTGGAAGAGGCCCGACGGGCGATGATGGCGCTGTCGACCCCGAGCGCGTGGGACTCGTCGCACACGCAGATTGCGGGGCTGGCGTACAATGCGCCTACGCTCAACTAGTTTTTTTGTATTCTATCTTGGCATCAAGTATGTACCAGAGAATCGTGTTTTGTTACCACTGCTTTGGTGCCCGACATCTCCGCTGGCCCCATGTAAGTATCTTAAGTCGGGCTGCTCCACAAATTGCAACCATGCCAGTCGTTGTTCTCTAACGCTTTGCAATGTTTAACCTCCGCCCCCCGCGTGGGGTATTTCCTGTCGGCGCCGTCACCCTCGTTGCGCCTGCGATGTCCGCCGCACCCATTGGTAACGCAACTCTCGCTGCAACCAATGCACCCGCGCTGGTGCTCGGCGAGGAGGTTGCGTTCACGCTGTACTATCCTGCAGACCTCTCGCGCAAGCCGCGGCCGAGAAAGGGGCTGGATTGGCTCGTTAGGTTGTATGCAACGAGCAAGCATTACCAGGTTTGTTGAACTCTTGTAGGCCCACTGGTGCGACATTGAAGGGCTTTTCGCGCTTCACCGGCGTCCCTGTATGGCTCCTATGGCCCGTTGTCTATCTGTTTGGGATCTGCCTAAAGGTAAATGATAAATGACAACGAGCGACGCGTCCAGCTAAATCACCATCGAGATACCCGTGTACTGGAACGCGCCACTCCTGCATCCAGGCGACGCACGCAAGCAGTGGCCGCTCGTCGTATTCTCGCATGGGCTCGGTGGGAGCCGCACGGCGTACAGCCAGCTCTGCTCCGAAATGGCCGCCGCGGGAAAGGTGGTCATTGCGGTCGAGCACCGCGACGGCACTGGCCCTGCGTGCACCCCACGCGCGCGCGACGGCAGTCTGCGGACGGTGTTGTACTTTCGCGAAGACGACGTGGTGTGAGTGCTACGCTATGTGCTAGCTGTCTGATATGGATGAATTGACGCAGATTCCCGCCAGAGGCGGAGGGCCGCGCGCCGCGTGTGCTTCCGCTCCGCGTCGACCAGCTAGTGTTCCGCCAGCACGAGGTGTACCGCATATACGCTGCGTTTTGCGCGCTGGTGCGCGACGCCGTCGCGCTCGAGGCGATTGACGACGCGCATGTTGATCTGAAGAGTTGGGCTCCTGGTTCGGGGTCTGCGCTAGTGAATTGTGACAATGTCGCAATTGTGGGGCACTCGTTTGGCGGATGTACTGCGGTATGTGAAGTACGGCGACCACCGAGTAATTATTCAATAATTTTACTTGCAGCTGTCCCTCCTGTCCTCCCCTCCACCGCCGACGTATGCGCCAATACCGATCAGCAAGGTGCTTCTGTACGATCCGTGGTTGGAGCCCCTGCCTTCTCCTGGGCCGACGCCCACCACGTCCAACACGTCGTCCTTCTCGGAACGCTCCAGCTCCGAGACAGAGATCGCCCCGTTGTCGGTCCTGAAGCCGAACGACCGACGGCCAGAACAGATGTTGGTAATCAACTCGCAGGTCTTCTCGTTATGGACCGTGCACTTCACGCGCCTAGCCGAGGTGGTGAAGGCTTGGGAGCCCCAAGGGCGCAGACTGCTGACCCTGAGTGCGTCCCGCTTTATTTTGCGGAGTCTCACATCTAATGAAAGATGTCTTAGTCGGTTCGCAACACACGTCGTTCTCAGACTTTCCCGTGCTACCGCTAGTGCGCACGAAATCAGCAGCGAAGCTGATAGACGTGACCGCGACACTTTCGTTGGCATTTCTGGACGGCACACTTGACACCGCGCTGGAGCGCGTGCCGATCAAGAAATACGAAGAGAAAATTATTGGGAAGCGGAAGGATGGGCGCCCGAAACGGACGATCGTTGGGAATGTCGGGGACATTGTCGTGCATTGAGTGGGCGGCGTAGTAACTATTATCGTGTTTGTATCATAATTCAGGGATGTGCAACATGTAGTACGGAAGCGGTCGCGTTGTTCCAAAACCAATATTAGAGTTTCCTGCCGCATCAAAAACGTGCCTTCCTGGCTTGATTCCGAACCACCAGCACACCGGTGATGGTCTATAAGCACAAGAACCCGTCTTCCCGCTCGCTCTCCGACGACGACGACGACGACAACAACAATTCCATCGAGTTCGCCGCAGAGGACGGTCCAGATGCCCTTGTTCTCTCACCGGCCCAGTGGGCACATAGCAAGCGCCTTTCGCTGGTCCCAGCGGGAGCGCTCAGTCCCATGGCTCGGATCCCCCCCGAGTTGCTCATTCACATCCTGAAGCACCTCCATGCTGTAAAGGACCTCCATACCGCGCTCCAGGTCTGCCGGACGTGGTGCGAGTGCTCTGTGGAGTTGCTTTGGCACAAACCCGCCTTTCCCCAGTACGAGACCCTGGCAAAGATGGCGGCGTTACTCGACTCCCCAGACCAGACATTCAACTATGCCAGCTTCATCCGCCGTCTTAACCTGTTGTCATTGGGCAAGGACCTCAGAGACCGCACCTTCAGCACTCTCGCCCACTGCAACCGGCTCGAGCGCCTCACCCTCGTCAACTGCGACCACATCTCCGCCGACGCTCTCAATCAGGTCCTCCCCTGCTTCTCCAACCTCGTCGCCATCGATCTCACCGGTGTGGTCACTACCAGTAATACCGCGATTGTCGGCCTCGCGACCGCCGCGACTCGTCTGCAGGGCATCAACCTGGCTGGCTGCAAACGCGTGTCCGACCGGGGAATCCTCGCCCTCGCCGCGTACTGCCCTCTTTTGCGCCGCGTAAAGCTCAGCGGCCTCGAGCAAATCACCGACCGCTCCGTCTCCGCTCTCGCTGCCTCATGCCCCCTCCTCCTCGAAATCGACCTCAACCACTGCAAGCTCATCACGGATGTCTCCATCCGCGATATTTGGACCCACTCCAGCCACATGCGCGAGATGCGTCTATCCCACTGTCCCGAGCTCACCGACGCGGCGTTCCCGGCTCCAATCAAAACGGATTCGTCCGGCGTCGAGGCCCCAAACCCATTCCCCTCCACCGCTCTGGCGTCCACCGATGATCTCCCTCCGCTGGTGCTCAACACGACGTTCGAGCACTTGCGCATGTTGGATCTAACCGCGTGTTCGCTCGTCACGGACGATGCCGTTGACGGCATCATCGCTCACGCCCCCCGCATCCGCAACCTCGTCTTATCCAAGTGCGGCTTGCTGACGGACAGGTCCGTCGAGAATATCTGCAAACTGGGCCGGTACTTGCACTATCTCCACCTTGGCCATGCCGCCAAGATCACCGATCGTTCCGTCCGTACATTGGCTCGATCCTGCACCAGATTGAGGTACATAGACTTTGCGAGTACGTCTTCTTGCAGATTTTTGGCCTGGTTCCGCACCTAACGGACTGTGACAGATTGTGTACTACTGACAGATATGTCGGTCTTTGAATTGTCCGCACTTCCAAAATTGCGGCGGGTGGGGCTTGTCAGAGTGAACAACCTCACCGACGAGGCGATCTTTTCCCTCGCGGACCGGCACGCGACGCTGGAGCGCATCCATCTTTCCTATTGCGACCAGATATCTGTCATGGCGGTCCACTTCCTGCTCCAAAAGCTGCACAAGCTCACGCATCTCAGTCTGACCGGTGTCCCCGCCTTCCGGCAGCCCGAGCTGCAGCGCTTCTGCCGTGAACCCCCGCATGTTCGTAGTCATTTAGCCAATAAGTCCGGAACTGACCTGGTGTATTCTATTAGGAATTCAGCTCGACGCAGCAGATGGCGTTCTGCGTCTATTCGGGCAAGGGGGTGTCCCAGCTCCGTGCATTCTTGACGGAGCTGTTCGACCATCTTACGGAGATGAATGGGACCGACGACACAGAGGATGAGGACGAGGACGAGATTGACGGAGATGCGTATCGCGAGGATGATACGCCTGAGCCTGACTTGGAGGACGTGGATGAGGACGACGAGTTTGGGTCTCGCCGGATGTTCCTGCAGCTGCAGCAGCTGGCGTCTGCGCGCGGCACGCGGGGCTCCGCGGTGCTCCCAACCAATCCGCCTCCGGTCCCAGGCAACGACTTTGGGTACCGGCGTGCGCCGACCCGCGCGTTGACCCTTCCTGCTCAGCAGACTGACTTTAATTCCCAGTCTGCGACGAGTAGACTTCGCGATGCGGCCACGCGGCTGAACAACCAGGTCGCGACGGCCCCGTCTGCGGCGGGGCCTTCCCGCGCGGGTGCAGCAACAAGGCAGACTGGGCGTGGGGTGGCAGACATGCTGCCGATCGTGGAGACGTCGCGCTCGCCGCCGCCCAGCGAGCGCAGCGCCACGTCGGGTGGGGGCGGGTTCTTTCGGACGTATCAGCAGGAGCCGGGGTCGCCGCGGAATGGGGCGCTGACGCCGGATTTGAACTATGCAGAGATTGGGCATGGCCGAGGGGCCGGGCACGCGCAAAGACGCGGAGAAGGGATGGTGCCGCACCACCGTCCACCGTTCATCGAGGTCGACTCCAACGGGTCGCTTGCGAGCACCAGCGCCAGCGTCAGCAGCTCGAATCGGTCAACAGGAGGGCAGACGACAGCGGCAACCGTGGTGTGGCCGTACCGTGAGCCCGGCGTCACCGACGAGTCCGACGACACGCGAGCTGCAGGAGTCGGTCGCGTCGGCACTCGGTGGTGGCGGGGCAGCGGGCGGAGGTGGGGAGTCGCGGGGACGGAGCGTGAAACGCAGTCTGCGGAACACGCTGAATGCGGCAGAACACTACGCTTCGTCGCTGATCTTTGGACGCCGCTCGCCGCCTGTGCCCGATGACGGCGCTGGTCCGAGTTCGAGCCATGCTCATACTGGTCGCAACTAGACGTTTTGTGTTGTCGAGTCTCTAGACGCTCTTCTCTCTCTGTCGCTTTTACCTTCCCTTAAAATCATTGTCCAGCATGTAGGAAAACCACCGTACCATTCAACCTCCTTGTATACGATTTATGGACATGCCACCTACGGCTGCTCATAGCTAGCCTCAAGTAGCTCCCTGTATCGTTCTGTATTATTTTCTCTGAATTGGATTAATTGACGCGTTATGTATGGGTGTTTGGATTGAACGCTGCTGAACTTTTGAATCTGACTCGCGTGCACGCAGTGTACACACCGCCTCCCTTGGTGGCCGATAACTTGATCTGAACCCTCACAGCCAGGGGGAACAACGATACACATGTCTAAAACAACCAAAGACAAGGCCCAAGATCCGGTCGTCCCGCTGCTGAAATCCATCGGACTGAGCGAGGCCAAAGCCGTCGAGGCGGCGAAATCGCCCAAGATCGCGGCTGAGTTGAAGGATATTATTGAGGCGTATGGGCTTCACACCAAGGAGAAGCTAGATGATAAGCAGGCGGGGCTGATTGTCGCGCTTGGGGAGCCCTGGTCAAGTCCGACAAGATCGCGGAGGAGGGGCGCGCGTACGTCGTGAGCAAGATCGTCGGTGGGCAGCTGAAGACGGTGGACCAGGTTACGGGTAGGTTTTGGGGCTCAACTGTGTGCTGGACGCTCAAGGGAAATGTAGCCGCGGTCAAGTACGTTGAAGGCCATCCGACGCCAATCGATGATGCGGATTTTGACAAGAACTGTGGTGTAGGTAGGTCAAGGATATTCGACGCGAGTGCCTGGTGTTAACGATTCGGTGTGGTTAGGATTTAGCATCACCGTAACAGAGCTGTACGAGCACATCGCAAAGTACACTACGGATGCAGCCATCGCTGGGTGGTCGAGCCTTGGGCAGGTTATTAGCGGAGTGAAGAATATTCCTGAGCTGCGCTGGGCGAACACGCTCGAGGTCAAAAATACCGTTGAGAAGGTGTTTAATGATAAGTTTGGCGCGAAGGAGGCGGCGAAACCCAAGGGAAAGGTGAATGTCCCTTCCCTTTTGCTAGCTTTCTCTCTAACTAAATAATTCGTGTTCGCTAGGAACCGAAGAAGCCGGCGGCAGCGGCGAAGGCCCAGGCAACATCTACGGACGACAATGCGGCGCGGAAAAGCGTTTTCGAGGAGGGATTCCTTGGTGCGCTCCACAAGCCCGGCGAGAACCCTCAAATACGACCAGAGTTCCGCGAGCAGCATTTGGCGTTCACCGGCGGCAAGGTGTTTACACGTTTCCCCCCCGAGCCGAATGGTTACCTCCACATCGGCCATTCCAAAGCAATCTTTGTGAGCTTTGGCTACGCGGCGCACCACGGCGGAAAGTGCTATCTGCGGTACGATGACACTAATCCCGAGAAGGAAGAGGCGCAGTACTTTGAAAGCATATTGGTGATGGTACGGTGGCTGGGCTTTGAGGCCTGGAAAATCACATACTCGAGCGACTACTTCCAGCAGCTGTACGAGCTTGCCGTGGAGCTGATCAAACGGGACAAGGCCTATGTATGTCATTGCACTCGTGAGTCATGTTTTACGTCTACTCTGGTTATTCTTCAACCTTTGTGCAGAGGAGGAGATCAAGGCAGCCCGTGGTGAGAAGAGCGGTGCCCTCCCGAAAGCATGTATACATCGAACAAGGCCAATATCTGAGTCACTTGCCGAATTTCAGAAAATGAAAGACGGCTTTTACCGTCCCAAAGAAGCCAACTTGCGGATGAAGATGGATCTAGAAGATGGGAACCCCCAGATGTGGGATCTAACCGCCTACCGTGTGCTCGAAACTCCACACCACCGCACACACGATAAATGGAAAATATATCCCACTTACGATTACACGCATTGCTTAGTGGATAGTTTCGAAAACATCTCGTTTGTGGCTTTTGATTCTCTGGCACGTATACTTTGCTGACCGATCGCCTACAGACACTCGCTCTGCACGACTGAGTTTGTTGCCTCTCGCCAATCGTATGAATGGCTGTGTGACGCCCTAGAGGTGTACAAACCCAGGCAGAGTGAATTTGGCAGACTCAATCTGGAAGGGACGATCATGTCGAAACGCAAGATTCTCGCGCTCGTCCAGAAGGGATATGTCAATGGATGGGACGACCCACGCCTCTACACCCTCATTGCCCTTCGACGCCGCGGTGTGCCCCCTGGCGCTATCACCTCGTTCGTCAGCACATTAGGCGTCTCGACCTCCACATCGAGCATCGAGCTTGCTCGTTTCGAGCAGTCTGTACGACACTATCTCGAGGGTACCGCACCTCGGCTCCTCATGGTTCTGCGGCCGCTGAAAGTTACGATCGAAAACCTACCCGAGGACTACTTGCTCATGGTCGACAAACCTCTCCACCCCCAAAATCGCCGCGCTTGGGACGACCACCATCCCCTTCACCAGAACCATCTACATCGATGCCGACGATTTCCGACTAGAGGACTCGAAGGACTACTTCCGCCTCGCGCCCGGAAAGACTGTTGGACTGTTCCAGGCACCTCATCCGATTACATGCACCTCGCACAAAACAGATGCCTCCGGCCAGGTCGTGGAGCTGATTTGTCGCTTGGAAGATGGAGCGGGGGTCAAGAAACCGAAAGCTTACATCCAGTGGGTCGCGGAGCACGCGCCGTCCGGAAGTCCCGTCCGCGTCGACGAGACGCGGATATTCCACCAGCTCTTCAAGAGCGATCAACCCTCCGCAGACTTCCTGGACGACGTCGACCCCAACAGCCTCGAAGTTATCCGGGGAGCGATGGTTGAGACTGGATTCTGGTCTCTCGCTAAGCGAGCGTTGACCGAAGCGCGCCTGGAGAGCAAGGAACGGACAGACAAGGCTCTGAAAGACAGCGCCAAGGACGAGTCATCGCCGGACGATGACACTCCTCGGGTGACAAGCGAGCAGCTCGTCGGAAACGAGTGCATTAGGTTCCAGGGTTTGCGGGTGGCTTACTTTGCGGTCGACAAGGATTCGCGGCTCGCGTGCCTTGACGAAGCAGCCGGAGTGGCGCCTGCTCGGAAACAAGGCGATCATCTCGTTTTGAATCGGATCGTCAGCCTGAAGGAGGATTCTGGGAAAGCAGCGTAATTAGTGATGCAAATTGTATTCCATTGTGCGATAGATGAATAGTTAGAACTCGCCTCATGCGAGTCGAGAGATCGTCGTGGGGCTCATCAAGACAAAAGCAGAGTGAAACTTCGTGATCGAGATAGGAAGGGTCAAATCTTCCGGAGAGACAACAAGAATGAGACCTTCAATGGAGTGAGACTGCCAGGGGCGACTCCAACTTTACGGCAGGCTCAGGGGGGGCTTGCGCCAGGCCAGTGCCAGACATCAATGGAATGTGAGACTACCACTCAATCTTGAGTCAATCACTATAGAGATCAGATGTTGGATTTGCATCATGCATGGTGTAAAATATGTAGCTGGAACTTGTAAGGCATGAAACCGTCCCGTATTTTTACGGAAATACGTCCCGTAAAAACGGTTACGTCCCCGTACCGTCAGCGAGTTTGGATCAATATTCAATGGTACGTTAAGCCGTATACGGATCGTCGTAACCGGCCGTTTATGCGTAAAATACGGGTACCTAAATGGAACGGACATTTGACGTGCCGACGGTGCCGAGGGTTCGCCGAAACGGCTATCACCACCATAAACTACGTTGCCGTATATCTCTGGCCAGTACTACATAGTTGAACGCAATCCCGCCTAGGTTCGGAACAAGCCCGCGAAGTTCCGGCCCGGCGCGCTGAGGGACCTTTTGTGTTGTGTTTGTCTGGTTTTGATGGACGATCCGGCATTGCCCGGCATCGTCAGAACGGGGCTTGTACCGAACGTAAATCCCGCCGTGTTTCATCGAGGAACTCGACACCGGGCTGATTCGCGGAACAAGTTCCCATAGTTATCCGAGAAAGCTGCACCCCTGCTTTTTCTCATCGGAAAGAGTATTCCTAAATATTTTGCTGGTTGCAGAATGTTGAATCAAGATCAAAATGAGGTGTATTTGGTTCAACTTTGCGTTCAATTCCAGTCCTTGATGCCAAGCCCGTAAATACGGCGTATACGTACGGTACGTACGGGACCCGTCCCGTTTGACCTGTCCTCGCAAGCCTTAATGTACGGGATTTGGCCGTGGCGTAAGAAAAATACGCCCGTGGGCGTATTACGCACGGTTTCATGCCCTAGGAACTTGGCAGCAACGAAGAAGTATTCGTCGATCGAACTTATGAAAAGGCACACAACGAGAGACAATATGTGGGGGGAAATAGAGTAGAGAAGTAGGAATGGGTTATAATTCTATTGATACCTATTGATACCATGGTATTTGGGTTCCATTTTGACATTCCGATCTCGTATTCGTTTTTGCCTTTTAGGTTGCTAGGATGAGTACGAATTGGGCTTCTGTTGATGCCATCAAACGTCGATTTGAGGATCTCTTAGACACCTCTCATGTTCCTGGGGAGAAAATTTTCGAGAAGAAGCAAGTGGACAGAGGTCGGCATTCAGGACCACGGCGCGGTAGCTGTTCAGACTTGGGAGTTTTCAAAGGAATTCCGACAGATCGGAAATAGCATACAGAGGTCTGTTCTATTTTAACGATAATCTAGACGGTCGGTATTCATCCTAATTCACGATAAGCGGGCCGTCCCAAACATAACCGAGGTGTTCTACCGAGTCCTCACAGCATTTCGTGACTAATGCGTTCCGATAAAATAGGACTCAAGCGGTCCGGGCGGCAAGGTAGGTGATGCCAAAGACTAAAGTATCGAACAGAGAGTAAAGAAATGTCAAAAGGCTAAACGTCGGGATATCGCAACCACCGCGATAGCAGCCCAGATTCACCCTCCGTAAACTCCGAGATTCTTGACATGAATGATGAATCCTGACTGATTCTCGTGCGAGAATCGAACGCGGGCGCATCGCTGCTTCTGTCTTGACAACCACAGTGACACGTGACCGTGGCGTCGGACGCCGCCGCACACAGATAGAGATTCAACCTCTTCCTCGTCCACTTGCACTTTTCGTGTTTTCGCTCCAAATCTTGGGTGCATGGTTTTAGAGGATGCTCGGCCTCAACAGGGCGTCTTTCCATGAAGACATGATGAGGATTCAGCGGCTACCGACCAAGGACGAATATCGCAGAGTCCGACATCTCGTGCTCCAGGAGCTTGATTCTGAGACGGCACCGCCCATTACCGACGACCAACTGGCCGCAGCCTTTTCCGAATCTCCGCACCTGGAGACTGTGATTCTTTCGGCGGTGCCTGCTACAACAGATCGGTCGATCGTCCTACTTGCCGCAAACGCAGTTAACCTCCAGGGCATCGACCTCTCTGGCTGCTATCAGGTCACAGACGTCGGTGTATTTGAACTTGCGGCCAAGTCTCTTCCCACTGCAATGGATCCTATTGAATGGAGTGGTTGGACTTACAGATCCATGTATCACAGCGCTTGCCAAAACATGCTCGCGTCTTACCGTCATGGAGCTCTGTGATCTTCCATTGCTCACCGCGCTCTCTGTCCGGGACATTTTTACTTTCTCGCGGTGAGCTTAAATGAAGTTGCGATACGGCGCAGGGAGATGACACAGACTTAACCAGGAAATTGCGCACTCTGCGTTTGGCGAGATGTCCGCTGTTAACAGACAAAGCCTTCCCGGCAGTATCTGTCTCCCGATCGTCCACGCCCGTCACATACCCAGAGGGTTATGAAAAACCGCTGCCACCAAGGCCCGTTACTTGGCTGGATGAATTACCTCCGCTAATTCTCCGCCCTACGGCTGACAATTTGCGGATCCTCGACCTGTCCTTTATCAATATTACGGATGCCGCAATCGAGGGCATTGTATGCCATGCACCGAAAAATACAGCACCTGCGATTATCAGGCTGCAAGCAGCTGACCGACAGGACGCTAGAGAGCATATGCAAGCTTGGAGTGCATCTAGATGTACTCATACTTGCGCACGTTTCGAACATTACCGACAGTGGGGTCGTAAAGCTTGCTCGGGCATGCACCAATCTTCGCTGCGTCGATGTGGGTTGTGAGTAATGGACTTGGACATTTGCCCGGCGGGAGATTAACGCGTTCATTTCAGTTTGTAGGAACCTTACGGACATGTCCGTATTCTGCTTGTCGGAACTGCGGGGCATCCGACGCCTCAGTCTCGTCCGGGTACACAAACTAACAGATATGGCAGTGTTCGCGCTTGCTGAGCACGCGGTGGATTTGGAGCGTCTAAACCTGTCGTACTGCGACAGGCTCACGCTCGAGGCGACGCACCTACTGTTGAAGCGGCTGGTGCGCTTGCAGAATCTGTCTGCGACAGGGATCCCGTCATTCAAACGAAAGGGAGTCCATCGCTTCTCGGATGCCGCCCCAGCGGTAAGTTTGTGGCTATCGTATTCTTGAGTTCCATGACGTTCAGCGTTGTGCTTTAGGATTATGATGCTGATCAGAAGGCGGCATATCACGTCTTTAATGGGGACGGGGTCAGCGGGCTGCGCAAATTCCTTAACAAGGAAGAGGGACGGTGGCGGGAGAGCGAAACCCGAAACATTCCGTTTATTGCTCGGTCTGACGACGGGCTAGAGCTGTATTAACAAAACTATATCCTTTAAATCGGTGAATCTAGATGTAGTACCTTATTGCGGGTTAATTTTATTTTGCTGTGTCTCATCTCGTTGTGTCTATCTCATCGCGATCAGGTACAGTCTGGTACAGTCGGTCCGCGAAGTGATGCGATGTGTGATGTGCTAAAACGGGACATTCCTGTTCCCTCCCGGTCGGAAAGGCTTTAGACGATGATGTCGGACATTGGACCTTCGGAGTTGCCGCGTTTTGCATTGGTCTCCTTGGTACAAATGGCCACCATTCATGACGACAAGTCGATCATGCCTCCTGACTGCTTGTGTCAAGAGAGGTCAAGACAAGTGCCACAACCTTAGCTCTCGTACACCACATGTCTACGCCGTCCATTCGCGACCGCCGCTCGCTGCGCAACTCTCCCGCATCCAGCGACCACAGGCTCACCATCTCGGGCTTTCTCCCCATGCCCCCTATTAGCGCGTCCCCAGTCTGCACGCCCACCTCCACGATGAACACTGGTGAAATTCTGCCAAAAAGCCCTCCCAGTGACCTTTCTGGAGCAGGTCCAGCTGGTACGGACCTCAGCCACGTCCCGACCTGGGTCGCCACCCCGCCGACGCCTCCGGCGAAAGGTGTACGGCGGGCTGTAACATGCCTCGTCCGTCGCGCGTCGCCGCTTTCCCCTTCGTTCTCGTTTCCAGCTACGAGTTCTGATAATTCTGCCCCGCGTCGTTTACGCGCCACATCAGCGGGTTCACCACTGCCCCAAAGCGACGCTACTCGTGTGCCCCGCGTGTCTGCCCCCGACCCCGATCTCGGTAGCGAACGCGACGGTGCTTGGGACGTGGCGAAGGCCAAAGATGATGTCCGCAAGTACCATGCCCTCATGGAGCTTGCTTTCTACCGAACTCAGCTACCTGGAAGACCTGCGCGCATTGTTCTCAGTAGGCGCTTCTGGTTTCCCGCCCATCCGAATATTCTAACTCTAGGCTCCAGATATACTCGCGTCACCTACCTACGTTGTGCCGAACGCCTTCTGTTACTTTCGGCCGCAATTCAAGGAAACAATTCGTATACCCATCTCCCCAAAACCTCGGTCCTCTCCGATCAGGCACTCCACCCCCTCACCACCCTTCACACAAAATCCAAGCGCTCGCCACGGGCCATCTTCACAAACAGTGAAGTAGGCCTGTTAACACGTAATGCAGAAGAAATCTTGCAGTTACACGAAAACTTTGTGGAAGAGCTGCGCGCGGCGGTGTTGCCGCTCGGCTTTCCGATGGAACCATCGCTGGTTGGCCCTTTGGATGAGAAGGAGCTTATTCGCAATATAGACGCCGCTGTTGGGGAAGTATCGACCAAGTTTGCCACTCAAGTATGTGCTGAGAAAGTTGCCGGGACTTTGTAATACTGACTTAACCCTACAGGCATCCCGCTTCAACGCATACCAGTCGTTCTGCACTGGCCATACCGAAGCCTTGGAGCTTGTCCATCGCGCGCAACACCAACATCCGCTAGAATGGGAAGCTTACGAGCAACGTTGCGCATCCTTGATCGCTAACATGGGTGGGGATGGCTCAGAGAGCAGACCCGAATCTATTCGCTCTCCCGCGTCCATTCGCTCTTCCAGCAGCGATGGCGAGGAGCAGCTGCGGAAAAGAACAACCTCCCTCACATCTCTGGATGGTGCTGTCCGTAGAGTGCGCTCTCGAGCGAATTCAAAGGAGGATTCTTTGAACGGACGCAAGGACAAGAATTCCCGTCGTCTTGCCTTCCTGGACTACATGATCAAGCCTATTCAGCGGATCTGTAAATATCCGCTGCTCTTGGACCAACTTCGCCCCGGCAAAACGCTGCGTTCAATGTCACATGCGGCCCGCCCACATGCCCATGTCGCGGTCGAAAGCGCAGCCCAGGCAATGCGGCATGTTGCGAGCGCAGTCGACGAGGCACGACATCGCCAGGACGTGAGGATGCAGTCGTCCCTGATAATATCGCGCATTGTACTGGCGAATCCTGCCTCCGCAACCTCGCGTATGTCCACCACATCGTCGATGTATCCTACGGTGCAGATGCTGACGCCGAGCTTTCTGTCCTCGCTGGGCACCTGTCTGCTCGCGGGATCGTTGGACGTCATGCATTACCAGTCGGCAAAACCATCCAGCAATGGGACCAACATAAACGCTAAATACCTCGGCGCGTTCTTGTACCTTGGGGGCTACTTGATTCTCGTCAAAGTCACCAAGGGCAAGGTGTACGAACCCAGGCACTGGTTTCCACTTGCCGATTTTAACGTCGTAGATCTGGAGGAAGAAGATAGTACGTTTGCCGCCATTTCTCTTGAGCAACCTGGTTAATCTTACTCTGGCGCAGCGTCTTTACCATGCACTTTCAGCCTCACTTGCAACGGTCACCAGTTTGACTTAACCGCTGCCTGCCAGAGAGAAAAAGATGCTTGGCTCAGCTCCATCCATGAATCCCGACTCCATCCCCCGACTTGGATCAACGAACCCACTCCGAGTATCTACTGTGACGGAAAGGGCGATCTCGTTCCCTCAACGCTAGATGGACCATTCGAAATGATCCACGCTTTACCGACGATTCAGTCCCTCCCGGAGCTCACATTGGACGATGGTCCGGAGCTGACAGAGTCTGTGTTGGCTGCTCTCAGTCAAAGCCGGTACCCGATGCCAGAGGTGCCTTCCAAGTCAGAGCCAGCTCATAGCCGCCGCTCCTCCTCCACATCTGTCAAGGCGATTTTCAACCCCAGCTCAGATTCCGACACCATCGTCATACGTCGCTCCTCGCCAATTGCACGGTCGCAGGTTGACCAGGGCCTGCAGGACATCATCTCTGAGCCGATCCTTGCAGCGCGATCGTACGCGACCACACGAGACGAGCTCTTCCAGGCTCCTAGAATCCTCCGTACCTCAGGGATCCTTTGGACGCTCCAGCTCGGCGCTGAGCCTAACCGGGTTGACGAAGAATCGCCTCTCCAGGCACGAGAGCGTACGCGTGCCGCGAAAGAAGAGCTTTGCGGATGATGGGATATCTATGAAGGCATCCTCACGACAGAAGCGGCGCCCGAGAAGGCTTAGTATCGCGTCGGCCGAAAGCGCCTTCCCACCACAGTCTGACTTTTCGGC
Organism: Mycena olivaceomarginata; assembly: GCA_029378375.1. Classification (NCBI taxonomy): domain Eukaryota; kingdom Fungi; phylum Basidiomycota; class Agaricomycetes; order Agaricales; family Mycenaceae; genus Mycena; species Mycena olivaceomarginata. The sequence goes on along the minus strand of JARKIC010000638.1, from coordinate 34,261 downwards.
CTCCGAGTCACCGTTCTCGCAGTGCTCTTCCTCGATGTCCAATTTGACAACCCCGGTCGAATCGACGCCCGGTTCAGACGGACACCAGACCCTCAGGTTGTCTGCGGCGACCAGCGTACGATCACTCACGCTGACATCTGCCCCGCCCGCTGTGATTCAGCGCTCCAACCGCTCTGAGCATTACAAAATATTGACACAGGGCATTCTAAAGCGCTGGAACAAAGGATCGCGTCATCGTCGGTCTCGCAGCGCGCCCCACGATCAAAATGTTCCAGAGACCGCCGCGTCGGATGACACCATGGTCTCAGAGCAGTCCTCTGTCGAGTTTGGTGCTGCACTGTCTTTGGTTGTCTCCCCAGAGCCCGAGGACGCCGGACTCCCTCCACCTGCCCCACCCGCCGCCGAATTAGCGCGGCGGATACTATCATCCGACGCACCCGTAACGTTCCGCCAGTCGTCTGCCGAAAACACCGTCCTTCGTTCAAACAAGAGAAGCTCGATCTTCAAACGCATTAAAGGCCTCACTCCCATTCCAGCTCCTTGACAACACGCTCCTTTATCTCATTAGCATGCAATTCAATTCTCTGCACCGACCTTCAATTGTATACCATAAATTAATATCGCAACGCATCTTTTTGTATTGATACTCACGGAATCGAGCTTTGACACCATCATTGCATATGTACAGAATTGTAGATGAGTGAAATGTAGAAATATAATAGAATGTAAAAGTACAGGTTAGCTTTAGCTTTAAGGAATTAGTCCATGGGCTCGCAAAAGAGCGCCCCACCTAAATTGAACCCTAAGTTAGCTCGCGCAGTAACCAAGAGCGGAAGTAGCTCACTCTTCTTGCTGCAGCTCAGTTTCTGCGAGCCGCCGTTTCAGTTGTCTGTGAAGCGCGTCGTCAGAACAGTCAATAGAGGGGTCGGACATTATTTACGAATTTTCTTTCGTCAACGTATTCCTGGCTTCTTTCGTTTTCCGCAGGTCAGTGGACATCGAGACCCATGCCTCGTCGTCCGGAAGATTGGCGTCGTTGTACATACTGTCCAACTCCTCGTTGAAAGCCTACACAAAGATGAACCTCCTTCTCGGATAGAAGCCAAAGCGCGTACCTCATACATGATTTCCTTCTCTGCGGTAGCATCGGCAAGCAAGCTTTTCACCAGCTCACATTGCCGTCGAGCATTCTGAAGCTCAAGACGCGTCTTTTCGAGGTCCGCCGACCTCTACAATAACGCAGACAGTCAGCTGGGGCGAAGAAATGAAAGAATGCAAACCCACCTCTTGTAGATCTTCAGCGAGCTGTCGGATGCCGCTCTCCAACGTTTCATGGTTAGTCGAGGCGCGTGCCAAGCCCGTGTCCGCCTCAGTCACCAATGTGGTCAACGAGCGCTGAACATCCTCCATCCGATCCGGACCGGATCCCCCTCGCGCAGGAGTGTCTGATGCCATGCTCAGAGGCCGATTGCGAGGAGTGCCCCCGCCGTCGCGCTGACTGATGAGCTGCCGCATCTCTTCCATCCGCTCAAGAGCTGCTGGGGTCTGAAATTATTTGATTAGGATCGTGATCGATGTGCAAGTATGACTCCTACCATTGGAGGACCGCGCTTGGGGGTGCGCAACGCTTTGCTAGGCGAAGCTGGCCGGACTATTTCATCTGGGCCGCACTCCGACATCGACTTTAGCCCGTCAATTTCGAGCCTCATCCGCTTAATGGCCCGGTGAGACGACTCGACCTGGGAGCCCGTCAGCGGTGTTTATACGATGGTAAAACACCTACATCTTCCTTGGTTATTTTGGACAGCTGCACTAGTCGCTGTGGTGGTTCGTTCTTGGACGGACTCCGCATCGAAGAGGTTCTAGTACTGCGCACTTGAGGCGAAACCCTACGCGGAGAACCGACAGTTCGTGCCCGCGACAATGGAGAGCTCCGAGACGGCGGTTTACGTGACGCCTCAGTCGTTGATGCCTCAGCGCGCACTGATGTCTTTTTCTTGATCGACAAGGGCTCGACACCGGTTGGGGTGGGGGCGGTGGTAATGGGTGCTTTGGGGGTTGCATCTATATTACCGGCGGGGAAGAAGGGTTGACGTTTACTCCGCGGGATCCCCGTAGGTCGAGCGGGGGCAGAGCGCTGGAGTTTTGCGGCATTCTCGAGAGCAAGGTCATCATCCATGGAAGGCAGTTCAGTCGTGGAAGCGTCGAGGTGTTGACTCCCACTCTTCTGGGGAAGAAGCGGGGTGGGAGGAAGCGGGGATGGGCTTCTCGGCCCCAAAGGACGCCTCTCAGAGGAATTCCGCGACAGGGACCGGATCTGCCGTGAAGGAGATGCTATCGGAGCATCAGAGTTAGAGTCAGGCCGAGAGCTACGACTATTCGTGTCCCTGGATGCACGCGAAAGTGGCCGTCGAGGGGGTTCGTCTACGTCCAGAATGTTCGTACAAGTTTCAACACAGCAAATAGGCCACATACCTTCGTATATCGTTGCCTCTGATGGATTTTGCAAAGGCACATGGGTGAACGGCTTGTTGTGTTGGTTTTTGCTATTCTTTCTTGCCAACGCTAATTGCATGGCCAGATCTCGTTCAGTGGCATCCATGTCCCGGACATGGTCCATGATGGTGCCATCATCATCATCCATGTCACTATAGTCCAGTTCGGTATCCCGCGAAGAGGCGCGAGAGCTACTTCTGGAACCAGTTCTCGACAAGCTGCGACTCGGCGGCCGGCTCTCTGGCTCTGGGGTACCGCCCGGGGACCTGCTCTTCCTGAGAACGTTTCTTGTCAATGACCGTGACCTTGATGAAGATCGAGTACGATACGAATCGTCGTCCAGGGACGTAGCGGTCGAGTTCGACCGTTGAGAAAACTTGGTCAGACTTCCATCCCCGGTCGTTGTGGTTTGGGTATATGTGGATGACCGACTAGCCGTAGACTTGGTCCGTCGGTGGCTATTAACGGATCCCCCGAAAAAGTCGCCCATGGAGGAACCTGGACGTGTGTTGAAGAGGTTCCTGGAGATGGCATCCAGACCGAAGATTGCTGCCTTGGAACGAGCAGTTGGGGTCGACGGCGCTGAATTTCTTCCGGTCCGGAACTCGAACAAACCAAACTGGTGAACTGAAGAGTTTCGTGAGCAGAGCGCAGGAAGGAACAGAAGGCCTTACTTGTGAGTACTATCCGAGACGGCGCTCTGGTGGTCTGGACAATATCCTCTTCCCCTGGGTCAGACGGGTCACTTGAGGAGACCTTATAACGACAGACGCCGCCGGCCAGAGGCTGTAATCGAATGACGGCGAAAGGTGGTGCCCCTACGCCGAAAGGAATCCTGTCTGCCGAGCCCAACGCGTCGATGTGCACCACAATCTTGGTCTAAAAAAACATCACTATGCGGCCCTTTCAAGAATTGACATGTTTGTTCACCTTTTTCGGTTCCTGCAGAAAAGCCGTACGCTGGTACACATTGTAGTAAGTGCGGGCGTTGGTGATCCGGCCACCCTTGGACTCTACTTCCATCTCCTTTGCCCGAAGAACCACCGACTGGCCAGCCCGCGTGCGGTACGCAGCCTGAACCGACCAAAGATTCTCCAGGAATCTCTGCTTGTCCAACTCTGTTTGTACGGGATTGAGGTTGATGGGCGCAGGTGGCTGAACCACGGCCAAGGATCGGAAAGCGCGACCAGCCCAACGCTCGTTCTGGTCTACGGGAGGGTTCTCCAAGTACAAGTTGATGTCTTCAATGTCAACTTTAGCCTCGAAGTTACAAACAAAGAAAGAGGTGAATCTCACCTGCGCCACCAACATCAGTAGCAACAACCTCCGTCACATCGACGACTCCTTTGCATGTCATTCCGCTCTTTTTCTTGCCACTCGGTCGTCCTCCCGCTTTCGTCAGCTTTTCAAGCTCGTCGAGACCTGCAAGAGCGCGACCACCCTTCTCGCCATTTCCAGGGCGCTTGACAATGAGAAGCTTGTCGTCAAATAGGAAGAGGGTGCAATGCAGTGAACCCGCTGAAGAACTGTTAACCGAGGCAGCCGACGAAGTGGGTGCGTCCGATAAAATGTCCTCGACATCGATACAGTCAATGAAGCGCCGCGAGTTTGAAAACAAGTCGGGCGGGAAACCATCGATAGTTGCGCTGAGGCAATAGAATATGGCCGCTCGTTTGGTTTCTTCGTCGGGTTCTGCCAACGCGATCTTACTGGCAAGCTCGTCTGCTTCGATGAGTTTAGCTCGTTGGGGATCATCGGGAGCCATGTGCTTGATCATCGTCCGAAACATAAGGGTATATTGAGGTATTCGTTGCACCGGATTTATGAGAAGTTCGCGAAGTCCGACGCGGTTTCTCGACTCCGAAGCTTGGTATTTGATCCGCTGAACGAGCAAGTATGAGAGATTGAACGCAGGAACGGATCTTAGTTACGCACGTCGATGTAAGCAGCGAATGGTGACGACTTTCTCGACATCTCGCGCTCAAAGATCAACTGTGCATCCTCGCGTTTGACGTAGTATTGTTTGTACTGTTCAAACCCTCGCAGCTCCTTGAAGTGGCGAAGGGCAACGTCTCCCACACCGCCCACCACTTTCGCACCATTGGGAGCCAACATCTTCTCCAGGTCCGTCAGGAAGGCCTCATTGACGGGCAGGAGATTATCCACGTTTCCAAAGAGCGTTTTGGCCTCGTAGGCGGGGATGATGGCGGTATTTTTGCTCCTCGCAAAGTTGCGTAAAGGGTCGGCGTAGTCGATCTTCAGAGACCTCAGGCGCTTGACATATCCCCGTTCCGTGTCCACTAATTCTTGGATGCTCGATGCGAGCGCGGAAGAATTTGTAAGAGCGCGTTTTCTCTGGCCGACGCGTTCCTGCGGATTTAGGTTAACGTCATAAATCATAGGGGGCAAGGGACACCGCAGGCGAGTAGAGTCGCATAGTGCAGCCAGTACAGCTGATACGGAACCACTGCAAGCTCTAGAGGCAATCCTGATAGATAGGAGGGGGCGCTATTCAGATACTTACGGGATCATCTGCACCAGAATCCCGAGGAGACGCGAGAATGCTGGGGTCGGAGCTGGTGGCCACTGTGTCTCCCAACGATAGAACGAGTTCCTGGATGTCTGATACAGAACAAAGTTAAGGAATTGGAGAACTGAATATTTTGGAATTCGTGCCTTCAGGAAGTCTTCTCCCATTCTCGGAGCCTTCTACTACGACTCCGCAGAAGAATACGCGTTTCGTGAGGCTTGGGGTGGACGAATCGGACCGCGGCCGGGTCTCTTCACCAGTGGAGAGAGGGATTATTTTGCGCGGGGACGTGCTGAGAGCCATGGATGCCACAGGGGCAGGGAGTTAGTAGGATGTAACAAGAGTAGTATGAGCCTCTTCGCCAGAATCGAAGTTCAACCAGGGAGGGTCGCGATCACGTGGTGGCTTTCTTTCGGAGCGAAACCCGGACCGGACTTCTCGGCTATCGCATCAGTTCTATCTGCAATTCGGATGAGTTTGCGGGTGTAAGGTCGTGGTATAAACAGTTCATGGTATAAACAGAGAGCTACTAGAGTACTGGGATCTATAAACAGTTCTCTCCCATCTCCGCCTGTCAAAGAGAGAACACGTGTTTATGGTCTGACTAGGGAGACTGGACTGTTATATTTCTTTCTTTGTCAATGAGGTACAAAGAGGCGCCAAAACTGTGAACTTCTCGGTTTGCAGCATCGGAACGCTGTAACGAACTCCAACGACTGGGGCGGTGTTCCTTTACTTTACTTCCGACAGTGCAACAGCTCAACCAGAAGCAATATTCTCCGTGGTCGGCAATAGAGTGGATGGCACGAGCTCAAAACACGTAGAGATAATCTACGCATAAGAGAATATAAGTGTCGTCTAGGTAGTATAGTGGTTAGTATGCTCGCTTGTGGCGCGATTGACGTCAGTTCGATTCTGGCCCTGGACATAACATTTTTGGCCCTTTCCTCAAATTTTGAATAACTCGACTCTTTTCTACAATTCGACTCACCTTGACTCATGTTCCGCTCCAGTCAATTATAACATTGACTCGCTTGGATGGCATTTAGAGCCACCAGCTTGCTGAAAGCTGTCACAAACCTCAGTCGTCGTCGGTTCTTCAAGCCAGTACAACAACTTCCAAAAATTTCTCCGGACAAGAACCCGACTTCAAAATCTATGGCTTCTTCCACCACGAGGTCATCCCCTCTCGATGTTCAAATAACCTTTCTGGGGACATCCTCTGCCCAGCCCTCGTCGACGCGAGTCCATTCGTCTCTCGCCCTCCGACTTAGCGCTGATGTCTGGCTGTTTGACTGTGGAGGTACGTTGGCTCTCCGTCGCCAAAAAATACATTCGACCTAAGTACACCGTTGTCTCTCAGAGGGAACGCAGTCGCGGTTACAGCAGAGCATAGTGAAAATGGGACGCATAGAAAAAATATTCATCACACATACGCACGGTGCGTTCAAGTCTTCATTTATCGTAAAATCTCATTGTTTATTCCACAGGGGACCACATCTTTGGACTCCTGCCCTCTCATGGCGAGTATCCTCAATGGTGCTGGCGGGGCCGCAGACGGCGCAGAGGACACGAGACAACGCATCGACGTGAACGACCCTGTAAGCAGCCAAAGAACATCCTGCGCTCAGTGATTCTAACCGAAACTTTGCAGGTCATAGAAATTTACGGACCCCTAGGGACGCGCGCCTACGTTCGCAGCGGACTCAATTACACGCACACCTTCTTCAACAGCGCGTACGTCGTGCACGAGTTGCGGCTGCCCTGGGACCCTAAGTCCGGCGACCACACGTCTCTCCCTTGTCATTCCGCTGAATCGCCCAATGGTCGAAACATCTTCCAAGTCGACGGCGTATGGGAGAACATCTACGCGGACAACGTCATTTCCGTCTCCGCTGCACCGATCCTACACTCAGTCCCCTGCGTTGGGTACGTGGTCCAGGAAGCGCCTCTCCCGGGCAAGATCGACCCGAGCAAGTACATGCCCGAGATCAAGCGCACGAACACGCCCTTCTCCGTGATGAGGCGCCTGCAACTAGGCGAGAGCGTTCGAGTTGAGCGACGGGACGATCCTTCACGGGCCCCCGCGACGGCGCGGGCGCAAACTCGTTATTCTGGGCGACACGCACAACCCTTCGGCGATCGAACCGCTGGCACAGGACGCGGACTTGTTGATCCACGAGGCAACGAATGCGCATCTACCCAACATAGACCCGGGGCACGAAAGACGACGATACCTACCAGATCGTCGAGCAACGGACCAGATCCAGAGGTCACTCGACGCCGCAGATGGCTGGCGCGTTCGCGAAACGCATTCGCGCGAAGCAGCTCATCCTGAATCACTTTTCCGCGCGATATGCGGGGAACGACGATGTCGATCCCGTGGCCAAGACGTACATGAACGCGATCGCGGGCCTGGCGGAGCGCGAGTTCGGCAAGGAAGTGGTGTGCGCTCGTGACTTGATGAACGTTAACGTCGGTGTACCGGAATCATAATACAGTTATTCAGTCGTCAGAATTTGGCGGTTCCGACAATTCGCTACTCCCGTCGCTGGCCTCTCCTTCTTCCAGCTCCTCCTCCCTCTTCTTTTTGCCCTTGAATGTTTTCTCGGGCTCCTCGACCTCGCCCATCTCAATATCGTCCTCCACCGCTGCTTCCGCTGGCACCGCGGACTCGAGCACGGTTTCCTCCTCTCCCTCTTCAACCTCCATTTTCTCCGATCGCGCGGCTTCCCCATCGGCTGCGACTGTCGCGGCGTCGCCTGAACCCTCCGGCCCAGGCGTATCGCGCGGCGACAGGTCCGTCGACGTCGGCGCCTCGCGGTCCTTGCCCATGAACCTCAGCGACTCCAAGTTGCCGACAATCCCATCCAGCGCTGCCTTCTGCGCCTGTATCAAGCGGTTTTGCGTGTCGTGTTCTGCGCGAATAGCAGCCATATCGTTCTCGAGAGATTCAATAGACCTGTATAATAGATAAACCCCAGTTCATGAATAATGCGAAATCACTGACTGCTCGAGCTCCTCCCGCGTCGGCAGGGTATTAACCTTCTCCGCAACAAAGTCGTACTCCATCTTCCGCCGCCGCAACATTTGCTCGTGCTCCAGGTTCGTCTTGAGCTGTTCAATCTGCCCACGCAGCGTCCCATGCTCGTCGTCTGCGCACCTGTTAGCCGCGCAGCAAAATGCAAGAACTCGTACGCACTAATCCTCCCCTGCTCCCGCTGATACTCCTCGACCTGCCTTGCCTCCGCCTCGCATATCATTCACGCTTTTCCTCAGCAGCAACTGGAAAGACGCGAGCTCGACCAGAAATGCCTCCCGTGCATCGTCGACGGATGTAAGCGTGCTGGGGGCTCCACTCGGCGCGGGAATGGGCGCGCCCGCAGGCGCATGCGAGAGCGCGGTGTATGTGTGGAACTTTTTTATCACACGGCGAAGCGGTCGCTCGTCGTTTGTTATTCGCGCAAGAATTATCTGATCTGGAAGGGGCTCGTTAGTTGCACAAACGCTGAATTGAACTAATTGCAACCTTCTTCCTCTGTGGTTAATGGCGGGATTTCGATGGGTTTTTGCTGTACAGCAGACGCGTCGGACGGAGGCATGGCTGTCGAGGATGTACCAGCGGCTGGTGCGGGATTGAACGAAGCGCGCACACGACTCAGCCTATCAAAGAAACTCATACAAGTGCAGCCCGGACGCAGATGGCCTTTGGAGGTTTGAGAGGCGGGAAACAAGATTGATTGATCCCAACATTTCCACTCGGCAGCAACTCTATAAATTTCCCAAATTTTTACAGAACGTCAACGTTCAGCACCATTAGACTAGCAGTAGATGAGTACTTATACAATTTTTCTATGTGAGTAGCATTATATTAACGATACAATCAAGGTCCCCACTCTTCGAGCATGAAGGGTGTCACTAAGTCATAGGTTTCCTCGTTACCCCCGCCTTTGCCCTTCTTTGACTTATCCTTCCTCCCCCCTCGTCCAATAACCTTCTTGAACAGCCCCCCCACCCGACTCCGCTCGCTGCCCTCGTCCTCTCCCGGCTCGACCATCTGCGGATAGCACGTCTCCACCATCTTCCCGAGCCTGCGCATCCCGCTGCTGCTGTCGGCCATGTACTTCCTCGATTCCTCCAGCGCCGCCTGGAGGTACATTGCCATGTTCGGGAAGGATATCGGCAGCGCGGGGAAGGGCACCGCCGGGCTCGAGGGTATGGTGTAAAATTTAGAGAGGAGGGTATCCGACCCGTCGCGCAGCAGCGCGGGAACACTGGAGAGGGTATACGACCACGGAAGCATGTCCACATCGTTATTGGTGTACTTCCGTGAGTTCGGCAGGGACGTGGGGACGGGGGTGGTCGATCGTGAACCAGAGTACCGCCCGCCAATCCGAGGAGGCGTGGTGTGTCTAAGCGAGTTTAGTCTATTAAGCGGGAGAAAAAAAATCGCGCGCGTACCCGAACGAACTGAACGACAGTTCGGAGGTGCAGCTGTGAGGATCGTGTAACCGCCAATGCCTCCACCGTCGGTTCGATTCTAGTCCCGCTTAACCGAGCCATCAGCTTGAGAAGATGTCGCCAACTCGGCGCTTGCAGATGTAGAGGTGGACATCGCCCATACGGCAACGAGATTATGTTGGGCATTGAACCCACCATGGGTACCACCTCGTGTGATATTGTCGGAGCTACGAATCCGATGGCTGAAAAATGAGCATTAGATCTACCGCAACAACATTATAACTGAGAGAAAACTCACAGACACCCCGCGCAAGATCAGGATCAAGGAACTGGTTAGCGCCCATGGGCCGCCCATCGCTGTCTTCGTTGTAAGAAGCGGCCGATGATACAGGCCGGATGCTGTCGGGTGGGTAGAGTAACCCCGATGGCGAGCGAAAGTTGGTGGCATCTACGCTGGCAGGGACGGCCGGCTTCTATTAGCATTACGGGGCTTTCCAGCGAGAGCGTGGAATCGACCCATGTCAGTTCCGTAGCACCGAACTTCGTCCTCGGCGGGTCGGTTACTCGCATGGTGTCGATTGAAGGAGCGGATTTGCCATCCGAGTATGTAGGAAGATTAGAGGGGAGATCCTGAGGCTGCTTGTCGTCTTTAAACTCTCGCGCCAAGACCTCCTCCTCAAGCGCGAGTTGGCGTGCGAACTCTTCGTCGACCGACAATACCGATTCGGAGCTCTCAGTTGGCAGTGCCGCGGGACGGCGCTGCGGAGAATACACGGGTAGATCACTGCCATCCGCCGTTGGGGGCCCAGCCGGCGGCGATTTGTCTGGTGCGGCATGGTTTTTGAGACAGTGTTATGCTATTCACCGCGCTCGGCGTAAACGAGGTTTGTGTCGGTGTGGACTCCTCCTGCTCTTCAGCCGCTAGCAAACGTGCAAACGCGGCGTCGTCCAAATAGTCGAGCTGAGCAAACTCCGTCTCGGCAACTGGCAGGCTCGAAGACCCCGCTGCAGTTGTACTGTGCTCACCGGCCCCGGACATGTACGAGTTATTGTGCCATGAGGTCACGGTCATAGATGCCTCGAGCGCGCGCGCGAGATCAGCCTCCTCCTGGCTGAGCATCTTTTCTTGAGCTTCTCTTGCCGCATAGTTTCTGCTTGCGACATTGCAAGCACCGCGCGGAGCTCTGCCAGCTCGGCATCATCCTCTTTCGGGGACTCCATTGCTGGGTCGGGCAGCCGCTCCAATCCCGGTTCTGGCGTAGGTATTGGCTTCACTGTCTTCCTCTTCTTCCCCTACCGTCGGAGGGACTGGCCGCGGATGGGGATCGCTAGCGGGGCGAGGGGGGTCGCGGTGGTGGCGGCGAACTTGGCACCGAGCGTGTCGGTTTGGGCGGGATGGATGGCGGCATCGGCCCGGAGGCATAACTGTACGGATGCGGGGGCACGGGCGGGGGTGCAGTTCTGGCGCGTCTTAAGGTTTGGTGCAACATAGTCATCGGGGTATGGGAGACGTTCGGGTATAGGAGTGTTGGGCAGCGGCGGGGCTGATGGCGCGACCTGCGCACCAATGAACAGGACATCGGGGTTATGGAATTGCTGGACGGGCGGCTGCAGCGGCCATTGGGTGAGCTGCAGTGAGCGCCGGGGGCAGATACACGCCTGGAGCGGTCGATGAGCGCGTCCGAAGGCGTTCTTGGCTCTGAGACTGCTGAGATGGGTCTGGATTATTAGGCCCAGGAAGCTATGGGGAGTTAAATACACGCCATTAATGCAGAGAATACTTACAAGGCGGCCAGGGATTTTGGAGGGACCCCATGGTGGTAGTGGTTGTGATTGTTCGGCGTCTATTTTCGCGTAGGATTGGGGGGCGCTGCAGGTACGCGGCGGCAGTGTAATGTGTCACACAAGCTTAAGAGACAAACTTAAGACAAACAGACAAAAGTCTTAGATGTATGCAGCGCAAATAATTACTTGCAAATATCTAGTGTACATCCAGGCAGAAAATGTGTATGCGGGGGGGTCAATGTGTAATGTGTGGTTGTAAACAGAGCGGAGGGAATGCATGCAGGCAAAGAGGCGACATAAAAGAGCGTTAGATCATCACAGGTCATGATACATTTTGCGATTGCGAGTGCGAGTGTGAGGCAGTGACTTTGGTGCTCCCAGCGCCCTGCATCGTCGACGTTTTGAAACCAAGTTGCCGCATCACAGCTACAGTAACTCGCATTAGCGTGTTTGGGCAAAGTCAAGTAACGGAAACGAACACAGCAGATCAGTCTTTTGCAAGGGTTTGGATAGCGACGCCGTGAACAGGTTGCTCCCATCATTCGCGTCCGCGCCACTGTACGCGCTCACTGCGATAATGGGCGTATTGGTGTTCTTGCTATTCGTGCTTTTGATGTATCGAGCTGCGCCCTCGCCATCGACTGAGCCCAGCCGTTAGAAACCACCATCCTACAAAAACAGAGAACAGCCACTCACGAACTGGCATGTGCAGATCCATCAAGATGCAGTCGAATTCTGCACCATCAAAAGATCAGCGCTGAGGATCAACAATAAATCTATACACGCACTTATGTCGCCCATCGCGACGCTAATCGCCTCTGATCCGTCCGCAACCACCACACACCGACACCCTAGCCGTATTAGCAGTGTCTCGATGATTTTGGCTGTGATCGGATTGTCCTCGGCGAGTAAGACCGTCACCGCACGGTCGTTGGGGTCCGGGCCCTTGCGCAGGTCGATTGAGGCAACGGAGGACGGGGGTGTGTCGTGGTGGCCAGATCCATGTCCGAGAGAAGAATTCCAGTTCTCAGACCCCGAGCCGTCTCCCGCGCTCGAAACCGAGGCAGTCCTTAGACGGCTGGGCATGGAATTCCGTCGATCAGGTCCTCCTCCGTCCAGGTGGTTGAGCTTGAACCGTTCCACAGCCCCGTACTCGGATGGCTTGCGTGAATGTCCACTAGCACTCCCGGGCGTTGACGGCGGCAAACTCGTTCGTGACGGTGATGACGCGATCGACGAGCTGGAGGTCGCAGGCGACGGCGGGTTCGTCGCCATTACCTTGGGGTCGATAGTCGTCACCACGCTCGGCGGCTTCTTGAATCGGTGCGACACGCTGCGCTTCCGCGAGTGGAATCCGGCGGGCTCCGACAGGGCATGCGTGAGCGGCGTGAGCTGGTCCGTCTTGAGCTTGCGAATAACGTCGTCGTTCGCCTGCTTCAGAACTGGTAGATTCTTGAAACTGAACGAGCCAAAATTATCGTCGCTTCCCGAAGCAGTGGGCGGTTCGGGGCGGCCGGCGCCGGGGATTGCGACAGGGGCGCCAGTTGCGGGCGGAGGCATCGATGAGTCCGCAATCGGGCTGTTTAGCGCAGACTGCCCAACGGCGATCTGGTCGTCATCGTGGAAGAGCTGTGGGATGGCGCCTCGCGGATCGAAGTAGTCGGTCGACTCAGGGTCGGATACCTGCGGAATGAATGCAGCCTCCGTAGTCGTAACCTTGTCCCATTCGATCCCATCGAAGAACGGATGAGCCTTGACTTCGTCAGCGCCGTTGGAACCCAGGCGAGTGGCGGGGTCGAGTGTCATAAGACTGCGCATGAAATCGCGCGCTTCGGGCGAGAAGTCCACCCATTCGTCGTGCCATTCGATTTGTCCGGACAAGATGTTCTCGAACACCCTCTCGGGCGTTTCCGCATGGAAGGGAGGAATACCGTACAGGAATTCATACGTGATGACACCCAAGGCCCACTGTAATAAATTCTAATCAGTAAACACGTTCGCGAAATATGGGCAAGTAACATACCCAATCGACAGCCGCATCGTCGCCCCGCAATCCGAGGATCGTTTCGGGTGCAAGATAATCCGGAGTCCCAACGAACTTCTGTTCGCCAGGTGGCGTACCCCCAGATTGCGAGGAATGCGAGCGCAGGTCATTCGTGAGCTCGGTCGCAAACGACTGCAAGGGGCTGTCCGTCGACTTTCCACCCGTCCTCCGTAGATGGAGGCCAGAAAGCGACTCAGACCCACTTGATTCGCTAACGTCATCTGTGGGAGGCAGATGAGGCGCTGTTCCAATCCTTGGGACAACCGACTGAGGCCGCTGGTTGAAATACGAACCTCCAGCGCTGTAGTCTTGATGGATGAGGGGCGAGGATAGGTACGCGGAATCCATGGACGGGGGCCGGGAGCGCGAGCCGTATCTTGTCGTCGGACGAGCCAGCTGGCTCTCCCGCGTCTGCCGACCCAGCAGACCAATACGACTCAGCCCAAAGTCGGTCAGTTTCAGGTGCCCGTGCTGGTCGATTAGCAGATTGTCCGGTTTCAGGTCACTGAAAAGAAGAAAAAAAAGAAAAAAATTAGTTCTGCACCCCATGCCAAAAAAATACAGCGGAGCGCACCGATGAACAACACCGCGCTGGTGCAGATATTCAAGCCCCAAGACGACCTCGGCGATGTAGTTCTTGGTCCACTCCTCGGGCAACGCCCCAATCGACTTGATGAGTGCGGCACAGTCGCCACCGTTGAGGTACTCCATCACCAGATACAAGTTCTCCTTGCTCTGGAACGTAAAGTACAGCTTGGCCACAAACGGCGACTCGGCCTGCTTCATGAGGATCATCCTCTCCGCCTTGACGTTGGTGATCTGATTCTTCGCAATCATGTCCGCCTTCTTCAGGACCTTGATCGCGAAATAGTCACCCGTCACCTTCTTCTTGGCGAGGAAGACGGAGCCAAAGGCGCCCTTGGAGATGGGCTTGATGATGTCGAAGTCTTTGATCGACGTCGGGGACGTGCGCGAGATCGGTGCCGTCGACGGCGCGCGCGGGGAGGTGGGCGGCAGGCCGCTGACGCTGTGGTTGACGGTCGAGTGCCGGCGGTGTCCGCGTCTCCCCGACGGTTCGCGCGTGAGACCAGTCGTCGCCACGATCGGAGACGTGGGCGGAATGGGGATGGGGGCATTAGGGTCGGGATTGAGGAGGCTGGAGGAAGATTTGCGTGCTTTGATCCCCAGCGGTTGGCGCGGCGGGGGCATCTCAGCCTCGTCGAGGCTCATTGGGGGCATAACGTCCTCTGGGGAAGAAGACGCTACAATGGGAGCAGCGAGAGCCAGCGGCGACGAGACCGACGAAGGAGTCGATGAGCGAGTGTTGAAGTTCTGTCGTGACGGTGGAGCATACGGAACAGAAGGAGGAAGAGGGGATCGGCTCGGGCGAGCATCTGAGCGAGTATCTGACCCAAAGGAGCCCAAGGAGACGCGTGAGGGCGAGGCCGCCATCGGTGTGGGGTCAGACGGACCCTCCTTGAGCGACACCATCGTAATCGTACTCGGACGTGGTGCTTGACTGGTCGTCCTCGAGCCCTTCGCCCTCCTCGCTGTGTGTCTGCTCCTCACCCTCGCTCTCACTCTCGCTCCCAGATGACTCGTCGACTGTCTCAAGAAGGTGTCCCACCCGCTCCTCCCACTCATGCCAGATCTTCTCCGCATACCGAATCGTATTTTGCATCCGCGCGACATTGTCGAGCTTCTGCCGCATAACGCGCTCCGCATCTTGCACAAGCTGATTGAGCGCCGCATCCTCCGTCGCGGGCTTGGACCAGTTGCGGATCTGCGACATCTTACGCTCCGACGTGGGCGAAAGCAGGCGCTGGCGCTCGATCGGCTCCTTGGCCTCGTCCTCCTTGAGCGCGGGGACGGATACCTCGGACGCAACTTGGAGGATGTCTTCGAGCTGGTCGAGCAGCTGGCGCTGCATCTTCTTGACGCCGACGCGCTGCATCTTGTTTGAGCGGAACAGGTGCAAAGGAGACGCGATCACGGGGGACGTTGACGGGGAGAAAATGGGCATGCCGCGATACTCGGGGACACCAGCAGGCGAGGTCCGGTCAATTGTGCTGCACAAATCACGTATCGTATTGCGCAGCTCCGCGATCGACTCGTTGCACTCTGTGATCTCCGCTTCGAGCCGGTGTGTCTCCGCACACGTCTCGCTGTGCTTTTCGAAATACCATTGCGGGATTTGCGACTCGCAGATACGGCACAGAATCGGGTCCGTGCTGATGGGCTCGCTGAAGGGAAAGGGCGTAGTGGGAGGGTGCTCGAGGTGGTCGCGTTCCCCAAAGAAGCCAGAGTCGGCGGTCGCGAGCTCTTCCTCCGGAAGCTTGATGGAAGGCGAGTCGTGCTCGTAACGAGCAGACGCAACGGGTTTGATCACCCACATCGTGTGGGACGGCTCGCCATCCTCCCGGTCGACCATGAGCATGCCTTTGCCCTCCATCTGTTGATAAAGGGTTCCGGGAGACGAGATTTCTCGATCATCCTCCGACTGCACTTGGAGCTTGAACCGGATCTCGACTGTGTGGGAGTCGTCCTCGCGCAAACGTCGAGTCGCAAGGGCAAAGACCTCCCGATCGCGTGGGTGGAGGAGCCGAGAAATACGGGTTCCAGAAAGCTCCTCAGGATCAGTTCTACAATACAAAAAGCCTATCAGTATTCCACTCTCAATGACGTAGAAAAGTTAAAATATACCTTACAACGAACCTCCAGGCGTAGTTTATCCAAATGAAATGATCGCCGTCAAGACTGAGCTCGATAACGATATTTTGGTTCTGTGCGGTTTCGGCCTGCAAGCGGAGTCGTTCCGTAGCGAGAACCCGGGCAGACTCGGTATTAGGGGAGAATTCTGGACCCGTGGCGCGAATGGGTGTCCAGCTCATGAGGAGGAGACGTCGACGGAGACTTCCTTGGGGTGCTCGTCCCTTGACCGCCTCGCGTGACTCGGGGGACGCGACATCTTCAGCTTGGCATCGTCCTCGGCAGAAAGACGCAATAAGCCGTCGAGATCCGCGCCCTGCCGCCGCACCGTCGGCGTCGGCGCGCTGACATCGTCCGCGGGCTTGGTGACAAACGTCAGCGGCTCCTCGAGCTCGTCGTCATTGTCGTCAAAGTTCCAAAACTGCTTCTCCGCCTCCCACCACTCGACCACGCGACTGAGACTCGCGACGGCGAGCAGCACCTGCACGTACCAGTTCCGCCCGTGCCAGTCCGGATGCTCATCCCAGGCCTTGCCGATGTTCTGGATTCTCTGCACGAGAGACTCGCAGACCTTGGGCTGCGCGGTGAGCTGCTGGATGGACATATCGGTGATGTCTGTGGCTACGGCGATAATGTCGTACAGGGCGGTCATGATCGGATCGACTGGATCATCGACGAGGATGCGCGAGGACCGACGGTTATTTGGGGGCGGCTGGTTTGCGTATTCACCGAAACTGTTGTGCGCGGACATGGGTGGGAGGGGAGAGCGCGATCTCGAGGTCGAGCGCGAGCTGTGGCCCGGAGAGAGAGGTGCGGTTGGGGATGTGGATTGTGCGCGAGAGGCGGCGCGACGGAAGGCCCTGGTTACCCCAGGACGTTGGCGCCGAGCCGACGGTGGATTTGCGGGAGAGAGGGGGCCCATCAGGCAGAAGAATATTAGAGGTGGCAGGGCTAGATGACACGGCACTGGACGATACGGAGGAGGACAGAGGGCGGTCCCTGTCCCACGGGGCGGCGCTTTGTCTGCGCAGAGATCCGGGACTCAATGAAGAGTTGGAAGCTGCATGAAGACCGGGCGAGGAGGACCAGTGGGTCAGAGTGGGGTGGGGATGGCCTTCATCATCGGGGTACGCACTTTGACGGCTGTGGCGGCTGTACTCGGTTTCTGCCTCGTAGCCACCGTCCGAGCTGGACTCGTCCTGGAGAGCTGAACGGAGGTCCGCTGGATTGAGAACGAAGGGGTCGCGCAGAGGCTCATGGTCGTCGCGGTCACGGTCGCGCTGCTGCTGCTCGGTCTCGTGGTCGCCGTCTCGGAGGCGCTCCTCGAAGAAAACTGTGATATTGTTTGTGATGCGCAAGAGGTCCTTGTCGCACTCCGACTTTGCTGCCTTGAGCCTCCTGGTGACATGGCGGCGGACAAAGGGCATAGACACGGTGTTGGTTGCACTGGAGCCATGGACGGCTTGGGTCTGGGGGGGCGAAAGGACTGTTTCTGGGGAGAAAACGAGGGGACTCGGAGGCTGACGCCTATGGCCAGAGTCCGCCATGGGCCTCGCCTGACCAGGCGTTGAGAATGCTGGCGATTGCGGGTAGGGAGTGCTATGGTAGAGGACAAGTGAACTCTAACATATTCTGATCCCGATAACGTTCAAACTCAGCCACATCTAGGTCCCTGGGGTCATGCTCTCCCTTCGCCGTCTGCGTTTACCGCGTTTTTATTCCTTCTCCACCTCTGTACCAGTCCGCAATGACTCGTCTCCCATGAAGGAGATGGTAGACATCCTCGTTGACCAGTCAGAAAAAACTCCACCAATAGCCGACCAGGGCAAGGATACTACGCGTCCGTTTCTTTACTCTTCCTATTCTATCGCACCAACACCCCTCCAGAAGGAACAACCATCCGACCCACACACGAGTACAAGCCCATACCCCCCAACTCTGTATTTTTGCCGCTCGTTTTCCGTTGGCTTGCATTGACAAAACCCAGTTCATCCGTCCTTATGACCTGAGCCTCGAGGCCGCCGCTTCAAAGAGCGTCCCATGAGGCGCCCTTCGCAAATCGCCCCCGAGACCCGCACCGCGCGCAAAAAGGACACGTTCTTCCAGCTCGGCCTCGACCCGCTCAAGTTTGCGCTGCACCCCGCCATCATCTCGCCCTTCATGTCCGAAATGGCCATGATCATGCCCCGACGGCAGACGGGCCTCACCACCAAGAGCCAGCGACGCGTCGCGAAAGCTATCCGGCGGGCAAAGATGATGGGCGTCATCCCGCTGCACAGCAGACTTCCTGGCCGGGGCATACACTGGTAGACAGAGTATATGGTTCCTGCATCTGACCGGGGCTAACCGTACGGGTGGCCAGGGTCTCGCTGTGAGGATTCCGGTAAAAAGGTCAAATGGCTATATACGTAGCAACCGCTCCTCGTATAATTACCTTGCGAAGCGTCTCACAGACATCAGCATGCCGGCAAGCCTGGAGCCCTGGCACGTTCCCGGTCTGCTGATCCAGCGGGCTCTTTCATTGTGCTTAGCAAGTGCTTAGTTTGCGATAGGGTCAGCCAGGGTCGCACAATCACCGCCCGAATTCATTATACACGACGCGCGCGATTATAACTCTGCCAGTAGCATAGTTCCGAGATTCTGCACAACCTGATCCCCCATCGCCTTCTCCACCGCTTCCTCCAAATGCCGCTTTGGGTCCTGTTTGCCAACGTGCCGCGTCTTGAGCTGTTCTGGCGTGAGCGTCGATTCATCCTGTACAGATTTATTGTACGCCTCGGACAGCGAAAGCATGGCCTAGTTCCGGAGCAAGTCAGTCAGCTGCCGTGTCAGGAGAAACGAGACCCGCCTTGACCGCCTTCTCGTTGGATTCTTTGTGCACGTTAAAGTCACGCAATTTGAGGCCCTCGGTCCAGTTCCGTTTATGCAGATTCATCAGCATGGACTGCTCCAGCTCGGTCTTTCGCCACGCCACCGCGATAGAGTAATAATGCCGGTTCAGGCCATGTATTAAGGCTTGTATGGAAGGCTTGTTGATGTGGCCGATATTCGAGGTTGTCTGGCGCGGCTCGCGGCCGCTCATGATCGTCTGCGGGTTAATGAGGCGGAACGCATCGATCACCACTTTGCCCTTGACGGATTGGATGGGGTCGATACCACGCCAACGGCACGCGAGTTGAGAGATTCGAATGACTGAGATAAAAGCCAAAGTGAGATCCACAGCACGGGTGCGGGATTGCTGGATGCATTTTTACCTGTTGCGTGTTTATATCGGTGCTAGAAAGCCAACAGCCGAAGCCGGGATGGGAGTGATACCACCCGACCACCATTTCCGGTCTTGGGCAGAATAATTGAGAAGAGAGCATAAATAGTGTGGGACGGTCCTCACCGCCCAGTCTGCTTGAGCATCTCAAGCATCTTGGTTTGGAAAACGTGGTCGACGGACTCTACGCTGACAGTTGTAGCCAGACTGGGGCATGGCAAAGACGTCGACGATTTGGATAGTGTATTCGTCGACGAATTCGCCGAGCAGCAAGCCCATGACTTCCATCGGTACTCCCGCGCGGCCGTGTTTAAGCATCTGAGAAACTTGAGTATACCGCCAGATTCGAATTGAGCAGCCAACTTTGAGCAGAGCAAGAGACGAAATGTGAACGACTTCTCCACTAGAGACGGTCAGAAAAAGCAGAGAAGTGTAGGGATTGAGATGCACTTGTCAGGGGGTGGTGGCGTCTGGGCGCTGCTGGCCGCCGCGCGCCTGCTGCATCATAAGGCGTTCTACTTCGGGGTCCATGGCGGTTGAAGAGAAAGTGAAGTGACGCGTCGCCTTTGTATTGATTTGTGATGGCACACGCTCATGAGCGAACTCTCCGATGCCCTCAATCCACATGCCTCGACGCGGCCCAGAAACTCTGCCTCTGCATACCCCACCCCCGCCCTCCAGCCCGCCCAGCCCCCGTATATTCCCCACCGCAGCGAGCTAGAACTCGCCATCTCCGAGCCCCCGCCGAGGTCCGTCCACTCCGCGCTTACTCGAGCTTGTATTTAAGTCTTGCTTCCCGCTAGGACCCGCCCGAATCCTTCTCCAGGAGCCATCACAGCCGTGCAGGAACTCGTCGCCCTCGTCGCGTCCACGAAGCAGACAAAACAGGCCCAGGAGATCGAGCGCACGAGGAGGCTCGCCTGGGAGCAGGAGCAGGAGGCAAAATACGTCCAGCGCCAGGCAGAGATGGAGCGCCAGATTCTCGACATGCGCAACGAGATTGATCACCTCCGCTCGCTCGTCAGTGCGAACCAGTCGCCTGTCTTTACGCCGTATACTGGCTCCCCCTACAACGGCTCACCGGCCATCGCCAACCTGCAGCACCCGCGGCCTACGTCGCCCATCTCTCCCTGTCTCCCAACCCTCTTCGCACTCGCAGCAGTTCGTTCAGGGCTCCTCGACTCTCAACGATGCGCTGCAAGTACTCTCCCGCTGTGCCCCGCCTCGCAACCCCGTCTCCAAGTCTGCACGACTCCGAGATCGCCTCGTCCTCATCTCGCAGAAAAGCGACGCCGCTCCGTACTCTCGAGTGAAGACGGGAGTGCATCCGACACTTCCTCTGAATGCTCTCGGCCACGCCGCACGGATCACCACGACAAGCGAATCCTAACCGTCCAGCGCGCCATCCGGGCCCACATCCTCCTCTGCATGGACCTCCCCAACGACAAACACCTCCCCTCAAGCCATACCGAAGGCGCGCCCCTCGAGCCGCCCGCCCCCGTGCGCTTCGTCTGGGGCAAAACGACGAAACAGTCCGCGCATAACGGGCGCATGAAGCTCCGCGTGCTCGAGGACTTTCGCGCGCGGAGGACGGACTGTACAAGCACGTGCCGGACAAGGAGTTCAGCAAGAAGGTCGTGGACGCGGCGTTTGAGCAGGCGTTCACGACGTTCAGACAGAAGTTCCGCTGCGCCCGGGATGAGGGAGCGGCAGCACGGCATCGAGAAAGGGAGGATGCAAAGGCGCGCAAGGCGAGACATGTTGCGAGGCGGAAGACTGTACGTTTCTCTCTATCTAATCGGCCAAGTGTTGACGGTTGCGCCAGAAACTCAGCAACCGCGCTGACGCGCGCATCAAGCTGGACGACGCGTTCGAGCACGTCACCTTCGACGGTGCGATGCAGCTTGAATGCATGTCCTCTGAGGAGTCGGACTTTGACACCGACGCTGCGGGCGTCGATCTATCGGCCTACCCCCGCGGAAGCGGCCCGCTGCAGACGCGCGGCTACGGCTGGCGCAGCGCGCGCCTGCTGCGGTTTTACGCGCTGCTCGACGAGACGGACGCCGCCGACGCCAGCGCGCGGCCGAAGCGTGGTGTGGGGCGGCGCGAACGTGTGCTGGGGCCGCCCAAGGATCGGGATGGGGAGGGGTTCGGTATGCTGCCGCCGAGGGGCGTCGCGGGGTGGATGGTGAGCCGGCAGTGGGTGGTTGCTGCGCAGGCGGAGTTTCCGGATGTGGAGAACGCGTTGAGGGGGGTTGTGGTTGACGATGAGGCGCCGGAGCGATTGCTGGCGGAGCTTGGGCCGGAAACGGATGGTGAGGAGGAGGATGTGCTACAGCCACCACCGCCGCTGCCGCCGCCGCCGCCGGTACATCACTACTCTACGTCCTCGTTGAATTGTGCTTTAGCCTAGATCTTCTACCTCGATATAAGGTTACACTCTTATGCATAGAGTTACGAGGCTCAGGGTATCTGCATGAGGCCACCGTCCACTCTCAACTCCATCGGCCGACCCATCGGACGATACAGATCGGTGTCCGACAGTTCCGCGATTAGATTATCAGATTAGCTTACGAGGCTTACTGCTTGCTGACTGCGCTGCGGCCGACCCATCGGACGATACCAGTGTCCGCGATTAGATTATCAGATTAGCTTATGAGGCTTACTGCTTGCTGACTGCGCTGCGTTCATTTTAACCGTCCAGGTCAGCTTAAAATGGGGGCATCGGAGCCTGACTGCCCCGTACTTAACGCCATTGCCTTCCTCCTCTCACCGCTTCATTCCGAGTCCTCGCTCGTATCACGATTCTCTCCCTCCTCGCTCGCACTCGCGTCGTCGGACGCCACCTCTCGTCCATGTCCACTTCAACCAAACCGAACATCGTCGTTATTGGCGGAAGCTATGTTGGTGCGTACAGGGACTGTAATTATTGAGAGCAAGCTAACCGTTTCGCACAGGCACAAACTTCGTCGACAGAATCGCGCCAGAGGTCTTTGAAACGCACCACACCGTCCTGCTCGAGAAGAACTCGCACTTTCACGTTAGTCTCTGGGCATCTATAAGAATGCGTAGATCGACTAAGCACTCGTCCGGATACACAGCACCTCTTTGCCTTCCCGCGCTTCGCCGCCGTGCCCCTCCCGCCCAACAAGATGCTGATTCCATACACCAACGCCTTCCACGCCGCCCCGCCCGGCTCGACGTCCATCGTGCACGGCATCGCGGCGCAAATTCTGCCTGACAAGGTCGTCCTGCAGAGCGGGGAGGCCATTCCGTACGAGTACCTCGTGCTCGCGACGGGCACCGGATTCGTGCCTGTGAGTTCGCGGACGAAGGCGGGGTTGGTGGCAATCGGGAAGGCGATACAGGAAAGGGTGAGGGAGTCGGAGCGCGTTGTTGTAGTGGGGGGCGGCGCGTACGGCGTTCGTACGTTTGCTTCAATTCCGTTGAAATGGTTTCTCTCGAGGTTTAATTTCTTTCATCAGAGCTAGCCACAGATGCGAAAGAGCATTACCCATCGAAACGCGTGACACTCGTCCACTCCCGCGAGCAGCTCATGAATCGATTCCACCCTGAACTGCATAACGTTATTATGAAGACCCTCGACGCGGCAGGGATCGAGGTTATTCTTGGCCAGCGCGTCAAGGTGCCCGAGGGCGGCCACTTTCCGCTTTCAGGGCCGTCATATAACGTTGAGCTTGCGGACGGTCGCCTGATTCCCGCCGACGTTGCGGTACGTTCTGTCTTTTCTTTTGCGAAGTGTGTCATGCTGATTATTTTGACTAGATTTCCTGCATCGGCGCCGTGCCTCTCAGCGGCCCCATCGAATCCCTCTCCCCCGCCTTGATCGACGAGTCCAAGTTCGTGCGCGTCAAATCGACGCTCCAGGTCAAGGACGACCGGTACCCCAATGTTTTCGCCATTGGAGACGTCGCAGCGACGGGCGCAAACAAGAACGCACGATCGGGATCCGCCCAGGCAGGAAGTGGCTGCCGCGAATATCAAAAGTCTGATAAACGGCGGCAGCGCCACACAAGAATACGCGCCTAGCCCGCTGGCGATACATATGAGCACGGGATTGGTAAGACACGTTCTTCGGTAAATAAAACCTCATACTGAGCTCGTCGCCAGTGGTCTTGGATCCTGTTCAGGAATCCGGCGTCGCCGGATGCACAGCCGACCGTTGAATACCAAGACCTATCAGGCCAGAAGGGTACTCTGCAGGGAGAGGTATCTATGTTGATGGGGTGCAATCGTTTCTGGGCTCTGAGAGCGCCTGGGGTGACGGACTACGATCTTTAGAGTATGCGCGCCTGTAAATTAGTCCACACGTGATCGCGTTTGATCGCATTCAGCTTTCTTGCTCTCTCACTCTAAAAATCTACGAGCCGCAGAAAATGACTATCTCGAAGACGCAATGGTGCTCTCACTGTCATCCTAGCTCTTAGTGCCTGCCGCCGAACACGTTGGACTCACAGTCATCTTCTGTGTAATGCAATTTCACACAAAAAATCGGTTTGTTCACTCAGTTTCGTGTGGTTTGCGTTGATTGGAATGCAAAGGGAGTTTTAGTGGGTATGCAGCCATATACTGTAAGAAATGGCATAGGCTAAATATATCAGGGCTGGAGTCCACACTGGTGATACTGTGCGTAATGGTATTTCTCCCTGGACAAATCCCCCGGCAACATCTGGTCTACAGCCAGAAATCAAAGCGGACGACTCGGAATGCTTCTGCTGCCTGAGTATCGTTAGGGTCAAAACCAACGCTCCAAAAAAAAAAAAAGAGGAACACCCTCGTGGACGTTGGGATCCTCCCAATTGTTCTATGATATCCGCCCGGGTTGTGTATGGACCTCAAGAAATGAGAGAATTCTCACGGGTCGTTACATTGCATTATTGCCAGTTCAACAGCGTACAATTAAACTACGGCCTTACATATATGCGGCACAAATCTCTTCCTCATAATCTTGGTAAACAACACGGCGCCTCGGCTGGGACTTGCTCGTCAAAGCAAAAGGTTTTCGTGGATTTGTAAGTAAGACCATCTGCGATGCCACAGCTCTTTAACGTTGCATGGCACGCTCTGAAAAAAACCGACCTTTTTGGGGATCTGAAAGTGACTGGATGAAGTCCTGTTTGCAGCGTCAATCGATGCCCTGTATTAATCCATTCTTAGCTTCCTAGGGTTCCGAAAAATGAGAACTCACCAAAGGCCATCACAAACTTTGGATCTTTTGTCGTCATCGGACAGCTGGGCCTGGAATTGGGGTTTCAGTTGAATGAGCACTCCAGCATGCGGTCTGTTGATGCCGAAGACCACTGCGGCATCGACCAGGTCGTTTCTATTAATCTGGGCCTCTGCGAGGGGCCGGTCACTAGATGAAGGAAATGCCAAAGAGTAAGAACCAACCGATGGGGACAGGATTCATCTGTTCAACCATTAGTTAAAAACAGTCAACGAAATCCCTGATGCACATACCTTGGCCGCAGTGGAGAAAGGGATCAGATCGTCCTTGCGCCCATACACTCGATGCAGCTCCGGGTTGTCCGGATGCTGCTCCAGCAGATCGCTGAGACAGCACCCCGGGCGCCCGTCGATCACCTACGTTCGTGTAAGCCGTCGCATACGACGGGCCGGTGAGGTATGTGTGCGTGTACAAAGCCCGAAGCCATCGTCCTCGAAGCGTCCGCACTGCGTTCAGGTCCTTCCTTAGTGCGAAATACTCCCAGTCCTTTCCGTGACAACTGAAGAACGGCGTTAACAGCCCAGTTTCCATGCTGCGAAGTATCCAGTGAGTGATGAACAATGTACAGGTGGGGTTGTGCTTACGCGCCATATGTAGAGCACAGAACAACACCGCTGGCCACGAGGGCGTTGCCGACACGCTTGTTCAATGTCGCGCCTATATACGAGACTGCTTTGGCTGCTTGCATCGCTTTCAATCCAACTGGATCTTCGCTCCAGCTCTATTCATTTCTGAGTTCAACACAGACTGGAAATCTTGGAAACACATACTTCGATGGCGGTGGGCGTGGACATTATAAGGTTGGGATGTGTAGCGAGGATTCCGGCACTTTACATCCATTCAGCTCGGTCCGTTCAGCTGCAAACAACTGCGAGCTTACAGAGCGTTTTTGGGAGTTGGCCTGCAGTAATGAAATTCAAAATGGCAGCGAGATTGGCCATGTAACCTACGGAATCAGTGGAGTGCTGGGGCGGAGCACCGCCATGATGAGGCCTGACGAAAAGGGCCAAGTGCCCATAATCATTCCCATTCCATGGCTAGTATAAAAGTTCAAGCGTATAAATGGACACACAACGATGCTCAACTTACAAGTTCGGCAGAACCTGAGAGCCCAAAATCTGACCGCAGTGGTCCTCAGACCCGGTCCACGGAATGGAAGCAGTTTGCAAAACCATTTGTGCGAAAGATCTAGTTTTACCGATCATTCAGATGAGGAACATGAGATGAGACGGTCCGGTACAATAACAGTTCACTCACAAATGGGCTTCGAATATATCGAGGTGGAACCTGAAGAATCCTACGTAAGCCAGGACTCGGAGATGCGCATAGAGGCAGGTTTGTTACCTGAGGAATGTATGATCATCCCTGGGCTGTCGAGATTCATCGTCGTTGGGAGAGTGGGCAGTGGCCCTAGATTCAGATAGCTCCTTCGAACTGTCGTGCAGTTCTTCGAACCTCAGGGCGTCGAAGACGGGCAACTGTTTGCCCCAAATTTCGAACGCCTCTGCGAGGATTTCTCTCCGGTCTGCGGACACATACACCACGGCCGCGCCGGTCTTCTCGAGGAGATCCGCCACGCCAGCGGCCGCGTTCCGAGGTGAAATACAGAATGGCACCAGGCCGGCGCGCATGATTGCAGCAACCATCATACCTGCACGAAAAGATTAATATCTGCAGTGTAAATATGTCAGCCACCGTACAGTAAGAAATGCTATCTGAGAGGCATTGCTTAAGCATAATGATTTATATTTGAAAGACGTCGTTTACGGACCCGTTGCGGCGAATATGCCGACTACGGTGGCCTGCCCGTCCGTGACTAGTTGGTATGGCACAGTCTCACGCAGAATGCGGCGGCAGGCGATGTACACAGTTTGGATGTATTGCGCAAAAGAGATGGAGATGATCTCGCCGTCGGGGGCATCGTAGATGTACGCCGTGTGGTGTGGGCTCAGTTCAAATTGGCGGTCGAGTAGCTGAGGTATCGTCAGCGAGCCATCGAGCGGCGCAGCGGTAAAGGTCGAGCTGTCGATGCCTTGAGCGTGCATATGTGAGTTCAGGGTGTTAGTTGGAAACGTTGGGACAAGAGGGGAAGAGCTTTATAGCCTCGCGCCAGTCTCTTCTAGATTCCAGCGAGAACTGCCGAAAAGTTGCGGCCTTATACTTAGAGATCGACCTGCGACGTCCGCTTTACTGGATACTATAGGACCGTAATGAGGGTTTTTTTTTTTTCAAGGGCCGCCGGTGACAATCCGAAGCTCCACACCGTGCAGACCGCGTCAATTTTACGGCTCGTAGGGGATGTGGTGTAAACATGATGGAAGGGCCCAATAAAATGTTGGATTGATAGGAGAAATTGAGGCAGACGCACAGATAGGAGGAGCCGAGAAGTGTTTCTGGCGCTGCATTCATCTCGGTGATGCTGGAATTCCAACGTCTCGGAATGGCTATGCGGTTGCGGGTACTCGACTGATGCCTGACCGGAACCGAACAGCTCGCCTTCGCTCGGGGACGTGCCTTGGGACGTGGTAACAGCAGGACCGAACGCTGTTCTGAGCCAGGGAAGTTCATAAACAGTTCTCTCCCATGTCCGCCTGTCAAAGAGAGAACACATGTTTATGGTCTGACTAGGGAGACCAAGGGAAGTTGGAAGAGGGCGAGCGACGGATATGAGAGGCTCGCAGAGTGAGGCATGATCGGAGAGAACTGGGATTTCGTGCCGGACCGACACGGGTTCAAGATGCGAAGCGAACAACTGCATCAGCAGTTTGTTCTTGCTTCTCCGCGTCGTCTTGCCCGTGCGCACTCTCTCTCCCCTTCTTCTGTGATATGCATGCCGTCCATTTTCGAGTGGTCAGAGAGTTGATTAGGGCTGCGCGCCGTGCCCGTCGCGACGGTTCTACAGCACCCGTCGAACGGGTACACCGTCCCGTTGGAGATTGTTCGACGGCCCGTCAGAGAACGGCCATGACGGCCATCGAACGGCTCTGTCGTTTTTAGGCTTCAAAACAACCGTTGGAGCTACACGATGTCTTCCGTCTTCTAGTGGGCTTATTAACATTCAGTGTGCCCACAACCCTCCTCTTGTGTTGTCTTGGGCAGCTCCCGAACATGATTGCCGAGGTTCAACCATGGCTCAATATTTCGGTCCTCATGCGAAAAGGGTGGATAAGTTGCCTCAGATGCATTGTCAGTCGTGTAAGTTTCTCATTTGAAGTTCTGGGCAATTTTATTCCTGTCTTCTCCCGAGGTTGTACCCGAAATTATTATTTGGACTTAGAAAGCAAAAGCAACCGAATGAGTGCTGAATCAACATTACAGCAGTCTCATTCTGTCATCACAGGCCCCGCAACGGTTGGAAATTTGATTTTTCATGCTAACATATGGTCGTAGACCCGTTGCGGCCGTCCTGTCTCCCGTCCCGTTGAGGGTAGCGAATTCCCATTCGACGGCCGTTAGATGCATGACCGTGCCCGGTGCCTACCGGTCATTTCAACGGCCGTGCCCATTACGGGAACGGCGCGCAGCCCTGAATTATTGAACCTTGGAGGTGCGTGACGATACTACATGTAACATTTCGAGCTTCAAAATGGCGAATTGAAAAAGCAGCTGGTGCGGCGCTCAATCCACTTGTTTTCCGTATCTTTCATCTAGGAGCAAGGGCCATGTCTACCAGAACATACCGGGATGCTATCAACAACCTCAACTCGCTACAATCAAATGCAGCCGCTTTGGCGCAAGTACGCGCTTCCGGAGGTCGCACCGCGTTTGTCATCCCGGAAATGCTCGAATATCTCGGAATAATTGGGTACAAAGTGTGTCTCGATGACCTTATCATCCCATACGCTCAAGATCAATAGCCTGCGGACCTGAATGCTCTGAATGTAATCCATATCACTGGGACGAAAGGGAAGGGATCGACCAGCGCGTTTACGGATAGCATCTTGCGCGAAACTCATCCCGAGTGGACCACTGGTGAGTGGGAATATCGGAGACGTGTCAGCCCTCTGGAACGTGCTTAGGACTTTACACTTCTCCTCATCTGGTCACCGTGCGCGAACGGATACGGATTAATGGGAGACCTCTCTCGGAGGAGGATTTCACGAAATTCTTCTTTGAAGTCTGGGATCGGATAAACGAGAATAAGGTGCGCATTTTTCATGGCTAAAAGTTTACCTTTTCGCCGATTGGACGGCTCTTAGACCCGAGCTGAAACGACCCCGGACAAACCTCCCTACTTTCGATTTATGACTCTGGTCGCGTACCACGCATTCTTGTCCCTGAAGGTGGACGTGTCAATCCTAGAAGTCGGCATAGGTGGTGCCTACGACAGTACCAATATTGTGCCGAAACCGGTCGTAACTGGAATTACCTCTCTTGGGATCGACCATGTTTCTGTCCTCGGCCATACTCTTGCGGAAATAGCGTGGCACAAGGGAGGAATCTATAAGGTCTATCAAATCTCGCGGCGTTTTGTGTCTCTGACCTGAACCAGGAGGGTGTCCCGGCGTTCACTGTGGACCAACCAGCAGAGGGCCTCGACGTCCTGAGGCAGCGGGCGAAAGATCTAAAAGTGCTCGCTTCTTTCTTTGCCTTCCACTCATCGCTGACGACTTTTTTGTTGACTTAGTCGTCTGAATTTAACGTGGTTTCCACGATACCAGAGCTATCCAGAGTTAAACTTGGTACGTTCATTGTTCACCTTATGCGGGACAACCACTCAGCCTGGACTTTAGGGCTCTCCGGGACGCATCAAATTATCAATGCGACCCTTGCAGTACACCTTGCCCGATCGTTCATTAAGAGCAGGAGTTCTGTTCCCTCAGACGTCCTCCTCACCGACGACGTTGTACGGGGATTAGAAAATGCCCGATGGCCTGGTCCGTTGTCAGACGGTTCCAGATCCAGGCATTCAGCAATACAACCTGGTATATGGATGGAGCTCATACATTCGAGAGCATCGCGTGCTGCGTACAATGGTTTGTCAGCCCGGGTATTGGGCTTCGAGCGGACGCTAGGTACTCTATTTGAACCATTATACATCGAATACGCTGACGAAATTACTCAGCAAAAAGGAAAATCGCATCCTGATTTTCACTTGCACAAACGGTAGATCGGGGTCTGCCTTCCTTGGATCGATCCAGTCGCACATCGCGGCGCAGCTCAAGCTATTCAACTCTGATGAAACCGCTTCGTCCTTCTTCGACCACGTCATTTTTTGCACGAATGCGACCTATGCCGACGGCAGCTTCAGAGCCGGTGGGTTTCCTACATCCATCTCAAACCTATATCTGACCAAATTATTGCAGAGAACATGATAGTTGCAATGGACCCGATGGACCTTACAGAGCAAAACCAGCATGCTTCAGCATGGTCTTCTCTGTTCCCCACTTTCCCGGCCGCGAATATCCATGTTCTATCGTCCATAGAGCACGCGGTCAACTTGGTGCGACAATTAGAGTCGGAAACGGGGAATGCGAACGTGCTAGTCGCAGGGAGCCTGCATTTAGTTGGCGGTGTGTTGGGGGTCGCAGGTTTATCGTCGGCGGTTTAGGTTGGGAGAGGAGATTAGGAGAGTATTACTTATTGCCCGCCTTAACAGGTTGCACACATAATTGCTAGATGTAGTAGATTATGTTCCCATCATAGAAAGATTGCTCAACGCTGCTTCTGCCTTTTGGTCGCCTCTGCAATGAATTGACAGCCTGACAAAACTCTAAATGAGCAAAGTGCTACGATACGGCCGACTACTGGAGCACCACCTGTTTATCCAAGAAGGATCCGCCGCTTGACTTTCAAAAGGCCAGTTACCTCGTCCTCGGTAGCGGTCGCGAGTTTGAGAAATATATCAGTCACCGAGTTTGGAGGGGGAGGATGTACAAACCTTGTAGCGTAAAATGCGGAGGTGCAGATCATGATCTGCCAATATTTTATCTTTTGATCCATGTTCCCAGCTCTCATCAAATTCGAATTCGTCGACGGCTTTATTCCTGCTTCTCTTGGCCTTGGCCTTTAAATTGTGACTCGTGGGCCGGGAGGAATCTTCACTGTCCGATGGACCTCGAACCCTTCGTTTGTCGGGTTTCGTTTTCGTAGGGTTTTACGGGTCGAATTCTTGCTTTTCTTCGGTTTCTAGGACGTGACGGTGTCAAGGAATGGCTCTCGATCCAACTCCGACTCTGAATCATCACAGTTCGCTCTCCATCGCAGGAAAGTAGGGCTGATCGCGTTCTTTTTCTTCTTCGTCTTGGGGGACGATCTCGGAGAAGATTCTTTTGCTCTGGAGGAGGGAAGATCAAGTGGCTCTGGTCATTAGCGCACTCGCAAAGCCGTGGAAGGTATGCGCACGTTTTCGGCTTCAGGGACATTAGGTTCCGGGGCAGAAGACTCGGCTTTCGACTCGGATCCATAGCTCCAGCCACGAGCGGCGAGTCGCCAGATTGAGCGTCGGAAGAATTTCTTCGTCGTCTGAGTGAGCCGAATTAATATTTAAAAGGGAAGCGAGCGGCGCTCCAGAGGCTTTGCTTTTGTCGGCCGCCATGCCATTCAGGCTCGTGCCCGCTGCGGTTGGGCTGAGAGAAATGAAGTTCGCGGAGATACTGGTGCTGCTGTCTACAGCTCAGGATAAGTTCGCGGGTTCTCATGGCAAGAAGTGCACATACCACTGATATCAATCACGTTGACGGGAGATTGAGGCAACTGAAGTAAAGTCCTGGATGCAGCTGCTACCGGGATGGCAGGCACACCGTTCCCTTTTAAAAAAAAGAACAACCTCATGCTGAGTTCGTCGCCAGTGGTCTTGGATCCTGTTTAGGAATCCGGACGTACAGCCGACCGTTGGATATCAAGACCTATCAGGCCAGAAGGGTACTCTGCAGGAAGAGGCAATCTATGCTGATGGGGTGCGATTATCTCTGGGCTCTGACGCGTCTGGGGTGACGGACTACGATCTTTAGAGTATACGCGCCTGTAAATTAGTTCACACGTGATCGCGTTTGATCCCATTTAGCTTGCTCTTTCCCTCTTACTTCAAAATCTACGAGCCGCAGAAAATGTCAGAATCCTCGGGTAAGACTGTCCAAGACACACTGAATGGCTAATTCAGTATTGTAGAACAGACCCTCGTTCAACCAGACCCAAGCTTCTGTAGGTTTTATGTTTTCAAGCGTTCCGTGGCGGCTGGATTTGAGCGCAAACCAGCTTTCATGCGAAATTTACTAGAAGATGATTGATCGAGGATATTTTTCAGACCGCGCACGGGCCAAAGAATACGTTGAGCTTCACGACCAGGTCGAAGTGCGTTTCTTGCTACTGGCCGTGACAGCACATTAACCACTTCACCGCAAGACGAGCGTCACTCTGCTTAATTCGCTCGAGACGTTCCTCTCTACCTTCCAGAAAGACCTGTCTGCGGTCTCGGGCCAGATATCGGACCTCCAAGACCGCAGTAAAGACATTGAGAATCGCCTCAAAAGCCGCCGGGTAGCGTCATGTCAAATATTAGCACGCGGAATTCTCATTGCTTTGAATGGTGCAGAAAATCGAGAAACCGCTCGCGAGCCTCATAACAGACATCACGGTCCCGCCCTATCTAGCGTCGCTCATCCTAGACTCGGATGTCGGAGAGTCGTGGATCCTCGCAATTGAGGAGTTCGAAGCGGCGGCTGGACACGGCCAAGCGCCGCTCGCGCGTGAAGGCTGCGCGCGACCTCGGGGATGTGACGGAGGGACTCAGGATTGTGGTGCGTGCTATTCTCCGACACCACAACTTTAACTTGATTTAATTGTACATAGGCCGCCACCAAGCTGCGCGCGTTCTTCTTTGCGCTGTTCCAGCCGATCCGGGGGCAGCGTCACGACGAACATGCAGGTCATGCAGACGTCGGTGCTCCTCAAGTACAAGCCGCTGTTTGCCTTCCTCCAGCGCCAGGCGCCGAATGTCGCGCAGGAGATACAGCGCTCGTATGTCGGCGCCGCGCGCGTGTACTATGAGACGGGGTTCCGGCGCTATGCACGGAGTTTGGGCTGGATCAAGGTCCGTGTGCCCCGTAAAACAGGCAATTATGTAGGTGCTGAACCAGCCCATGGCAGGCGCGCACCGTTGAGAAGCTCGAAACGATCGTGGTCAGTGAACGAGACCTGGCTGTGGATACCGAGCGGTTGGCATACGGCAAGATAGAGGGTCCCGGAGTGACGTTGGCGTATATGGCCGACGATAAGGGCCATGTAGGTGCACCCGCATTCTGGGAAAGGTTGTCGTCTGACACGCAAACAGAAAGAGCCGGTCGAAGCTCTCGCGCGCTCTCTTCTCCTGGTATTCATGGACAACGCTACGGCCGAATATACATTCGTCACGACGTTCTTCACCGTTGACCCGATAGTCCCGCAGGAGAACCGACAATGCACTGTTCTCCCCCGGACTCTTGTCCCCTGCAGGCGGGGAGCGGCGGATGTCTGTCGCCGGCTCAGAACACGGCGCCCGGCGGGCGCGCACCGCCAGCATCGTGAGTGCCAGCGGGATGCAGTCGCTCGCGGCCGCAGTCAAGGAGGAACAGGCCAGCTCAGACGCAATATGGAAACAAATCATGGACCCGGTGCTCGAGTACACCAAAGTACGTTCTGTTTCCCCTCATTCATTCACGAGTCGCGTAACTAACGTCTGGGCCAGACATTCTTTGGGACGGTACTAGACCCGGTGCCGCCCGCCGTACCTCTCCTGACGATCATCCGCCTCACGGAGGACGTCATGACGGAGGTGCAAAAGCGCGCGTGCCCGCCCGCAGAGTCGTTCATATTCACCTTGAGGCTGAAAATGTGGCCCGTGTTCCAGAAGGCGATGACGGAGCACGTCGATGCGCTCAAGAAGCTCGCCGAGGGCGCGAGCGCGGGGTACTTTAGTCCGTGCGGTCGCAACCACCGACGTTCTTGTGTCAAATGTATGTACGCCTGATGCGTGCTACGAACTTACGACTGACGGTGCGGATAGATATGCAAGCGCTACGTCGTGATCTTCAACTCGTTTGTGACGCTGACGGAGCAAGCTGACGAGACCATGATTTCTCTAAGTGCGTCTCTAGTTTCGGGGAACCTGGTCTTTATTGTATTGACTGATTTCGGTAGTTTGCTGCGTCTGCGGCAAGAGCTTGGGAAGCTGATAACACGGCACACGGAGCAAACCAGCGACCCGGTAGCAAAGGCGACGGCGCAGTCCTCAATTTACGAGGGCCTGCTCCAGGGATTGACTGTATGTCACTGGCATTTCTGCACGAACATTTCTCACGAGGGTTACAGAAAGGAACCCATCTCACCGCACATCCCAAGGCGCAACAAGAAATTGCGTACTGGGCGAACTTGGAGGAGGACGCGCGACGGAAGATCGCATCGCGGAATCAGCTCAACAAAGGCAGACGCTGATATTGCGAATATACTATCATGGTAGCGATGCGAATACAATGCATAGTTGGTTGAGACGATGAGGATGCTATCTATCGGTTGCTCTAACCGTTAGCTCCTAGGCTCGTGGTCAAAATATTAGATATATTACGCATAACTAAGGTTTTCTCCAGACCGGCTGGGGGAGCCAGATTACTCGGATTTTGCGGCCTGGAGGGCTTTGACTTCGAGCAGCGGGTCTAGAGACGATTCGGGCTGCCGATAGGACTTGTGGGACCTGTCCGCCCATGTGAAGTACTGCAAACGAATGAGTTTTGGTCCGAAGGAATGCGGAAG
>JARKIC010000637.1:0-224100 GCA_029378375.1 Mycena olivaceomarginata | reverse complement strand
CGACAATCATCCATCTGCCGTCATCATCTCTGATAGTATCGTCGATTAACTTATATCACTCCATAAGTTGCATCAATGCCGGTACATTGAAGGTGAGTATGATCTCAAGTTACCGCGAACTGTTCTGCAAGGTACCCTTTTTTCCAACCCAAATCCTTCATGCTGTCAACTGAAATGACAGGAAGCAAACTGAATCAGAATAAAGGCCTAGTCAGCCAATATGTGCATGAATTTGGATGCTCTATAAAAAATACTGTTTGTAAACAGTTTTAAATGGTTTTAAACAGTTTAGATACCGTTTCCGTTTAATTTACCAGCTTCCGTAAACGAAAAACTAAATGGTTGAAGCCTTAGCCAGGGTGGAAGGCGGAAAAGAGAGAAGCAAAGAGCCTGGCCTTTCATGTGAAAAATGTCAACGTGGCCACAGCGTGAAGCTCCGAATGCTGTGGGCTCACGGGATGTGCCTCCACCGCTGAAACCCCGATTCAGGTTTCAGTGCGCAGTTCAAGTGCTGTGCTCAGAGCATCGGTGGGATTGATCACACAAATCTGGTTAGCCGAATCTGACGCCGTTTACAGACTTGATTGGACAAAGGCCCAGTACTCCTAGTCTCTT
Source organism: Mycena olivaceomarginata (assembly GCA_029378375.1). NCBI lineage: Eukaryota > Fungi > Basidiomycota > Agaricomycetes > Agaricales > Mycenaceae > Mycena > Mycena olivaceomarginata. Next base: position 223,485 of record JARKIC010000637.1, on the reverse strand, counting down.
ATAAACAGATGCTATAACATTAAACCTCGTACCTCGGTTGTTATAAGTACTCCCAACCAGTCCGAATTCGTGTCTGATTCCACAGATTTGGAGATCTGAAACAAGCGTGGTTATCCTGCGGCGCAGTGGGATTTGGGTCCAGATCCAGTGTTCTCTGGGTGACTGTCAATTCACGAACCCCGTCTCAATGGTTAATCTGTCCCAATTGGGAATTCGGGGTTGGGTTTGACAGTTCGCAGTTCTTCCGGAGCTCGGAAATGATGTGCGTAGTTTGTCATGGGGCAGGAAGTGTGGAAAATACCGTGGACCTAAGGAGTAAAAAGAACAACAGATGAACCTTACTGTGCTATTTCGTAGGATTTCGTTAAAGAACGGTTAAAATCAACCCTTTTTATAGCCTTCTGTCCGTCCGAAGCTGGATCCCCATATGGTTAAATTGCGCCGCATGACCACAGCACGGCAGATTAGCACTACTTATCAAATTGGCATGGGCGCCATCCGGCCGGCATGCAAGAAGATATCATTCTATTCAGCCCTGCTTGCATGCCGGGCTGCGAACACTTGATGGCTGGCTCATTAAATGAAATGCCGCTTTTTTGCGGATCGTATTTTTTTTTTAGGACTTATTAACTGTCACTGGTTGGGAGATTCAAGTTTTTCAGGACAATTTACGGTGAAAAATAATAGCGCAGTATAATGAAGCTTACCCAAACACGCGCGAGCGTGTAGACGACTGTCCGGCCTTACGGGATCACACAGAGATGGTGGGGGAAAGATACGATGATATTAACAAGGTGCATGAACAAGTTACTTATATACTAAACATGTGAGTCATAATGAGTCGTGAATATAGTCATAATAAATACGCTACCCGTAGACTGGTTGCCCGAGTCATATCTGAGTCATTCTCCAACACTCCCCCTCAAGCCAGCAGTCCCATGTTGGAACAAAACTGCTCGTGCTTCATGCGAGCCAAGCCCTTGGTGAATATGTCTGCAATCATATCATTAGTGGGACAATATTCAACATGAACAATACCAAGTTCAACACATTCTCGAATAAAATGATTTTCGATCCGGAAATGTTTTGACCTTGCGTGATGCTGAGGATCACAAGCGATGGTAATCGCCGCCTGATTATCTGAGTAGATGAGTGTCGACTGTTGATAAGGAAAGTCGAATGGGAGGGCAGCAAATAGATATCTGAGCCAAATTGCGTGTCGCGCGGCGGCAGTGAGTGCTGAATATTCAGCTTCCGTAGTGCTAAGTGCGACGGTTGGTTGTTTCTTGGAATGCCAAGCAATAGGGCTGCCAGCAAGAAGGTAGACATAACCAGATACAGATTTGCTGTCATCCGGATTGGACGCGAAATCGGCGTCACTGTACGCGCCATAGTGGTTGAAGAGAGAAATTGAGTCGGACCGAAACTCCGGTCCTCCGAACGTGATCCGCTGATCATGTGTACCTTTCAGGTACCGAAACACTCTCTTGAGCGCACTCCAGTGTGTTACACTTGGGTTCGCTGCATACGCTCCGATTCTACCAACGGCATATGAAATATCTGGCCGACTGATAGTTGCTGGCCAAATCAGCTTACCCATGTATTCGGAAAAGCTGTAGCCTCGCTCGTCGATGGTCTGCCCCTGGCCTGGATTCTTCTCTAGAACAACATTCGGGTCCATTGGTGTCGTAACCGTGGACATCTGATCGTACCCAAAATGCTTCAAGACACCGTCAATGTAGTGCTCTTGCGAAATCTGGATGGTCCGCTGTGCGCGGTCTCGATATATCTCAATACCTATAATTTTCTTGGGCTCGCCGAGGTCTACAATTTCAACTTCTTGGTCCAACGCGGCCTGCGTAGCCGATAGCATGGTGGTACTGTTGCCGATTAACAGTAAGTCATCCACCCAGACCGTAATAATGACGAATTTGTCGTTGATTTGGCGTAGATACACGCCGTGGTCGACTTCAAGACGGCCGAAGCTGTTCTTCGTGAGGAAACCATGGAGTTTTCGATTCCATTCTCTTCCTGACTGTTTCAATCCGTACAAGGTTTTCTTGAGATGACACTTGCGTCCAGAACCATCGTCGAAACCAGGAGGTTGTTCCATAAACACCTCTTCCTGCAATTCTCCATTCAGGTATGCTCCTTTCACATCTAGTTGCTTCATCTCAAGATCTTTGACAGCAGCTATTGCTAGGAGGGCTCGAAGGGACTCAAGACGGACAACTGGGGCAAATGTATCGAAATAATCAACACCAGGAACCTGTGAGTAGCCTTTTGCTACTAGTCTCGCTTTATAGCGAACTATATTGCCTTGCTGATCCGTTTTCAAGTCGAATACCCAACGGCAGCCAACAGGTTTGCGTTCTGCAGGACAATCCTCGAGTTCCCAAGTACCCATCGCCTTTAAGTTGTCAAGTTCAGCGTTGATAGCTTGCTCCCATTGCAGCCATTCGGGTGACGCTTTCGCCTCGGAAATGCTACGGGGAATATTCGGTTTCCCGGGGTCAAGCTCTCCGGTTGTTGCCATGTATACAAAGTTCGCGATGGGGTTTGCGTCCTCATCCTCGTCTTCTGCGACTGGATTGGCCTCCGGTTGTTCTCGATTTGGACGGTGGGCCTGCTCTCTGCGAGCAGCGGGGTTACCCAGCTTCAGGTAATTGTGGTCAGGTACGTTGCGCGTTAACTTCCTGCGGAGTGGGATCGGATTTAGTGGATTAACCTTTGGATCAGGTTCCGTCTCTATGCGAGGCGTTGTCGGCGCGGATGGTGGCGCTTTGGGCTTTGGTGTCCTCTCGCTCGATGGCGGCGGTGCTGGCGGTGGCGTAGATGGTGCTGCAGGTGGATCAGATGCTCCTGGTACGTTCTGCGTGGGTTTCTGCGGAGTTGACGGCGGTTTCGCTGATGTGCCATTCGTAGACCCGTTATTCTCCCCCTCGGATGGTGCATCCATCAAAATTTCAGTGAATTTGGTGGAGGGGTCAGTGAACCGGAAGTTCCGCGAGATTTTGACGCGGTGAGTCTTAGCGTCGTAGTACCGTACTGCCTTGGGACCATCTAGATGTCCGCAAAATATATGTTTTATTGCCCTCTCATCTAGCTTCGATAAGCTCTTCACGTCCTCGCGAAAAATCCATACCGGTGCTCCAAATTCCTGGAAATGAGATACATTTGGTTCTCCTTCGTGAACGCCTCGTGCGGCGTGATTCCATTGGGTAGGGCTTTAGTCGGCGATCGGTTGCGAATATATGCGGCGTGTGTTACCGCCCATTCCCACAGACTTTTTGGCAGATTCTTCTCCGCCAACATTGCTCTCGCCAGCTCGACAAGTGTACGATTCAGTCTTTCTGCCACGCCGTTTTGGGATGGCGAGTAAGGTGCCGTCGTACGGAGTTCTATCCCTTTTTCCGCAAGTGCTGATTTCAACCGGCTGCTCAGATATTCTCCGCCTTCGTCAACACGAATCCACTTCAACTTGAAACCATACTGACGTTCCAGCCATCCGACATGGTCCAGAACTTTTGTCTCAGCCTGGTTCTTGTTCTTCATAAACAGAACTGTCATTCGCCGGCTGTTATCGTCGCTGAAGGAGATGTAGTAATAATTTCCCTCGGTTGACCGTGTGCGCGCAGGACCCCATAGATCGCTGTGCGTGCCTTCCCCTGGGTTCTCGGACCGGTGAAGGGCTTCGTGCGGGAATGGCTTCCGATGCATTTTGGCCTCAATGCAAGCCTCGCAAATATCGGCGTCGGATTTCGTGCTGGGATCAACGGTAAATCCGTCTACAGACTCATTTCGAATCAGTAACTCTAATGTTGAGTCGGATACATGGCCGTAACGGCGGTGCCACGCCATCCAGCTGTTGGGATTGTTACCCTCCGAATTTCCGACATTCGCGTGATTACCGGGAAGGACTGTTTTTGCGTCAAGCCAATAAAGTCGGTTTACCTTCTTCCCTTCAAGAAACAATTTCCCTGATTTCGAATAGATGCTTGCTTTGCCGTTTTTGAATGTCGCTGATCCTCCTGCCTCGTCGATGCGAGTAATTGAAAACAGATTGTTGGCGGCTGTAGGTGCGTATAAGGTATTGTGTAACGAAACTGTCTGTCGTTCACCGTTTACAAATGATTCAAGTGTTACGGTCCCACGTCCATGGGCTTTTACCGAGTTGTCGCCTAGTCCGTTGATGGTTTCGCCCTCAAGTGGAGTATAATCCGAGAATTGTTCCCGTTTATTGGCGATATGGACTGTACAGCCGGAATCCGCTAACCACGCGTCTTTCGACAGACTTGAATCAAAATGGGGTTTGTCGGAATGGACAGCCATGAATGATGCATGGTGGTTTGAGTCCTCGGAATTCTGGTGCGTACCTTGATTAGCCTTGTTTCCTTGTCTCTTACCTTTCCATCTCCCTTTACCTTTCCCACTGTAATTCTCGGGGCGCTGGCCTTCTTTGCCGCCTCCCTTACTCCAGCAATCCTTCGCCATATGGCCTGCGGCTCCACAATTGAAGCATCCGTCTTTCGCGTGCGTGCCGGATTTGCCGTGCTGATTGTTCCTCCCGAACATTGCTGATGATCCACTAGATTCTCCGGCTTTCTCCTTCTTACGTCGATACTCCTCAAGTATGAGGGCAACCAGTTCGTGTGAAGTGACTGTGACGGGGCTCACCGGCCCAGTAGAGGATGAAGGTACGTTGGTATTTGTGGTTGCTGTCAGCTTACCGCTGTTTGCTGCCAAGTACGAGCTTGTGAACGAATCCCAGGATTCTGGGAGTGAAGTGACCAACGCGATGAGGAACTCCTGGTCTGATACCAGGCTACCCATGATGTTGAGTTGCTCTTGAATTGAGCAGCTCCGTGATGTGGGCCGCGATGTCGCTGCCTTCGTCAGCAATCGTACGGTAAAGTCTCCGCCGATATGACATTATCCCCAAATGACCACTCGCCTCTTTCACAGTGCACAACTGCGTCCACATCTGTGCCGCCGTTGCTGCTCCCCGCAATATGAACCATTTGGGAATTACCCAAGGCAAGCTCAATTTTGCTTCTAGCCTTTCCATCTCTCTTCTTCCATGCTAAAATCAATTTCCTCTCGTCTGCAGTTGGCGCCGTCGGATTCGCGATCGTCGGATGCGCCTCGGTGCCATCAACTAAACCCTCAAGGTCGTTGTCTCGGAGTATCGCTAATGCGCGACGCTTCCACGGCATCCAGTTCTCCTCATTGAGGAGCTCAATACGAGTTGAAGAGTGTTCGGACATGGGAATGATTGGATTGGCAAAATATCTCTGTATTACAACAAGAGTCTATTGAATTGTCGGGGCAGGTGAAATGAAGTCAAAGTGTCGGTGAGTGTTCTGTGTGATTAGTAGGCAGGGTCGGGGCCCATAACCTAATAGCGCAGTATAATGAAGCTTACCCAAACACGCGCGAGCGTGTAGACGACTGTCCCCTTACGGGATCACACAGAGATGGTGGGGGAAAGATACGATGATATTAACAAGGTGCATGAACAAGTTACTTATATACTAAACATGTGAGTCATAATGAGTCGTGAATATAGTCATAATAAATACGCTACCGTAGACTGGTGGATTGCCCGAGTCATATCTGAGTCATTCTCCAACAAAAAATGTTGTTTGTTTTTCAGACATTTTTCACCGAAAAAGGTAGTGAAAAACTCAAAACATTTTCACTATTTTGTGAGTTTGAGGTGAAAAATTTAAAAGGAAGCTCAAAAGAGGTGAAAAAGATTTGAATTTTTCACTGCTTTTTTCAGTGAAAAATGCCTGAAAAACAAACAACATTTTTCACCATAAATTGTGCTGAAAATCTTGAATCTCCCAACCAGTGTGTTCTTTGAGATTTTGCTCGTTGCTGTATCCCCATGTAGCCTTTCTCCTTTTGTTTTTCCTCTGCTTTTGCTCTTCGATTAACCCTTCCGTTCCGCTTTCCAACACTGCCTTGGCATTTGCTGTCAAACAGCTGACCTGTGCACAGCCTTTTCTGACCGGATGCAGTGGATCACAGTCACTGCTGCTCACACTGGGGGCAAAAAGGAATGCATATGAAAACTATATGCGTCAAATGCATATGGTCCGCAGGTGGAACAATGTCACAAAGCTGCCTTTGACAGACAAAGGGCAGCTTTGTTGCATGCTTTGTGCTCCTGTGTGGGGGAACAAAGCATGTGCCAAAGGCAGCCTTTGAAAGTCAAAGGCAACCTTGTACATTCGGCATCAAGTGCAGACCATATTCGTTTGACGCATATGATCTTCATATGCGTCAGTGATTGCCCCCAGTGTCATGGCACAGCATGGTTCTAATCATGCAGCCAAGAGGCCACATATCTCACCGGCAGTTTCTTTCACTTTTTTTGCTCATTCTCTTGGGTTAACTTCTAACACAGCCTTTTCATACCTCGTATACTAAGCAGATGCCTCGTATCAGTATGTGCGGGTTTACCATCACCCCAATTTGCGATATTTTTCTCAACCACCACCTCTCCTACAGCCTTGGTTCCGACCTCACCGAATTTGGTTTGGTTTCTTCCCCATGGCTATGTCTGGAAGACCTCCCAAATCACAATTTAGCTCTGGCTGGCCCAGCTTCTGACATACTGCTCCATCATGCGGCCTACTTTCCAGCGCTCAAGGGCCACTCAAAAGAAGCTCGCTTCCAAAGGTGACCTTCCTTTGTTCTTTTCCCCCATTATTGTCTGCTTTCCTTACTGTCACTGTGACGGTATACAGACTATGGACACGGTGCAGTTCCACTACGAAATACAAATTCTATATAATGTACATACATATATTCGTTAGTCACAATAGGTAGATGATCCGCGATCATTACTTACCTAATCTTATCTTACTTTGCAACAACTCTTATGTCGTGAAGCCCGAGATCCACCAAGGCGAACCACCTTCTGCGTTAGACCCCCTGCCTGGCTGAGCAACCGTACAACTGCTCCGCGGCCCCCGCGTTACAGGGGTCTATCTCGGTCTACACGACCCGGGAGCTTCTCTCGCAGGAGCGCTCCATAGTGCTCACTGCTCGAATAGCAACGCCGGACTCGATGTCCGTGTGCGCTTCACCTCCAGCGTGGTCAAGCCTCAACGACCCACATCACAATGGAGCCCACAGCGAGGGGCTTCACCACGGCTGGAGAAGCGACGGCAGGCATGAGCGCTCAGCTCCTGGGGAGCAAGCTATTGCCTGCGTCGAGGTGCATGGGAGCGCGGGACAACCCCCACCTTCCCCGTCATTACTGGCTAGATGGAGGAAGGCAGGTGGTGCACCCCATGCACGGGAGTGAAGTGCTTGGGAGCGCTCAACCTCACGGCGAGCGCTGAGCTACCCACTCCCTCCCCCTCCTATCACGACTTCTACCCTCTACAACGGTGGCGACGCAGCCGGAGAGGAAGTAGAAGTCACGCCACTCAAGGAGGGCGGACTTGTACTTTTGAGTTCTATTCGCCAATCGGCCTAGAAGGTCCGATCATGTGCTGGTCACATGCTGGGCACACTTGCGATTCCCCAAGTCTCTTCCTCTGTGGCAGGACTCGCAGAGCAAGGGATTTGGAGCGCAGTGCCGTGCTAGACACGAGCGCGCGTGTGGGAATGCCTCGGGGCCGTACTAATGGAGTGACTGGCCGCCAGGGGATTTAGCCGACATCACGGGACGGGAGGATTGAGCGCATATATTGCTGCTTGTCTTCCTCGTCCTCTTTCCCTCGCTCGCCACTCGCATGTCGCAGAAACCCAAAAACTCTAGAGGACCCTACAACCCTGTATTTGATCACCAGAATCCCAATCCCGTTATCACCGAGCGGCGTCAACTCGACAAGCCACTAGGATGGAAACAGCGGCATCCTCGAGTGGACCGTCTGGCCCCGCCTCAAGCTCTAGTTCTCCTCCTTGTCGCAGCTCCTTAGGACGCCCGAAACCTACCAAATCCAATAGCTCTAAGTCGACGAAGACTCCAGTCGCCACTCACTCTTCAGTTCTGGCTCCCTTAGCCGCTCGCTTGGGCCTACATACCCCCACAGCGGCCTCTATCGCCAAAGGCGTAGCCGCTCCTGTTCCAAAGCAGCTCCGCTTGGTGGCGTTAACCCGCGTATGCCCTCCCATATGACCGAAGAGGGGAACGCGGCCCGCTACCCCCGTAGTGATTCAACGCTGGGAACGGAGGAAGGTCACCCCGCGAGCGCTGCTTCAGTAGCTGCACCGGGTTACGATCTTTCTTCTCCGGCGGGTGATAACACAGCTCTTCCCAGAATGAGCACGTCTCCCCCACTGGCGTCGTTCTCTGGATGCCCAACCCTCCTCCACTGAACCTTCCGAAGAGTCCGACCTCGGCCCCTTTAGCACAGGGAACGAGACAGAACCAGGGGGCGTTGGTAACAACGAGAGTATCACGACGGCGCTCAGGTTCACAGAACACTCCGAGACTAGAGTTTTCAGTGGATTAGCGCATTCACTAGAAGTGTATCGGAGCCGCTGATGACTTCAGTAGCGCGCCACCATGAATCCTACTTCCCAGAGGATCCCAACGGAGAAGACCCACTGGCGGTTTGGCGCTGTAGGCGGGGAAATTCCGAACTTTGACCCCGCCAGAGCCGCAGCGTTGCGAGATGCTCTAATCCGCTACGATAAGCCTCATCACCAGTTCGAATGGGAGCACCTATGACAACTTCTCGATGAAGTGGCGAAAATTGAAGCGCAAACGGCTCCGTGCTTTCGATTTACGGATCCCACGATCTCGAGACAGTTCTTCTGCCTCTCTCTGGAACCCTTGAGTCGTGTAGCGCACGCCGTAGTCACGGTGCACCAGATTCTGGAAGCGCTGACGATCTTCCTGGGCAAGGATCTGAAGACCAGCTTCACGCTGGACCCGGATTACGGATTACTTGGGTTACTGGAGCACAGTGAATACGAGGTGGAATTGAGGTTTATGCTCTCTTGCCTTCAACAGCGCCTGGCCAACGGGAACAAGCACATCCTCACCTACCTGCAAAGCATTCGTCGCACTCTCGTCGAGGAAGACTGGAGTGAAGTAGTCAGCTCGGCGGATTCGACCTTGCCCGAAATACGTCGGGAATTCGGGACTGTTCATCCTACTCAGGAGATGTATCACTTGCTCCTGAGGCCTGACCATTTGCTGCAAGTTGCGATGATCGATGACTCTGCTCGAATGGGTATGATGCACCGGTTGAACGAGGAACCCAAGGATCGCTACTATCACCCCCACTGAAGTGTCGCTACTATCAAGGAGACCTCCGTGAAGGGTTCTGATCGTGGAGTGAGCGCTCCCTTTGAAGCTGCTCCTCCCGGAATCTGAACCCAAGAACGTTCGCTTCCCGGTCCCCGCTTCGCTTTCTGCAGTCCATCGTTTGCCAGGACAAGGCTTTATTCCGAATACTCGCGCGACAGCTCCTATCATTGGGGGGCCATCGGTGATGCGAGTCCTAAACAGCCCGAACCCGGGGTTGATGAACTGGACGATGACAGACCTGGTATTGGGCACCCGGGCATTTATTCAAATCTGCTCGAGTTGCAACATACTATAATGTACTTCACTACATTACGACGTCATCTCACAAGAGCTAATGCTGGCCTGAGCAGTTAGCTAAAAGGGATATAATGTGTCTCGAACCATTAGAAGGCGCTGGACAACAATCCTGGTAAAGGGTTGGAGTGGGAAGTCGCTAATGGAGCAATCGCGGAAAGTGCCTTACATCCTGGAAACGGATTGGGGCTACTGCACATCCCTGACTAAGGGCATATTACGAGGGAACATCCTTCTGAACCAGAGGGATCATTGCTGGGCATCATCTGACGTCTCCAGAACTGCCAAGAGAGGACTGGACTTGGTCAATTTACCAATTGACTAAGAAACTGTACTCGGGTACTAGGAAGCGGCGGCTATCACGATTTTCAGACAAATCACTTAAGCGGTTCAAGGCGGAACCATTTGAGCTTGCAGTTACCAAGGAGGTAGCGAAGTGCTGACGAGGAGGTCGGCTAAAAGTTGGCATATCAACAATATTCCATCACGATCGTTCTAAGCGATGTAGATCTTGACTCATCGCTAAGCTCGGCTCGTTGATGTTTCTTATAAATCTCTCTCAATTTTACTAATCGCTTGATATTTGACAGGAGTTCATCGGCTAAGCGGCCATACCACTAGTCATATACCCTGAACCCTATTGCACGTTTGTATCTGTCTCGTTTATATTTAGAATCCTGTAACGTTTAAGTGGATGGTTATGGGAGGAACACCAGTGAATCTCACCCCACCTGTTGGACGCGAAGTTACTAGACTTCACGCTTAACCGGTAGAGTAGTCATTCATTCGGAGACACCAGAAGCTATACCAAGTTTCGTTTGTTTTCCCTGTTTGAATATTATCTGTGTTGTATTTGGATCTTTATAACGACGCGTGAACATATTGGATAAACGGAACGGACGCGTGGAATATAAGGAAACGGATCAGACTTGACAATTGGTTGTAATCTCACAAGGATTAGCAATCGCGGATACTATTTGGAATCGGGATTCATAAGAATCACTTGCTTTACGCATCGGAGTATCATCTCCAAACCTAGACCCACATCATCAAAACCGTTGAACATAAAATCTCGTCTGTCTATCGCGATTGCGCCTAGAACGGATTCGAGCAAGTTTATCTATACGACTTGTAGACCTGTAAAGTCTTGCTTCTCAAAGAGAACTAGAGTTCAAATTGCCACAATCTATACTGGATTGGAACCCCAACTTGCACGAGGACTATAGTGTTTGAGTTTTGTAGTTGCAGTATCGAACCGCGTATTCATTTACAAGGTTGTGTTGTGGTTATTTCACCGCCAGCCCCATAGTCAGTGTTTCAACGAGTTACCAATTTCAGCACACTTCCGCGCCGGGTGGGACTGACGGAGACAAATGAGGCGCAGCGAACGGGCCACCTCCTGGGAACGTACCCCTGGGATGGAGGAGTAATCCGAACAGGGATCCAAATGGCAGAGGAGGTGAACCAGACAACCGGGCCTGGGGGCATGGAAACCCTGGGGGCGGAGGGGGCGAGCGGGTGGGGGAGACAGAGGTGGTGGAGGCAGCGGAGGAAGCGGACAACCAGCTGCTCCGGGAATTGATCCTGTGAGCGCTGTGCAGTGGCAGCTGAACAGCAAACTCAACATATCAGTTGTGCCGTCGTGGAACAGGAAAGGGGAGACCATTATCCCTTATGTTATCATGATGTCGTCCTTGGCGATGCTCAGCCCCTTGCTGGAGAACCAGTTGGGGCAGATGGCTCCTTCCCGCTTTACTGAGCGTGCCTTGAAGTGGTGGACTTCCCTTCCGGAGCCGTCTTGTCGAGAATTCAGCCAGGATTGGCTGCATCTGCTGGATAACCTGCGCCGTACCTACCTCACTGATCAGTGGATTGCGACCGTAACAAGGAATTCGAGGAGATGAAGTTCAGACAAAAGGGTCACGACCTGGAGGATCTGGTCGACTTCTTCCAACGGCACGCTCAATATCACAGCTTTATCTTCTCGGATGACATCGATGGGCCTACCACTGTCTCCCGCCTCATACGTACCCAGCCAGCGGACTGGAACAAGGAAATCAACGAATGCATCTGCCCACCATTGATTCCCTGATGGCAGTGGCACAACATAGTCAAACAGCCCTGATGTCAATTTGGCTGCTGACAACTAAGGTGGACCGGCTGCTGGCGGGATCGAGCGCGTCTTCCGCTGTCTCCCCGCCCGCGATTCCGCTCGCGAGCGCATCTAGCCAAGTTGAGGAGGACGGAGGGGCGCCAGAGGAAGGGAGGACGATGAGGAAAAGGAGGCTATGGCCGTGGACCGACGACGAGGCACTACCACTGGGAATTCCCATGAAGCTGGCCCGTCTCGTCCTGACTGGCCCAGAGGAAAAACCATCAATGGCTACTCCTTTGCTCGAGACGATTTGTGGGTCAGCTCGCGTCCTCCTAATGGAGAATGTTACGTCTGCACCAGCCCCAAGCATGTAGCGAGGGACTGCTCACACTATGGCAGGTGGCAGACTCTGAGGCAAGCGATGCTGATACATGTCGAGCTGGATCCAGCGGAGGAGGAAGCTGAGCGTCGGGAATATGTAGCTATGCTCGTGGAATTCAAGATCTCGTCTTCCACTTACCCCGAGGGTGATGTTGAGCCTGCTCCCATAAGTAAACACGTACCCGTCGTTGACGCGCTAGACTGTGGAGCAAAGCTGCTCACGTCGAGTACCGAGGCTTCAATAGGAATCGTAGGCGACACACACTTTTGCGAAGGAAAGTCGAGCAAAGACAAAGGGAAAGCGGTGAAAAGCGATGGCCCCGCTTCTTTGCCTCGGCGGATCCTCCCAAGACTGCTCATGTTGCTGAACTTCCATCGAGCAAGGATGGGGATGGTCTCACAATCTACGAGGCCCGCAAGGTCAGCAACTCCCTGATGGACTAGGATCCTTGGGTGCGCGAGCTCTACACGTTAAGGTCCGCGTAGGATCCTTGGCGAACGAGGAAGTCCGAGGCCGCCTCGACTCTGGCGCGGACATTTCCCTGATGTCTGAGGAGTTCTGATCGCACTCGGGTTACCGAAACCAAGGGAGGGGATACGGATGTCTCTCTACTACTCTCACAGGGCAAGCCAAGGTTCTAGGCTACGTCAAATGCCCGATTTTTATGGTCACCACCGAAGGGGAGGTAGTTCGCTTCAAGCTCGAGACGTATGTAGTCCGGAATATGAAAGTTTCTCTCCTCTTAGGGGAGGACTTCCAATCCGCTTACGAGCTTGGAGTGAAACACTCCTCTACCGGCCATTGTGAGGTGCAAGTGGGATCTTCCCGACACATCATCGCTGCCTCCTCTGCGCACTCCGTAGACTTGGGCTTCGAGATTCGGCAAGCAAGTATGGCGAAGTCCATGAAGCGCCTTTTGCCCGGGGTCTGGAGGAAGACTTACCAACGATCAAAAGCTCGTAAACGCCGCAAAGGGAAGCTTGAAGCCTCCATTCCTGGCTGCTAAAGACTCTCTCATCGCGGCGGGGTCAGTCCATAATGTCCCTATCACCGGGCCGTTTGAAGGGAAGGAAGAGTGGCTGGTGGAGAAAGTCGTTATAGCAACGGAAGACGAAAGCGTAATGGCTGCGCCATCCACCCTCATCAATTCAGACTCTCCCTTCCTTCCCATCGCAAATCCGAGCACTCGCCCCTGGTACATACGCGCTGGCGACATCGTAGGACGGCTCCACGACCCAGCGGATTATGCGGACACGCCCCGTAACGAGGAAGAGAGGGAGAAGTTCGTGGCGTCCGCGGAGGCGTTGGCGCGCGTAATCAAGGAAACGCAGTGCGCAGGATCCGGAGAGCTTACCGAGGGAACGGGAAGGCACGGAGGACCAGCTCGAGGAGGATGAGAATTGGGGCCCGAAGACGACAGCGCTGCCCGGGGAATTCGAAGGAGCACGGAGTACAGAGGACGTGGCCCGCTAGTTAACCTGGGCCCAGACGTGCCAGAGCATATACGTCCTCGCCTTGACGAAGTTTTGCGCCTTAATTCGGCTGCATTCGGAGTCGGGGGACGTCTAGGCATGTTACAGAAAGGCACCATACCCCTGAAGCCTGACACTCAACCCATCTCAGAACCTATGTACGCCGCCTCCCCCTTGAAGCGCGAAGTCATCGACAAGCAAATGGACTTGTGGTTTGAGCGCGATGTAATCGAGCTGTCGGTCAGCCCGTGGGGCGCCCCATGCGTCGTGGTATTCCGTAATGGAAAGCCTCGACTCGCGGTCGATTACCGCAAGCTCAACGCCAAGACCGTAGCTGACGAATTCCCCATTCCTCGACAATCGGACATCATTCAAGCGCTATCGGGAGCGCAGGTCCTGTCGTCTTTTGACGCTCTGGCTGGCTTTAATCAAGTGGAGATGGAAGAAGAGGCGAGAGAAAACTGCGTTCAGATCGCACAGGGTCTGTGGCAGTTCAAATGCATGCCCTTCGGGCTACGGAACGGGCCCTCCATCTTCCAGAGGATCATGCAAGGCGTGCTAGCGCCGTTCCTTTGGATATTCACGCTGGTGTACATCGACGACATAGTTGTATTCTCCAAGAGCTGGGAAGACCATCTGATTCATCTCGACAAAGTCCTGAGCGCTATCGCAGCAGCTGGGATTACGTTGGAGCCAAGAAGTGTTTCTGGGTTACTCCTCGATTCTACTCCTGGGTCAGAAGGTCTCTAGGCTAGGGCTATCCACGCACAAGGAGAAGGTCGCAGCCATTCAAGAGCTATCGAGACCTTCGTCGATCCTAGACCTGCAAAAGTTCTTGGGGATGGTCAACTACTTCTCGGCGTACATTCCATACTACGCCTTTGTTGTCAAACCTCTCTTCTCTGCTCTGACCAAGGGAGCCAAGTGGGAATGGAGGGCGGAGCACAAAATAGCCTTCCTGCAAGCCAAGGACGCCTTGTCGGCTGCCCCAATCCTAGGACATCCGGTGCAAGGGACGCCCTATATGGCTGTACACAGATGCTTCAGACTATGTGATCGGGTCTAGTTTGCAGCAGGTACAGCCGATACAAGTGGGATCTGAAGGGAACAGCGGCCTACGACAAACTCCAAGCCGCTTGGGAGGCAGGGCGGAGGTGCCTAAACTGGTGGTGACGTTGGTAAAGACGTGGAGGAAGGAGGGAAGGAGGACCGATGGGGGGCGACACTGGACGAGATGATAGTGCACGTCGAGCGTGTGATAGCCTACTGGAGCCGGAGCCTGAAACCCGCAGAGCGGAATTACAGTGCTACGGAACGGGAGGCATTGGGCGCGAAGGAAGCGCTGGTGCGCTTTCAGCCCTTCATAGAAGGGGAGCAGGTCATTCTGGTGACTGACCATGCAGCCTTGCAGTGGGCAAGGGTGTATGAGAACCCGAACAGGAGACTCGCGGGGGGGGCAGTGTTCGCGGCGTATCCCGGACACTCTGAACGTTGATCTCTGTCGAGGTTACCACGGGCGCCGCCGCACGAGAGTCCCCCCGTTCTTGAGGATTGCGGGACGATCATTCCGGCCGAGGGAAAGGCAGAAGGAGGCGCAAAGGTTGGAGGCCCGGGGAACATTTGCGCCAGCTAAAAAGGCAGCATTTGCGATTCTGGTGGTGGGAGGACGTAGTGGACAAGTACGCGCTTCCAGTCCGGACAAGGAGATCCAGACAGGGTGGAGGAGGAAGGAGACGGACACGAAGTCGAGACGGAGCGCGACGGGATGCTGCACCGGATCAGGAAGGGATGATGAAAGCACGAGAGGAGGTCCAGGAGCGCGATGACGTCGCAGCTATGGACAACCCGCTCCCCTTCGAGCAGGCAGACGATTGGACGTACCCTGCGGGGGCTAGGCCGGACAGAGATGAGGAGGACTGGAACAAGTGTTCACACCTACTGGTATCGGTCTCTCAAGTGGTTGAAAGACGAGTTCATTCGCAGGTATCAGGAGGATCCATACTTCCGAGACCGATACACGGAAGAGGCCAGCAACCCCGAGAAAGTGCTTATGCCCTCGCATTTCCAGAAGGGTAAAGACGGGTTGTTATATTTCGTGGACGCGGACTGGAGGAATCGCCTCTGTATCCCGTGCACGAAGGTCCAGTTCATACTCCGATGGATCCACGAGTACCCCCACGAGAGCGCTCACGCTGGCCCGTTTAAGTTCATTGATCGTCTGAGGGAACTGTTCTTCTGGGACGACCTTAACGAAGGACGCGGATGAGTTCGCATCCACGTGCGACGTTTGCCAGAAGATCAAGGTGGACCATAGGCAGAAAATGGGTGGATTAAGACCTGCTCATATACCTCCTCGCCCTTTCGCTACGGTCTCCTTGGACCTGATCACTGGACTTCCCCCTTCAGGGAAGGAGAAGTTCACGGCTATTCTAGTCATCGTGGACCAGCTGACTAGGTTCTCTGTCATGATTCCGACACACACCAACCTGACGCAGGAAGGATTCGCCGCCTTCTTTGTGGAGAGAATAGTGAACGTCTTCGGCATGCCGGAACGTATCATTTCCGATCGCGACAAACGTTGGGCTACGGCCTTCTGGCGTTCGGTCACTCTGCAATATGGAAGCATGCTAGCGCTGTCTTCCGCACATCACCCGCAGACGGACGGGCAGACTGAAATCCTCAACACTACGATTGAACAGATGTTGCGTGCCTACGTCGCTGCAGATCGTTCTTCGTGGGCCAAGTGGCTGGGAGAGATTGTGTTCGCGTACAACTCGAACGTACACGGGTCTACTGGATATAGTCCCAATTTCCTCCTATTCGGTTACTACCCTAGGGGAGCCGCTGGAATACTTAACCCTGGAGGAGACCCGGTAGTTTGCCCCTTCCTGCCTAGTCAGAAGGGCGAGGACTTCATAGAGGCGCTGGAGAGCCATAGAAGAGCGGCGAGGGACGCAGTAGTGCTGGCACAGGAAAGACAGGCTCGCGCTTATAATAAAAGCAGGTGTCCTGTGGAGAGTATCGAGGAGGGTGACTATGTCCTGGTCAACACTCACTCGCTGGAGTTGGTGGAAGTGCAGGGCACAGGCCGCAAGTTGGTGCAGCGCACTATTGGCTCGTTCGAAGTCATGGAAAAGATAAATCCGGTCGTATACCGCTTGCGGCTACCGGACAGCTATTCCATGCACCCAGTCTTCAACTTGGAACATCTGTGCAAGTACCATATGTCTAAGGAGGAGCTGGGAGAGCGGACTAAGCTCCCAGACACTCGGGAGTACTTGAAGGCTTCGGAGGAGTATGCGGTGGAGGCCATTTTAGGGCATGTGGTACGCCCGCAGAAGAACGGCAACCAGAGAATGTTCCGGGTCCACTGGGAAGGATACAGGCCGGCTGATGATACTTGGGTCTCCGAGAGAGACCTGAGGAATGTGCCGGCGCTAAAACGAGAGTACCTCCAACTTCATAAGTTGACTTAGAAGTTGCAAGCTGGTCGGCCGATGGACTCCGATCGGGCGGGGACCCGAATGCGTGCGAACTGTGGTCCTTGCGTAATGGGCCGTGCGTGCGAAAAGGACACGTGCGCAGTGACTCGACAACAATTCTCTTTCTCTCTTTTCTTCCATCTGCCTAGAATTAACTACCGCTGCTCCTCCGCTGTGAGCGCGTAACTACATTCGGGGCACCTATCTATTAGTACTATTAGAGTAATGGCACCTTCCAGCAATCCCTCTTACAGCCACTCCCGGTTGTCGTGCACTGCGGGGTACTACGACTTTCCAAATATCAACTCCGCTATGACTTTCGATCTGAAGCAGTTCCCTTGCTTAACCGCGAGGATCGTGAATATTGGCAATCGGATCTTCGAGCTATGGTCACCGATTTCGAGGCAGCTCCCCTTCCTACCGGGTGAGCGCCTTCCGGGGCCGGCGACTCTATCCTCCTTGGACGTTCCGCAGAGGAGATATGACGGGCATTCTGGCAAACATGACTGTATCTACTGTCCCCAATATTTCCTTGAAGCCACTTCGCACTGGCCGTTTATCCGGCGTGTCGCGTCGGTTCCCGTCTCCGACCCAGCGTACCCTGCCTTCAAGCCATTGACGGAGGGATGGATTAGCTCCCCTCGTCACGGTCGGAGGGCGTCTGGGATACGGACTTCATACAAGGACTTCGAGGGGTTCAGGCTCTCCTGGAAATCTGTCTTCGCCACCTTCAGTCTGGTTTCCGTGCTGGATCTACTACCTGGGCATCCCGACCTGCCTACTGCTCCGAAGCACGTTTACGTTCGCTGCTAGGAGTACGAAGGTGGGACGACGCGGTGGACGAGGGCGTGGCTTACCAAAGAGGTCTTCGAGAATTGGAAGCCTGGATCACGATGGTGGAACTACAAAGAAGATTTCCTCCCGTCGATGTCCAATATCTCCGGTGTCTCGATCTCCCGGTCGCGAACGACGATCGAATCGGCCTCTGGGTCAACGGTATGCGCGAACAAGGAGTCCTGCTCCTCATGCAGCAGAAGGTCCCGTGCTTCATCGTGCATGAGTTCCCTATTGGATCTTTGGAGCCTCGTTCCGCGGTTCTGGAAGCTCCGACCTTCTATGACTTCGCGGCGGGTACTGATGTTGTCTACCTCATCCGCCACAATGAGTACCAGCTGCTTGCCGAAGCGCAGGGAAGGCTAGACGCGGTGTTCCAAGCTAGCGATGGTAGAGGTGAACATGTACCGGCCCAACCTCGGGACGAAGCTCGCTCTGCTTCCCTCCACATGGTCTCGCTGGCCCCTTGGACTCCTCCTGCTCGCCAGACGCAATTACCTATCGTTCCGAGAGGTGGTGGCCCTCCCATGAGACCCTGGTGCTCGTATGACAACTATTGCGCGCGCTCCTGTAGCTGCGCCGGAGTTCTCCGACGAGGACGAGGAATCGGGGGAGGAGGATGAAGAAGACTCGTGGATGGGAGGAGTATGTTTCGACACAGGAGCGCCCGCCCCTGAGGCAGCACCTGTGCCGTCGAGAAGCGAGAGCTCGTCAAATGTCTTCCACGCTCCCCCCCCTCCCGCGTACGTTCGACCGCCTCCCGCAGCGACTGATGACAACCTCGCCGCGCGCCCCCTGGAGAAACGGATTATAGCCAGTGACCGCGTACCCTGGATCGTCCCTCCGATGATCCCTAACAACTGGAACGGGAAATGGGACAAGTGGGAGCTGTCGGAGGTCAATGACGAGCGCGCATGGGTGTACAGGGGAAAGAAGGCGAGCGTGGAGACCGGCTGCTGGTACGATCGAACCATGGGTCGACACCTGTTCTTCGGGCAGTTCGTGCCTCCTCCGGGGGTAGTGGACTGGGAAAGATTTGGGTCCCCGGTCCCCCCGTACCCCTTCTTCGTGGAAAGTGGTAACCGTTGGATACCCAAGAAACCCTCGTACTGGATGTACCCCACGGAGAAGGGAGAAACTCGGGACCGCAGAAAACGTGCTGAAGCGCCTAGTTCCACACGGCTGCCTCGCACGGAAGTGCTGATGGCAATTCAGGAATTCGGAGGTCCTGATGACGGTTCAGGGGATGACGAGGATGGGATGGAAATATCCAACCTCGAAGTGGAAAATCCTGCGTCAACCGTGGTCACCATCGCCGACATCAATGATGATATCTCGGCGCAAACCTTCCAAGTTCTTACGTGCAAGCCTTCTCTAGCAGTAATGCGCGGCCGCTGTCTATCATTCACGCGCAGGGGTTGATTTGGGTGCGGTTCTTGGATGTCAGCGCCGGCCGACGAGGGTTCGGCGCGCTGGGAGCGGTTGTGAAAGAGGATGAGGATTGCTTTCCGGTTCGATAGCGAGTTCGACGAGGCCCTCCTCTACACCACGGACGTATGGCTGAGAGAAGAGGACGCCAACAACGATACCACCATGGGCGATTCGGAAGCGTGGGGCGAGGGCTCTGGCTACCTGGAAGAGACTACTACACGGCCCTTGTCTCCTCCCCCTCGGGAATCCGTGAGCGCAGGTATTGCTGCTCCGGAATTGGGGACGCAACTTCTTCCATGGCCCTTGTCTCCTCCCCCTCGAGAACTCGTGAGCGCAGGGAGTGCTGCTCCGGGATGGGAAACCCAACCTGAACTCGACTGGGAGGCAAGTACAGCGTCGACGTCCAATGATGCCGTCCCTCCTTCGGAGGAAACCTCGACGGCAAGACCGCCACCACGCGTTGAGGCACGCTCTCCGCCTACGGAACCAAGGTCGATGCGAGACAAGGGAAAGGGAACCGCATCGCGCCTCCGCACGGAGTATCGCGACAAGGGGAAGGGGAAAGCTAAGAGTATACCTTCCTTGAGGGACCGCCTGTCAGAACCCTCATCATCTTCGGTGCTGACAGCGAGAGTTCCGCTGGAACAACGGCTCTCCAATCCCCCTCTCCCACTCGTCGACCGCCTCCAATCCCCGCGGCCACCTACTCTAGTTGAACAACTCCAGGGAAGCAGTCCCATGCCGCTAGCTAGTCGGCTAGCTCCTCCAGCCCCCAAGTCCGTGTCATCCACTACGGGACCTCCATGTCAAGAGGAGGCAGGGCCATCGTCTCTAGCAGACTGGCTGGCTACTCGTCCCGATCTGTACACTCTCCCACGCCGCTTTGCGATCCTGCTTCATCGCGATCCACCAGCACACGACGGCCGTACTTACCGCTCTCCTATCAATCCGGAGGACCCTACGGCGCCTCGAAGAGTGCGACGAGGCAACCGAGCGGGACGTCTACCGCGAGAGCTCGCGGCTATGCGAGTGGAGGAGGAAGCCAGGAGAGCGGCCATTGCTGAGGAAAGGGGAACCACCGCCGCGTCAACGAGTCGGAGGTCGCCAACACCAAGCGAAATGGAAGGGGTGGAGCTCCAGAATCTGTTCTCGAGTGTGCTTTTCTACAGCTGCATCAAGCGGAGTCTTGCACTTGGTAGGGCAGCAGGACGCCCCATCTACATCCACCCCAAACGCAGGACTTCGACGAGGAGATGGACGACCCTCCGCGAAGCTGGATCCCGAACGAGGACGACGAGTGGGGCATGGGACCCCCCATCTAGTAGCTGACGCCGCGGAAGGTTGAAACCGCGTGGCTAGGGTCTCGCCTCCTTCGGGAGTATAAAGAAATCAGGAGCGACATAGAATCTACAAGACGCGCAGTGGACGCTACCCGTGTGGGGGGCTCTGTGACGGTATATGGACTATGGACACGGTGCAGTTCCACTACGAAATACAAATTCTATATAATGTACATACATATATTCGTTAGTCACAATAGGTAGATGATCCGCGATCATTACTTACCTAATCTTATCTTACTTTGCAACAACTCTTATGTCGTGAAGCCCGAGATCCACCAAGGCAAACCACCTTCTGCGTTAGACCCCCTGCCTGGCTGAGCAACCGTACAACTGCTCCGCGGCCCCCGCGTTACAGGGGTCTATCTTGGTCTACACGACCCGGGAGCTTCTCTCGCAGGAGCGCTCCATAGCGCTCACTGCTCGAATAGCAGCGCCAGACTCGACATCTGTGTGCGCTTCACCTCCAGCGTGGTAAAGCCTCAACGACCCGCATCACAGTATTCGGTGTACAGCATCGCACAACGGTGTGTAACCCAGATTTCTGGCTCAAACACTTGGTCAGGATGCACATCAGCCTAGGTTCAACGTGAGAAGATGACGAAAAATTGCGAAGGCTGCTCACAGCTACATCTCCGCAAAAATAGCCCAACAGCTACTGTTCAAATGCATGGTTGAGACGCCAAAGAGGTCAGAAAACCCCGAAATCATGATAAAATTCCCTGATCTTGAGGGTTTTCCGGTTCAGGTTCAGGTTCGGTTCAGGTTCGAACCGAATTTTGAACTGAACCTTGCCACCACTAATTCCAACACACCTTGATAAACGTGTTTAAAAATGGCATGCGGTCGTACACTATGCTTCCGGCCCCGTCCTGGCCTAAAGTTGAGTATATCTCAGTGCGGAGCATGTCTTGAAGCGTCGGATTTTTTGGCGAGTTCCCAGAGAGGCAACGCAGTAGTAGTTGTTGCCTATCAGGGGAACAATAAGATGTTGTCATTTGTCGTAGCTCGCGATGGTTACCGTTGTATCTTGACCTAGCACACATGTAGTATGAGTCAAATTTTAACTATGCAGTAGCTGGGATTAACAATTACCCACCTGCAACCATGACAATCTGAGGTTGAGCAACGATTTTCGGGCCACTCAACGGGTTTCGCGTCGTCCGAGCTTTCTGTATCCACTGCACAATCATATGCCTCGTCAGTCCAAACGAACTGGAGATGACGAATATGACCCGCACATAGCACACCGAAGAGGTCACTGTCGATATCCAGCCCACCCTACGCTAAATCCTGCATTTCGCGGACGACGTGCGCCCCAAGCCATTTCGCGATGTGGTTCGCCTGTCGCGTGGCTTTGAAGGTTTGTGTCGGGAAGTGGGTGGCGGCGCGTCATTATGGGCGGTATATTGTCCAATAATTCAGACAGTGGAAAGGAGTCCAAAACAACTTACCTCTTGCGCGACCTTTTCAAATATTGGGGTGGAGTTGCGAATTGTCGCAGGGCTGAACGCCGGATTGAGTTCGTTCCGGAGGCGCTTGTGTGTTTTCCCTGCAGCATAGCCAGCGGGAGCAAAATCCAACATCGATCAGCCAGTACCACTCATCCCCACCAGGTTTCCTTCCCCGAAAACGAGAGCGGTCATGTTCTGCAGGGTGGGCGATAGTGCGAAATGGAGGCTGTTCAAGCTGTACTTCAGGCCGGATGATCTCGTTGGCGAGAGCCGCGCACAGTACAACCAATCAACGTCGCGGGAGGGCCTCCTATACAGCTCGAGGCGTCCATAATCAATCTAGCAAGAATATGAGCATCGCTCACCGCGAACTGCCCCGCTGGCCGCAAGACGAGCAGAAAGAGATTCGATAATGGTGAAGACCGAATGATTGTTTGAATTAAAACAAATCTTAAAAGCGAGTATTGTGACGATGGCGCCGTTGAAATAATTCTCCTGGTACGGCGCACCAGACTGAACACGAGTCCAGCTTGTGGCCAGGGATACGAGCGCAAGATGTGCAGCAGCCATCGGTGGGAGTCCTCACACAGAACTAAAAACTCACCTGGATTCGAGCTGCCTCGGTTCGAGATAGACAACGAGGGATTTTGAGATCCTGGTATTCGGTCTCGTTGGCGCGCGCCATGAGACAAAACAAGTAGTCGTCGAATATTGGGTGCGAGTATCTGTGCGTCACCTCAATAGCATTAAAACGTAGTGGGGAAGACGAGGCTTCCCCACACTTGAATCGTAGGTAGGATTCGTAGTCGCCGAATTTGACAAAAGCCCGTCTGGCCCAGGGATACTAGTGAGACGATCTAGGAGCACTCCGTCCTCCGCGACCTAGCACAGAATTGGCACCGATCGGGAGAGAGTCTCGGAGGACGTTGTGGCCAACAAGTAGCACAATTCCAGCCGGCGAAGCGGGAGAGAGAGAACATAACAGGACCAAAAGAGGCGAAGAACCAAGAGAGATATGGCCAGAGCTGGGAGAACCAAGACCAATAGTGATTCCAGCGTTATCCTTGTAAATTCTCCAATGCCGATGCATCTGAGCTGGCAGTTCAGACGAGCTACGAGTCGACCATCCCTGAGCCAGATGACGAATTCGGGGCCTTTTGCGGAACGAGAGGTGGGATCGGGTTGAGACGAAACAAAGAGGCACCGGCCATCGCCGGGATCAACATTCCGTCACCATTCCTTTTCTCCGCCGGCGTATCCTTCGGGTTGATGACGACCAGAGCAAGACTTACGATGCATACTTCGCCGGCGCGCGAGCCAGTATACCTGACGATCAGTCCAACACCACCCGCTGGCCGGCCCCTTCAGCGCTTCCACGCGATCGCTGGGCCGCTTCGATCCCGACGCCGCCCCCCATTCGTTCGATGGTGTAGACCTCAACCTCGCGCTCGTCAAGGACGTCCTCTCCACCACGTACCCGTCCCCGTCGATAGCAGCCTGCTACTTTACCGCCGAGCCTAGCCCCCTGCTGCCGCTGGTCATCAAAGCTGAGGGCGACTATTATTTGGGGTGGCTCTGCTCATCGGTAGTCCCGCTTCGGAGGCCGTGAACGCCGTTCGCGATCGGCTCCGCGAGATGGGCGCCGGCATCCCCCATGCAGATCATACCTGCATGAGCGCAGTGGACAATTCGTCGGGCGAAGGGGCGCCGCACATCCTGTGCTCGTTGTACAAGCAGGACCAGTGGTCACGCACCATCACGCACACAGTTGCGTTCATGCCGACCGAGTTCAAATGCGCCAAGGTCTTGTTCGTGGAGGAGCAGTGCACGCTCGACTTTCTGGAGGACATGACCAGCTCGACCAATCCGGCATTGACAACCAGCCCACGACAACGCTCGCGGGCGCGGCGTGCAGTCTCCTGTCACAGGCATGTTCTCCTCCCCTTCGCCGCGCACCGCATCGTTGACGCGTCGTTTTACAGACCGTCAATCATATGGCCAAGCACACGATCGGGCACGCCGTCATGGCCACGGAAGAGAGGTACGTCCTGCTACGGCTGACGGAGACCCTGCAGCTCGAGATGAGCCGCGTGTACCAGGTCAGCGGCTCGCCGACGCAGGCGCGGGACATAGCCGCGCTCGTTCTGTTTTACGGCCACGCCGCCGTGGGGGCCGGAACGAGATACGTTGGGTGGGCACCGCTGAATGCGAGGTGGATGGCCCGTGCAAGGGCATCGGTACGTACGATCAGTTTCCGTGAGCAATCGGACACCGGTCTGAATTTTCAAACATTGCCGTTCCCTTGTATCGAGCACCACCATTTTGAATTCAAGGCTCACAAGCCGTCGACTTTCTTTCCTCACTCGTGTCCTTGTTCTCATCCTACACAGGTATCTTGTGAATTGCATGAATAGCTTCGGCGTTGTCGCTTACGACTGACTCTCCGCCCCTTTCTCCATCCTTTCATTCTTCCCGAGAAATTTGGATTCGAAATTATGCTCGAAGCCGACCGCTGAACATGTTTGAGATGGTTGTGCGTGGCGCTCTGTCTTCACCCGACGCCTGCCAAAAATAAAATAAAAATGAAAAAACCTCTAGCCCTTGCCAGGACACAAACGACCACAAACTCGCTCAGGTTCGTCATCGCCTCTGAATCTCCATTCAGACTTTCAGCGGCCGTCCGACATTGTGAAATGCGGCGCAGTGGAGAATGTCTGATAGCCGATCGGAGATCTAAGTCACTGTACTGTATACAACCTTCTGTCGATCTCGTCCGCCCGAAGAACCGTGCGGACCTGCCGCTCGCAGCGCAAAGGTGAATACTTTTGAGGGAATGATTTCTCGTGGCTGCATTGCCGGCTAAATTGTCTTGAAGTTCACAGCGAACAGAAGGTCGTCAACGCCACAGCTCGGGCGAAGAGCGGCCAAAAACGCATCAGACAGGCTTAATTTTATGAAGGGAAGATAAATACCGGCCCCGACGACTGTACTCACCCAATCCTTCCAAGCCCACAATGCTCTTCGCTTTCCGATCCAGAGTGCTCAGCGTCGCTCTCCTCTGCTTTTCCCTGTCTGCCCATGCGGCCAGTCATTACACACCGAACGACATACATTGTCCTCCGGAAATCGCATCCCACCTTCGTGCACAACAGCTACACCTATAACGCGCCCGTTGACAAGTTCACCAACCTCACCAAGTCGTTCTTCGAACTTAAGTGGTATGTGAGTACTTCCTGAATTTTCTGGCGCTGTTACAGCTCTCTGACCCATGTCCGGCCCAGGCTGGTGCTATCGTGAGCAATACGACAGGCACCGATAACGTCCCCGGCGCCACACGATCCGGTCCCCTCGGCGGGACCGCGGTGTTCAACGAGACGCTGACCATGTACTCGATGCACCCGGATGAATTCACGTTCTCGTTCCACGGCGCGCCGTACGTGTTTGGTGGACAGCACGTCACTGCCTACGCCGAGACGATGCGCTTCGAAGGAATATGCAGCGGCAAGGCCACCTACATCGACGTCATCACGTATCTGTGCTCCAACGACTCGATAGCGGTGTATGATGCCACCTACACCGCTCATATGGTTTCCTTCCAGGGATTGGCTACGAGTGTTGGGGCGACGGTAATGGCGGGAGACTGTCCTTGTGAGTGGCTCGTCGTTTTCCGAGATGTGGAACTGATGGGGTACGGGGTTCAGAAATCTCAATATGTGAAGGCAAACAGCAGGGAGTACTAGTAAATCCGGCGTCGTAACAGCCATTTCTGCATGCAGATATGTATTGGCGCCCAATTCGCTTTTCAATCCCATTTTGAGCGTTGGAAATGTTATCGCATCATGCACTTCCACCCGAACAAAGGGCGATCGGAGTAAAATCAGCAAATGAAAAGGCAGGAAAGGAAAGAGGGCATTGGCTGCGCACACCCTCATAGCATGGCACCCCAGGCGAAGGAGCACCCGGCTCACAGGTTGCGGGATTCTTGCCAGTCTTGCCTTCGGCTCACACCCAGAGGACACTAAAACGAAATTGGGACAGAATTGCATTGAAAAACAGATACAGCAGGCATTCCCTGGCCGCGGTGAGGTAGAGGTTTGGGATCTGTGAGATTACAAGGTCCTGGATCTGCGCACAACTGGCGCGACAGATCGAATAAGAAGGAAAATGACCGGACCTCCCACATGACTCCGCAGAGTTCGAAGCTATCCGCACCATGGAGTGCACCCAGCGCGCAAGATCTTGTTTGCAGACTGACATTTATTTTCCGGGTTCTGCTGGCATTTGGTGGGAGAAGCTGGGAATTATTTTAAGAACCGCATGCAAGCTGAAGCAACTGAACTTGCGATAGCGCTGATCGCGAGCCGCGCATGATCCTCACGAAGAAGAGAGGTGGGAACCGCAGTCGAGCGCGTCTAATGACTGGGATCGGAATCGAGCTAGACAGGAGAGGATTCCAATCGAGAAAGGTTCGCGTATTCCAGCATATGGCGTCGAAGAGTTGAAGGCCTTGGGAAGAGAGTCGCTTGGGCCGCAAAGCAGATGGGTCTTGGATTCCGTTTGACACCGATGAAGAAACTCGAGGCGGAAGCTGATTAGCGTACCAGAATATCAAATTTGAAAGGATCTGAGCCCCGAGCGAGGTAGGTTCCCGGAACTGGGGAATCACCTCGGGAGAATACTAGCCCGTTCGTTGGCAGAGATCTTGGGGATCTTGGGGAGCTCGACCCGCAGGTACCAGAGAGGTGTAGCCAAGAAGGTAGGCCCGGACACCGTGACACGATCAGGAGCTTGAAGCGTGAGGCGATTGAGAGTTCACAGTGGCCACAGCAGTACATGGAAAATGAGACACCAGGATTCCAGAGCGGGGGTCACACTGCCAGGTGTGGGTGATGGGACGGAGGAGAGTCTGGTCTCACTATTGAGCTGTGTTTCTTGCTCTTGTCTTCCTCTCCGGATGGTTCGGGGCAGTTCAAATCTCGTTCAATTTGCCGATCTTAATGATTCTCGAAACAGTAAAAGAGCCGGTACATTTAAGACGAACTTTGGTTACACGTGAGTGACATGGGTATTGATCGCACTATGGCGAGAATCTGGAATGATAAATGTCAGCAGCAGGCTAAGCTACAGAGTCAAACGAACCAGAGTGAAACGATAGGATCAGTCATGCGGCCTCCTTCGAGCCAGAAATGGAAAGGCGACCGCCGCCGTGACGAACAACAAGTTCATCTTGGCCATCGTAACGGTCAAGTCCCCAACCCTCATAAGAGCGTGCTTTTTGTCCTGAGCGGATTCAGGGTTCGAATGGGTGGATGGGATGGGAATATCAACGGCGTGCGGCGCACCTTGATGCTCCCAAAGATGATGCGTTCCAGCTGGACATCCAGCAATACTTACGAGGTTGCGATAGTTGTCGAGGACCCACTCCTTGAGCAATATGAAGTATGAGATCGTCCACAGGAGCACGGTTCCAAGGATTGGTATATCGTAGACATCCTGCGCATTCGAGATAGTCAGCACGACCCGAGAGTAGGGAAATGGAACCGCCATTGTCCGCCAAAGTGGGCCACCGGGCGCACCTTGCTCCTTTTGCAATCCTACCAGGGGTCAGGGTCTCCGGAAAAAGACGGTGCCAAAACACACCTCATCGTTGTTGCCGTCTTGCATCGCCGTGTGGATGGTGATAGTTAGGTCATGTGTCACATTTTCGGATTGAGTCAAGTTGCCGTATTGATGGCAAGAGGCCGGCAAGCGGCGGGTCACAAACAGTTACATTGCCGTAGTTATGAGTCGTAGTTTTACATCGGCAGGGGATCAAATGGGTGCGGCTGTAAAATCACTCTGACTAGTGACATACTCGATATCAGAAACCACAGTCAGAGAGTGAAAACATGTATGGAAATGCAAAGAAAGCACGAAAGGGAGAGCACGGCAAGCGAGACACGATAACAGCCGAAAGCGAAAGCAATTTGACGATAAAGGCTGGGATAAAATGCGGCAGAAGCATATTGGGCTAGCTATACATGATCATGACCGAAATATTTGTGGCGGTGGAGACGTGACTGCTCTGCCCTCCACCGCAACATGGGTGTCCACATCACCTTTGTCTGCTCCACAAATCTCGACTCCTGGTCCCCCGTGCAGTTGCGTGCCATGAATGTCGGCAGCAACGCTGCCTACTCCGCCTGTCTGCACAAGAACAGTGTGGGCAGTGGTGTCAGCAACGGCCTCTGGGTCGGCTAAACAGCGAGTAACCCGACGAGAACCCCAACCAGGATAAACCCGATAGACGCTAGTAGCTCGTGTGTTCCCCGAGCAGTAGGACCAGTCGTACGGTGTCCTCCCTAGGAGGCCGTATGTCGTAGGTCGGGATGCGAGGCGGAACCCGGAACGAGTTGAAGAGGGTGTGATATCCACCCAGGTACAAAACCCGGGGCGTGGATACACCTGTAGTACGGTGTGAGGGAAGCTGGGCAGGGTGGAGACAATGCCTATGTCAAGCCAAGGTAGAAGCCTGAGATTAGACGAGGTAGAATCTACTGTACATGGAGATTCTACCGTGCTTATATAGGCTTCTAATAAATTAAAGCGATCGCGGTCAATCGTGATCAGTTCCTGCACCATAGCATTAAGGAGCATTAATGCTGATGCTCCTGGACTCCTCTGTGTTGGTTTCCGTGGCATCGGTGGACCTAGGAGACCCGACGTTCGGGTTTCCTAGTCCTAAGTGTCATCGTATCCAGTGGTTCAAACCCCGATCGGGTTTGCAACCACTCTGTACTCGTTACTCTCCTGTGTAAGCCCTGGTGCGTCCGGGGACTAGAATCCGTCTGTACGGGTTCCTAGTCCCTAACGTCTTCTGTATTCCGTGGCGCAGACTCTCTGAGTCTGCGGCTTTTAGAATCCGAGGCCGGGTTTCAACTGTGAGAAGGTCCCGTGTGTGGCGTCATGAGAGTCCTGTGCCGCTAAGATGCGTCTGTATCCATACGGACGCGTCACGCGAAAAAGTAGAACCCGGGCGATTCATGACACAGTGTGACGGGGCGGGTGGCAGAGGTTTTGTACTGGGAGGAGCTGGGCTGGAAGGTGAAGGCGGATGATGGCTTGGTTTCTCTGGAAGGGGTGGTGGCAGAGGGCTGCGCGGGTGCAGAGGGAGGCAGGGAAGACAACTTCTTTGAGAGCTAGAGTAAGCTCAGCATGCCACGGGAGAACAAGCCGCGTGGGGACGCTGGTGGTGCTGGTGTTGGGGTGGGCAGCAAGTGTGGCAAGCAATGCAAGTGCTGTGAGCAGTCTCAGCGCAGCAAGCAATGGAAGCAATGGGTCACCTGCCACATCACCCGCCATGACACCCACTGCAGCTGCCACAACCCGTCGTGCCAGAGCTGTGCCTCAGGCTTGCTGCGTCAAAAGGGCTTAGCTAGCTTGGGCTCAGGTGGGTTGCTGAAACTTGGAGGCAGGAGCAAGAAGGGGAAGTTGGGTGAGTTTTTGGTCTCTTTCCTTTGTTTTCTCTGGGAGATTGGGTTCTTTTCTCCATTTTTTTGGGGTGTGGGGGAGCGTGCGGTGGTGGCGGATTTCCCCGGGAAGCCAAAACACGCATCGGCAGCTACTTGGGGAGGGTCTTGCCGGGGTGGAGGGCAGTGGGGAGAAGCACAATACACAGAAGGTGACGATGTGGGTGTGGGTGTGGGCCGCACGACTGTGTGAAGCGGTGCACTGCCCTACCTACCAGTGATGGTGGCTCGCTCACTCCGCCATGCACCTGTCGTCGCTGTATGTAGGGTGGAGGGGGCGAGTGTGGTGGCGAGGTCGTCCCTAATGGCAGTGGCGCAGAGGCGTGTCATGCGGTGGCGGACAACTTTGTTATGAATCACCCGGGGTTCTACTTTTTCGTGTGACGCGTCTGTATGGATACAGACGTGTCTTAGCAGCACGGGACTCTCATGATGCTACCAGCCACCACGTGACCTTTTCACCGGTTAAACCCAGGCCACGGATTCTAAAGCCACAGACTCGGGGAGTCTACACCACCGGATACAGAAGACGTTAGGGACTAGGAACCCATACAGACAGATCCTAGTCACCGGACGCACCACGGATGACACAGAAGTGTACACAAAGTACATGACTGGTTGCAATACTGATCGGGGTTTGAACCACTGGATACAATGACACTCAGGATTAGGAAACCCGAACATTGGGTCTCCTAAGTCCTCTGACGCCACGGAAACAGACACAGAAGAGTCCAGGAGTATCAGCATTAACACTCCTTAATGCTGCAGTACAGGAACTGATCGCAATTGACCACGATCACTTTAATTTATTAGAAGCCTATATAAGCTCGATAGAATCTCCATGTACAGTAGTATTCTACCTCATCTAATTCTCAGGCTTCTACCTTGGCTTGACATAGGCATTGTCTCCAACCTGCCCCACTTCCTCCACATTGTACTATGGGTTGTATCCATGCTCCGGGTTGTATACCTGAGTGGATATCACACCCTCTTCGACTCATTCGGGTTTTGCCTTGCATCCTGACCTACGACATACAGCCTCCTAGGGAGGACACCGTACAATTGGTCTTACTGCTCAGGGAACACACCAGCTTACTAGCATCTATTGGGTTTATCCTGGTTGGGGTTCTCGCCGGGTTACTTGCTGTTTAGTCGACCCAAAGGCCACTGCTGACAAACTTCCTCAGGACATCTCCGCCATCGTCAGGGTACTTGGGGACAACAGGGTGAACACGTGCCAGAGCATATGGTGATAACACAGTGTTGCAGTAGTTGGGTCGGTCGTCCGGATGTGGGGTGCAAGGGAGGAGTGGAAAGTGTGGTGGTGGTCCCAGGAAAAGCGTAGAGGCATGAAGTAGATATCAATAGAAATAGGGGGGAATGTCGTGTGGGCGTGAAGTAAGGCTCGGGCTCAGTAATGCTCGGAGAGGTGGAATATCTGGGGTTAGAGGTGCTCGATGTTCACTGGCAGCGTGCTCTCGTTGGAGCACTCAGGTCACTGGTCGCGGGGATGATGGTGGTTCGTGGTCAAAGGAAGATGTTTGTGCAAGTGTACCTATGGAATAAATACACGGTACGCTACCTGAGACATTGAGGGGTAAGTCAGAACAGATGGAAAGGGGGACAGTGATGAGCGAGTCATCCACCTCTTCCACAACGGTCAGTGATGTGAACAGTGTGTGCCGCCGAGGTGTGTGGATGAAGGCGGGCTGTGAGTTGTCAGGCAGCTGGAGAGAAAGAGACCGGTTGGGTGACGAGGGAGCGTGGGCAATGTGCCTGGCAAAAACTCGATGGAGATAGGCCAGGTCACTTGGTGTTGTTGTGGAAGCAATGGAGTTGCGCTTGAGGCAGGGGAACATCTGGTCACTGGCAGGAATGTGCGGAGGGAGGTGCAGAAGCAGATCTGGGGGGTCGTGGGGATGGGACGTACCAAACCTAGTGAGGATGAGTGGGCTCTGACATCAAGATACTGACCAAATATTCGGCATTGAGGGAGAATCCTGAAGCTGAGGTGGGTGCGGCAAAGAGGTTCTTTTGCGTCGAGACAGGCTTGACCCTTGAGGAGAGATTAGCACAACACAGTAAAAAAAAAATGAATGTCGGTGGTACATCATGTTCAGAAGCAACAGTAACAATGGCTGAGTAGGAGATGGATGGTTGATTGAGAACATTGTCTTGTTAAAACACAGAGTAGATATCTTTCGCTCATCTGACAATAATAGGCAAAATTTGTGGGCAAGGAGGAGGAGGAGGTTCAGTGGAAAAAAAAAAAAAAGTAAGAAAGGAGAATACCACACGAGATTTCTCAACCCTTGTCTAGAAACTGCAACAGACCTATATCCATGTCATTCACACAAGACTGTGCAGTTTCGTAGACTTTGTGACATTTTTGAGGATGCGCAGGAACAGTAACAAAGTTGTCTGTCCGAGGTTTACGTGACTCGGAACTTGATGCTGTCGACATTGGTGCAGCGGTTAGAGCAGAAGCAGTGTAACTTTACTGTATTGTATTTGGTCCATAGCTCCGAATGATAATAAATGCAAGTCACATGGGCCGATTGTAACATTCTCAGTCCTCCCCCCTTTGAAACCCCCAAATAGGCACATACAGAACAAATTCTGTTTGTGAACTTGAATCGGGGCTCTTTGGCTGTAGCACGCGAGTAGGGCACGCTTCAAGGGGCAGTGTCGTGTCATTTGGAGCCTGTTCTCGATTGCTTCTCACCTGGAACTTGTGCAAATCTTCTGGGGCCAACAGATGTGTGTTCCAGTTGAACATGGGTTTTGGAGTAAAGCAAAGTTGTTTCCTGTTCTTGATTCCCACTGGTGCCCAATCACAGTAAGTTTTGGTGAACCATCACATTTTTATCATTCTTTTTGCGAAAGCATCAATTCGGGCACGGTGAAATTTGCCGCCAGTGCCGCCAGTGCCGCCCCTTGCCGCCAAGGGGCGGCAGTCACGTGCCGCCCTTGATGGAGAAAGTGCCGCCTCTCAGTGGCTGCACTTTTGTCACGCTACCCACCTTGTGCCGCCCTCATATTTTTTGAAGTCTTATACAGTTGTATACAAGACTAGATTCAATTGATGAGTATCTCATTGTATGTAATGTGCTATGTTTATGTTGAACCACCATCTTCCCAATTTAGACATCACCTACTGCTCAACAAAAATGACCCCGAGGGACTGTTGCCTCGGAAAGCATTTGCATCATTAACCAGATGTTCTCATATGAAATCCAAGTGTTGAAGAGCAAATAGTCCTTGATTCTTTGGTACTATGGGACTAATTAAATCATAATGGTGTCTTCCTAGTACGCGTACTCCTCCGAACTCCCGGTGGTGTTGGCGCAGGACTATATTTCCTTGTGACGCTTTGGGGCTGGTTGTTCATCGAACACATCTTCGCCGATAAAAACACACTTTTTCTGTAGCTCTGCTTGTGGGAAGATCCGATGGGAACAAGATCGGTTGGCCTTTGTGCACAATGTGGATGGCAGGCATTGAAGCAGCTGCCTCTGAGTCCAAATGTATGGCCCAGCGATAGAAAACCAAACTAGACATGGAATCATAGGCTGTATGGGCCACTTTAAACTGCTCGGCCCAGTCAACAAGTTGACTCGTAGTCATCTTTGATTCAACCACCCGAACCAGGGGATGATCGATTCCCACATCACATTACACCCTTGGAGACATGGTGGAGGAGATGGAACAAGGCAGCCTGATTGTATATGAACGAAGGTGTCGCCGTTCAAATTCCAGGGTTCCCCGAGCGAATGTTGGATTGCGAGGAGTTGGAGCAGAACACGGCCGGGGCCAAAGGTAGAAAGAAGACAAATAGTAAAGTAGAGAAACAAGCCGCCGCCGCAAGTGAGTTCCCGATCAGTAGATCAAGGTTCAGGTTGAATATTGATTGAAGATGTAAACCCGAAAGCAAGCATCGGACAACTGACTCACCCCAATTAACCTCCAATGGAATCACTGATAGCCTTCAGGTACCAGGTTCCATAATTCCAATGATTATGCCCAGTAATCATGATTGTGAGGTTGGTATTGCTAGTGCGAGCATTATGCCCCTTCAGAAGTGCACTGAGGCCACAAAAAAGTGCTTGATACTCATACCATTCCATTTAAACTCTCAAGGATGTACAAATTGTGATTGGATGCACAGGCTGTTGTTTTATGCAATGGTTGACTTACAGTAATCTTGACTTGATTCAGTTTCAGAGATTCAATTTCGAGTTTCAACCACTTCCAACATTGCTTTGAAGCGGTATGCTTTGCAATAAGACACTAAAAACATGTCACATAATTTGCACATTGTGCCGCCTTTCTATTCTTTGCCGTCATGTGTCACATGAATGGCCAACACTGCTGCCCCTGTCACGTGGTAAACTGCCGTCCCTCGAAATAAAAGTGCCGGACCCTCAAAAAAAAGGGCTGCCCCACTGCTGCCCCCCTGCCGCCCCTTGCCGCCCCCTTGCTGCCCTCACAGGTAAACTGCCGCCCCAGTGCCACCCCTAAACAACTGAAGTGCTGCCCTTTGCCACCCCTTGGCCGCCCTAAAAGCATAAATTTGATGTATTTTTTGTCTTTTGTGGGGCATCAATGAGCTCAAACACGGTTTAATATTGACATAAAGTACACTACTAACCAGTGTTTTAAAGTATGAGCCAGGTACCTCCCCCATTTCCGAAGTTCAACATTCAAGTGCAGCCCTGTGTGATCGGCTAGCCGCATCTCGACTCGGCTCCACGGACCTTGGCAGACTGAGTCTAGCCGACAGTGGAACATAGTGAATGTTATAGCGCAAACCTGCGTGAAATGTACGTCATAGGAACCACTGCTGTTAATTTCCGCTACGTGGGTAAGGTGTGGGACTGGTAAAAAGTGCACAAAAATTGCTGATGAAACCTAGGAACATTTGCATAACGCACGCTAGGGCGGCATCCTGAGATGTCCATCGCTTGGGACAGGAAATTAAAAGAAGTGGAAATTAGGCGGTCCTGTGGTCATCAACGGCCATGGGTATGGTGAGGAACGACGTGTCAGGAACAATGGAATACCGGCGCCAATATTTGGTTCAATAACTTGATAAGATCACGGACTAGATATGAGTTTCCATTGACGTAAAACAACTTGAAGTTCGGCATTCAAACGCGTTCAAACACGTTCGGAGAATTCAAAATGAAATTGAACCTTGAACCAAACCTTGTGTTCAGGTTTAGAGATTTCCCGAACTTGAACCTGAACCTGGCATTCAGTTCGGTCCAGTTCAGGTTCGAACTGGAAATCCAAACCGAACTTGAGCATCACTACACCGTCATTGTCATTCAACACAAGTTCAACATTAATAGAATACTGAAAAGATCCTGCTCTACAAGTTTTCAATTGACTTGATGGTAAATCCACGCAGACAGTTGGTGTCTTGTTCAACCAAGGATGGTGAATGCCAATGTTTGTTGGCCCGATACCATCATGATGGGATTCTGTCACGCCTTCAGCCGATCAATCTGGCTCGAGTTCTGCTGCCGCTATCTTGGGACGTGCGTGTTCCCTGAACAGACAGAATTGATGGCAAGGTGTTTAATGGCACCATCGCTTACCAAAGTCTTCTCAAGGTGGGACTTCATAGAATTCAATGGACTCTGTCGAAGAACTTCACTTGCGCATTACGAAGCTCGATACCGAGATCGAAGCTGCTGCCAGTGGCGAACCTAGAGCACGATACAAGGCTTGCACAGCGTCATCTCAATGCTACTCTCGATCCTGACCAGCGCCTCCCGCTCGAAATTTCCTCCGAAATATTGGTCCTGTCTCGGAGCACCTTTCCGAAGCCTGGAGCTCTCCACACCCCCATGCTGCTTTACAGCATCTGTAGTGCTTGGTTCAGCATTGACTGGCTGCACCGGAGCTATGGGCCAAGATTGCTATTGCCTTCCTGTACGCTCCGTGCTTCAAGACATTCTTGCTGATTTGGTTTAAACGTGCCCATAATCGTCCACTCTCCGTCCTGCTCAAGGGAGGGGAATTTGACGAAGGAATCATCTCTATCATTTGGGGCCACGGGGATCATGCTGAAACACCTTGAAACATGTGAAGTACCAGGATATGGAAATTACAGTATCACTCCCATTTCGAAACACCGACAACAAATTGGTCTTTCCGAACATGTGTCAGTTAATGTTTGGGAACGGGGAACCTGTCCTGGCCGCGGGTGGCAACAAGATCCTCAAATATGTTTCACTAGTATTCCCGGTGATAGGGCGTGTGTACCAAAAACATGCATGAAAACACCAGTTTTTATTTCATTTTGAACCTATCAGTGGGCAGAAGTGAGGCATTAGATTATGAGCGTACACCCTCCCTGGGGTGGTAGGCTACACTATTGATGGCCGAAATTCAGTGTAACAAACCAACTATGAAGGATTGAGTAGACTTGACAAGGCAGCCCAAAAGGCTGTTACGTCCTGACTATGATATTCTACACTGAGCTATAGATGGTGGTGGTAAGCCATATCTTATGCACTGGAGGTGAAACATCAGGGAACTACTCAGAATTATTGACTTGCCATCTCAATGGCCTCTGAATAGTCTGATGACTATTAAAACAAGATATACGAAGTCAGGATTGGTACAACCACATTAGGGCCGGCAGGGATATAGCACCACGTCATTTTGTGTATAAGGCCAACTGATTAGATTGGGTATGTAAGACATGTTACTGAGTTAACCATCACTGGGGTTACTCGGACAGATCTGACCGTTAGAAAGATGCGGGGCCTCGCATCAAGGATTTACTGATATAATTGATGAGGATTGGCACTATAGAATGGCGCCGCGCCATATTTGCACTGGTCACTATACTGGTCCACCAGTGTAGCACCGCGCTATCTTATCAATCTGCTTGATATTTACTATGGGTTCCACTGAGCTGTGAAGTGCGGGACTGATAGAGAATGAATAGAAATTGACTACGACTGACTTGACCAGTCAGCATGACTAAAAGACTGACTTGCTCAGTCAGAAAGATGGAAACCAAGACAAACTAAGCACGTCTTATGGCGTGCTAGAGAAATACATGTGGACTAGCCCCGGTAGCAGGTCATAATACCCATGGTTGAGAATGTCTTCTACGCCATTGGCCATTCACTTACCTCGGGCTCCCACCCTTTATTGTTCCTATTCATTCCGTCTATCTCCTTTACTTCTCTCTGAAATGTATAAAAGCCAGCTGTGTACTCTGTATTAGCCAGTAACTATCCCCCCAGATATACGGGCAATTATAGTAGAATCCAGATTTGTGAAAAGATATCAGATAGACTTGCAGGACCACACAGAAGAAGACTAAGAGATACAGGACATCGAAAGACTACCAATTGCATTGATATAAGAGCCCCGCTCAACCTGCACCAACTCGTCTCCTGTAGCAGCGCTTTAGGCCTCCAGGACAAGACTTTGTGTGTAAATCGTACTCTCTTGTCTCCTGTAACAGCGCTTTAGGCCTCCAGGACTAAAGACTAGTTTGTGCTAGTAGAAGTGAAACCGCCGCCTTCAGTGTAACTGTCCGCGCCTTAGCCCAGCGTCCACCTTCCGGTAACTGCCCCCCATTTCCATTGATACCGCCGCCATTCGTGCAGCGTTGTGGTGATATTGGAAGTAGCGTCTGTCTGTTGAATAGTTCCCTGCCCTACCTTCTGCTTCGTTGGCTTAGCTGCCAGATAGTGTTAGGATTCTGCCGCTCACAAAGAAACTGAAGACTTGAACAGTGAAGGTCTACTTGAGTCTTGATATTCTGTTGGTGTGAAGTCCCTGCTACCCCCAGCATAACCGTGCTTAAACCGCATAGTTGGCTATTGAAACAGAGTCTTATAAAACCTTTGCACACCCTCTTGACGGGTGATACGTCCCTACTTCCCCGAACACACACACACAAGCATTAGGATCAGATTAGTGTTTTGTTTTGATTTTGGTTGGATTGATGATTAGTGACTAGCTCGCTTCACTCTCTAGTTGATTTCATTAGATTACACGGCCACACCCTAGTGCACCGTTTCACCGGAATTGAATTGGAGTCCTCTCTACATCGCAGATCTACATTAATGACAATCTGCTTGCCTTCCTGGAGTGTGACGGGGTACAAATGGGACGCTGCCAGACAACACCGCGAGTGGACAGACTGTACATATATTCACAATAACTTAGCGTACATAGTAGAAGGCGAGTAGTTGATCCGAGATCAGTACTTACATAATGCATCTTTTACTTGCATACAACTATCATGGTGTGAGTCGACGATCTACTTGGAGGGAAACCCCCCGCCCCAGACCCGCTGGATGCCTGAGCACGCGTATAACTGCTCCACAGTCTCGGTGCGGCAGAGTCCCCACTCAAGGTGACATGGGCCCTAGATGAAGGGTTACAACACGGGGAGGGCCCGAGTCCGGCGGCTCCTGTCGCCTATAGCTGCGCCGGACTAGACGTCCGTGCGCGCTTCCCTCCAGCCTCGCGAGGCTTGCAGAACCCACATCACATGGAGCGGTCATCATCAACCCTCCTCGAGCTGAGCTTCTATTACGATGACAGACCTGGTATTGGGGCACCCCGGGCATTTATTCAAATCTGCTCGAGTTGCAACATACTATAATGTACTTCATTACATTACGACGTCATCTCATGAGGGCTATTGCTGGCCTGAGCAGTTAGGTAAAAGGGATATAATGTGTCTTGAACCATTAGAAAGGCGCTGGACAACAATCCTGGTAAAGGGTTGAAGTGGGAAGTCGCTAATGGAGCAATCGTGGAAAGTGCCTTACCATCCTGGAAACAGATTGGGGCTACTGCACATCCCTGACTAAGGGCATAATACGAGGGGACATCCTTCTGAACCAGAGGGATCATTGTTGGGCATCATCTGACGTCTCCAGGACTGCCAAGGGAAGGCTGGACTTGGTCGGTCCACCAAATTGATAAGAAACCATACTCGGGGTACTGGATGAAGCAGCGGCTATCATGATTTTCAGACAAATCACTTAAGCGGTTCAAGGCGGAACCATTTGAGCGGGTGGTTACCAAGGAGGGTAACGAAGTGCTGACAAGGAGGTTCGGCTAAAAGTTGATATATCAACAATACCCCCATCACGATCGTTCTAAGCGGTGTAGATCTTGACTCATCGTTAAGCTCGGCTCGTTGATGTTTCTTATAAATCTCTCTCAATTTACTAATCACTTGATATCTGACAGGAGTTCATCGGCTAGCTGCCATACCACTAGTCATATACCCTGAACCCTATTGCTCGTTTGTATCAGTCTCGTTTATATTTAGAATCCTGTAACGTATTTAAGTGGAAGGTTATGGGAAGAACACCAGTGAATCTCACCCCACCTGTTGGACGTGAAGTTACTAGACTTCACGCTTAACCGGTAGAGTAGGCATTCATTCGGAGGACACCCAGAAGCTATACCAAGTTTCGTTTGTTTTCCCTGTTTGAATATTATCTGTGTTGGATTTGGATCTTTATAAACGACACGTGGACATATTGGATAAACGGAACGGACACGTGGAATATAAGGAAACGGATCGGACTTGACAATTTGGTTGTAATCTCGCAAGGATTAGCAATCACGGATACTATTTGGAATTGGGATTCATAAGAATCACTTGTGTTACACATCGGAGTACTACCTCCAAACCTAGACCCACATCATACAAAAACGTTGAACATAAAATCTCGTCTGTCTATCCGCGATTGTGCCTAGGACAGAATCGAGCAAGTTTTATCTATACGACTTGTAGACCTGTAAAGTCTTGCTTCTCAAAGAGAACTAAAGTTCAAATTGCCACAATCTATACTGGATTGGAACCCCGAACTTGCACAAGGACTATAGTGTTTGAGTTGTTTGTAGTCGCATTATCGAACCGTGTATTCAATTTACAAGGTTTGGTTTGTGGTTATTTCACCGCCAGCCCCATAGTCAGCGTTTTCAACAACTTGAGCTTCGTCTTATTTGCCGAATGCCTTCGCCTCACCCCCAATTTGACGCGGCTCAAGGTGTGGTCTTTGAACTGCCATGTGATGGAGGGATTACTTCCGGCATTACTCGTTTGCAAGCTGCGGGCACCCAATCAACAGTCATCATTCATTTTCTGTTGGGTCTGACTTGATGGTTCTCACCACATATAAAAAATGATTCACAAACTGACCATTCAGGGTACAGTGGCCTTACTGGACAACAGTGAGGGGAAATAAATAAATACAATCTGGACATAAATACACCAGGCATATGGGGAGGGAATTTAGTATGGCATTAGAACAGAGAAAACACCTTCTGAACCCTCCAAATGCGCACTTTCAGCCTGCTGGATCTAAACTGATCCCGTGTTCAACCACTGATTCGGGGCAGCCAAAGTGATCAAGGCTTCCTGATCACACTTTTCAGCAGCTGAGAGCCTCAAATCAATATGAGTGACATCTGTAGCCTGCAATGATCGCTCAAACAGTGGTCGGGGCGTCTGCCACATGGAAAATTGCCTTTGAGATATGTCCTTGTTCGTTTTGCAAGATCCCCTAGACAGATCATGCATTGTGCTCGGCTGCGATGGATGTCCATCTGTGTGAATCCTTCCAGCGCCAGGGTATGTACAGATTTTCAGCAGTTTTCCATCTTTGTTGATAATAAACACATCTCCCAGACAGAGAAGTGCTTTGTGAAGTGCGAAGTTATCTTTTGTTTTGTAGGCATATCCCAAGTATGTCACTGTCCATCTGAATTGCCATTTCCGAACTTGGCCAAGCTCTGATATCGGCAAGTCTTCCAAGCAGAATAATTCAACCTCATTGTATGTCCCCCAGCAGGAGTGAAGACATTCCTGGAATGTGATTTTTTGCTGAGTCAAACTTCCCTTCTCTGAGTTTAACATCAGCTATAAACATGTTACAACCGATAATTGCACTTGAACAAATCTTGTGGAGAATTTGTTTTGCTTGGTTCAACGTGTTATACACATCCTGCATATCTCCACAAATTGTGTCAATATGTGTAATATTGAGAAGTGCAATTGCATGAGTGTAGGCATCTTGGTCAGGAGAAACAGTTGCAACTATTTCACTGTTGATGCTTCTGGCTTGAGCATATTCTGATTTCAGAAAATGGATCTCCCCCTGCTGGATTGCCATTGTGTGGTCAGATTCCCATCAGCCAGGCCACAAATACCAAGAAGGATTCTGCCTCTGTGTAGGTTGTCTATGGCCTGCAAGAAGTTCCCTAGATATGTGGAGCATAGAGCTCCAATATACAGTGCACTTGCCTCCAGATACAGATCTGAGGCTGATCTTAATAGCTGCAGTGCCTTGACTATATGTGCCTGAGCTGTACAGTAATCCCCAGTGGCATATTTAAGCTCAGCAAACGCTTAGCAAAACATTACATGCTCGTTGATTCTTGACACAGCCTTGACAAGTCCAGTGCCTTATTGTAGAATTGCATAGCTTGACGTATGTCTGATCTGCGAAGTTGAAAATAAATTCCTGCTGCATGATAGAACTTGCCTAAGATGTGATCATATGAGATACATAGTGGCTTACAGAAGAAGTGCACTTACACTCAAGAAGAGGGTTGTTGATATATTCAATCATATTTAATGCCTGTGTAGGAATTGCTCCCTATCCAGAGTGTGGTAATAGGCAGATGACTGAGAATTTCTGTGATGAAATGTAGCTGGAGTTGGGGGTCATCCAGTCCAGGTAAAATAGGTGGAATGCTATCCAGCAACCTTGTATAACCTCGTCCAGTGAGTCTGTAGAATGAATTCAGGGATGATATGCTGTGGATGGTAATCCCCAGATCCGGAGTACACCGCCAATTTGCCGAGACGTGGCTGCGATGTGGAGGCCACATCGGTTATGGATCCTGACACCAGCTGATTGAGACGCGCAGATCACATTGTGGCCAGTTTTGGACGGGAATCCCTCCATTGTGGTTCCATCAATGTGCCGGACAGATTGCTTGCCACACTCCATTGTGCTGGTACATTGTCTGTTTACCAAATATGTGATGCAGTGTCGGGCTGCCATTGTTCTCGCTTGGCCACGGATTGTTATTGATCACCGTTCCGAGTGACTTCACAGCCGTCTCGTGTTCCATCAAGCAGTGCTCCAGTACTCTTTGGGAGGCTCAGTGGCATTCAAATATAAGGCTCTAGTCCCGCTAACGTTTTACGATGCCACAGATTTAATTTAGCAATATTTCAGAGCAGAAAATAGCAAATGGAGACATGGATTGGCGAAAATAATAGGATACATGTATATGGTACTAATCAGGCATCTGGACCGTCCGTATCGATAGAGGTATCGACCGAGGCTTGCCACGCGTCAACGACAGCGTCTTCCGGGAGCGTGTATTCTGCAGATTTGCCGTGAGAGGCTCGGTCGTCGGCCAGAACCTGCTTGAATGCCCTGTAAAATTTAGAATGATCAGCTTACTATAATGATACGAGTGGCAAGAAGGGACGTACTTGGCAATCTTGTGCTTGTCGTAGCCAGCTTGTTTGCGCATCCAAGCAAGTTCGGCGTCGAGTTTATCCCAGAAATCATCACCTGGATAAAACTTGTATTGTTGTCTCTGTAATTAAATTTTAGCTCATAAAATTGCGCAGGAGGGATGGAACATACCATGAGAGCAATGCGAGCACAAAGCTCGACCGTCAAGGTAGTTTCGGTGTCTTTAACAAAACGTTGACCGAGAGCAAAGATATTGGTGTGGCCAGACGAGGGTCCCTCGGGCATCGAGTTCTTCAGCTGGATGGCAGCATGCGAGCGACACAAAGCGGGACGAAGAAAAGAGAGACAGAATATCAGTGGCAGTGACGCGGATCAGAAGGCTAATACATACAAACTTCTTGCACGTTGCCCGAACCTGTGTCAAATGATACTCACCGCGACTTTTCACAAGACCCCAGTCCGACGCGACGTTCTCGATTCCCGGTGGCAAGTCAAATCGATTCTTCTTGACAATGTTCTGCAATCCAGCGGCATAAAATATCAGCGATCTACGAGGCGGAAAAGGACTTGGGCAACGTACCAGCAAATGTTTTCTTGGCGAGTTCTCCCTTGTACGATGCAAGCCTCGACGATATCATGATCCCGTGTGCGAGCTGCCGCAGGTTCTTCTGCGCGTGCAATAACACGATGAGTACGCGGCAAGGCTCAAGAACAAACACTCACATCGAGGGATGGCGACACCTTGAATGCAGGCTGCGCTGCAACGATGGATTCGAGCTTGCTGCTGACGCCAAGAACAAGAGTAAAGAGCTTGACTTGGCGTGCGGCCAATGGGTCCTGCATGTCATGAGAACACTTGAGGCGATCAGAGGAAGGAACACACACCGCTGCAAAAGCTTCGACCTCGGTGACTTGAGATGGCTTGAGACGCTTGTGAGTGGCATACTGTCTCGCAAATGCAACCATGTTGCTGTTGGTGCCGGAAAGATCCTCGGTTGGGGCGTCCGACGATGGGATGGTTGGGAGTTGGTCATCGTCTTCCTGGTCATCGCTCTCGTCGGGGTTGGTACCCGGCGGGTCTTTCCTCTTACGAACGAGAGGTGCGGGAGAGTCAGCCAGCATGGCAGCAGCGAGTTTTGCCTTGTGTTGGGCGATTTCGTCGGGAGTCGGCATTGGAGATGAGAGTTTAGTGGTGATGGTGGTGGCGAACAAGTTCTGAGATGCTGCCGAGTGGCATTGACTTATATAGTGCTGAACAATGCGAGCACGCTTTGAAGTTTTTAATTTCCATTTCGAGCACCGGCGGCCTCGATCAAGCAAGTGTTGTTGATTCACCTCATCCTCTTTCCATTCGGACAACTCCTGCTCTTGAAATGCCGCGACCCCTCAAGGTCTTAGATGATTGTGAGTTTGGGTACTAGAATACACCGAGTGTTGAACATGCCGTCTGACAATCCTTGCAGGTTTTGTTGAATCAAAAGATAAGAAGCAAATCCTGTGCTCCGTCTGCGAGCGCCATGGACCCGAGGAATGGATTGGTCGCGACGGTGACAAGAAACACCTGCTATCTAGAAAGCACGAGCGGAATGTTGAAGCCGATAATATTCGGGCGGCGGCCCAAGCCGCTATTCAAACACAGAACACCTTAATCAATTCAACACTCGAACGAGTCGAAATTCCCATTCCTGAAAAAAGTCGATGTCATCCCGAGCATGTCCCAAGCGCTGAAGAACAACAAATGTGGGATCAGTATCAAACCGAGGGCGCAACTTTCAGCGCCGGTGATGAGCCTGCCACAGATGGATGGGCACAGGAGGCCGATCTCGCACGGCAGGCTGAACAATTTGGGCGCTGGAATGCGGCTTCAATTGCACGGAACCTGGGATTTATGGGTCCTGATACCGAAATTCCCATACTTGGTGAGCACGATGAAGAGGACGCTCTGCTTTGCG
Organism: Mycena olivaceomarginata; assembly: GCA_029378375.1. Taxonomy (NCBI): domain Eukaryota; kingdom Fungi; phylum Basidiomycota; class Agaricomycetes; order Agaricales; family Mycenaceae; genus Mycena; species Mycena olivaceomarginata. Next base: position 179,464 of record JARKIC010000637.1, on the reverse strand, counting down.
AAATGATGGATAATGCCCGTAAGCCTGAGCCCCTCTTTGTATTGACATGCAATATTGGTTCGCTGATTTTTTTTCATAATCCAGAATTAAATGACCCACCCACTGTCGAAGATCTGGTCGACGTCGAGATGAACGGTCAAACACGCGTAAAGACCACTGCTAAGTGGTATCCGTATCCAACGAAAATGGTTAGCTTTCTTGCTATTTGAGGATCCGAATTTTGACGCGTTAAATTGGAATAGATGTTCTTGTTAGATACACTAGACAACTTGCCTCGTCAACGAGTTTCGAACTCCCTCATGAAGGTTTTTCTTTGGATTTTGAACGAAGGTGGAGCGCGAGATGTTCCCTCCCTTGATGCCCTTCGAAAGGTCCAAGTTAACCTGCACAAGCAAGGAGGAGTTCCAACCGTCCCATGGACGTCCACGCAGGGGAATGTGTTTCACTGAATGACATCCGCAAAATCATTGCAAAGGTCAGATATTATCTCGGAGTAGAAAGCCGATCTGACAGTTGAGCCCCAGGACTACGCCAATCCCCTGACGCGCAGTCTTCTCCACTTCTATCCCGAGATTCCTGATGGACCCATCAGCGAAGCTTGGCATGCGCAGAAGTGGCGACGGGAGATTGACCGAGATGCCCTTACACCCATGATTGTGGATGGACACCGTCACTTCTATGTGAACGAGTTGGCCCGGCGTCGTGATGGCTCATTTGTTATTCCGCTTTGCTGGGTTATATTCAAGGGTGAGATGCATGCAGACGCCATGATAGTAATGGTGGACGAGGATGGAACGGCTCATGTCGACGAAACGGAAATCCTGATCCGTGCCGCAGACTTGCTCGATAATTATCTGGACTTGGAGTTCAAAAAGTCGCTTCCGCGTGCTTGGGACGGTAAGTCGGCTTCATTCAAACCAGACCAGCTTCATTAATTTCGCTCTTCAGAGCCTTCCTCGGCTGCAAAATATCCATCAAAGATGCCCAATCCCCTGCGCACTGGATCAACGATCTTCTTCGACGATCGCGCGAGCTAAAACAGGCGGACCCGAATCTCGACAGCGCACAGATTGTTCAGCAGTTAAAGGACTGGGTTAAACAAAACGAGTCCACCATCTATAACCCGTTTCTTTCATTGAAAGGTGAATTCATCTCTAGTGATTCTCAAATGTCGATCTTTTAACACAGTTGACAGGGTTTGATGTTTCAAAAGACACACCGATCGAGATTCTCCACACAATTTTACTCGGTATTGTGAAGTATGCATGGCATAGCACACATACCACCTGGACTCCCGTCAAGAAAATGACGTACACACTACGCCTTCAAGCCACAAACACCACTGGGCTATCCATCCCTTCCATTCGAGCAAATTATATCATGCAATTTGCGAACTCATTGATTGGCCGACAGTTCAAGCAGGTGGCGCAAACTTGCATCTTCCACATGTACGACCTGGCAGACGGGCTTCAATTCACGGCATGGAAAGCGATGGGTGAGCTCTTGCCCCTGCTGTGGTATCCTGAAATCGACAATCTGGATCAATATCTTGTAAGTATTGTAAATCCTTTCTGTTTCGGTGAACTGAAGTAGTGAACAGGTTGATGTCGAGACCGCAATATCCAATGTTCTGGATATATTTGCTGTCCTGGATCCGACCAAGATATTGGCGAAGAATAAACTCCATATACTTGCCCATGCAAAGGCCGATATTCTGCGCCATGGCCCGCTCCTCGGTGTTCAAACAGAATCTTATGAATGCTTTAACGCAATCTTTCGATTCTGTTCAATTCTCTCGAATCACCTAGCCCCTAGTCGTGATATTGCGCACCAGCTTGCACACCAGGAAGGTTTGAAACACCGCCTGACTGGAGGCTGGTGGTTGTCCTCCAGTACCGGGAATTGGGAATGTGCGGGCTGGGCAGTTCGTGATTTTCTATCTCAACGTCCAATCCTGCAATCCCTCCTTGGCTGGACAAACCCAACTGAACTCGAGCAAGGTACCCCGTTACTGTAATCATTTACTTCACATTCTAATCAATATCAGGTTCTGTAAAGCTCACGCCACTGAAACGAGCGAAGGGTCGGCCCACTCCTTCCCGGCCGGAATTCACTCTGGAACACACAGATGCCAGGATTGCAACGAACATTGACTCGTATGATGTTACTTCAACTTGGCAGCGCTGCATACATGTGATATCGAAATCCCGCGATGTATGCCCGATTTTATCCTGGGTTTATGTCATTTGTCCGGTCACGGTAGGCCTAGATTCTGTGAACATTCAGTAATTCTGATAAAATAGCGAGTAGAATCAACCTACATTGGGCCGGATAAAGGACATCCTCACAAGTGCTGCTGGATCTGTTGTTGTTCTCGATGTTTTTCGCATTTCGGGCGAACGGCACCCGATATGGAATCTCCCCAAATTGTCGCGTCGACAAGGCGAACAGACTCTTTTAATTGTTCCCTCCACAGTAAGCTTTTATCCCTGTATATTTGATTCACTCTCACAAACAGCCAGAACATTGAATTTATCTTCAACGTTCAGCACGATTGTTACTCGGCAAAGTGTATTGCATCCGGTAATCGAGCTAAGAAGCAGGAGCGAGTGGATTCGAACATCACCGAGTCGTTCATTGAACACCAGCCATTGGAGGAGCATGTCATCAACACAACAGCTTTCCACAATGCCCATCTTTTGCGACGCTGCCTTCCCCGAAGCGCCTGGGCCCCTGTTCCTATGTTCACACCCGAAGATCGACTTGCCAAGCACAACGAGCTGGCAGAGCAACTGCGCGGGAAGCATTCCTCCAAAAAGGCTGCGAAAGCTGCAGCGGCAGCCGCTCAGGCTGCTGTAACTGCCGACACCACACCAGCTGTCAGTGCCGAAGGATACACAGCAGTATCCACCGCCATTCCCGCAAAGCGGAAACGGGGGCGACCGCCCAAGAATGCCACAAGCACCGTTGACAGCAGCACCACTCAGAAGAGAAAGCATGGCACCAATGGCAAGAAAGGTAAGGCTGCTAACTCCGCAAAAAAAGCGAACGCCCCAGGAAATTTCAGAAGAAACTGTGGCGGTGGATTCAGACAGAGATCTGACGGATACTTCCAGTGATTCTGAATCAGATAGTTCTGATTCGGATCATGGACACCGCCCGAAGAAGAGAAGAGCGGAGGAGCCATACTCGGATTCAGATTACGATGCTGGAGCCGGAGCAAACAAACAAGTTGGAGAGCCCGAGGGAGAGTCCCGCCGACCCCAGAGAGCTCGTCGGGCACCTACTAGATTTGCTATGAATGCCTATGTTGATTCTGATTCCGATTAATTTAATTCGTGCCTCAACTGAAGTGCGCCGTGGGAAGAGAGTCTTTTATTGTGTTATTGAAGGAAAGGGTAAAGTCTCATTTTTCGAGATAATAAGAACAAGGCTCTGCTGAGGACAAGGGGACGTAAGTCTGGAGTGTACGGCCACATCTATCGCACCTTGAGTACAGGTCGGTGTTATTGAGAAGGTCGCTTGGAACGCAAGATGCAGTACCTGCAGCAAACCAGTAGAATTAAAACATGGCACCCTGATGGCTGCTGGGCTGTGCAAGGCGCCAAAGCGCAGCTGGTTCCGAGCTGGTCACCAGTTCGGACACAGCTGCACGTCGAGCTCATTGTTCACATGGGACCAATGTGGTTACCATATCGGGCAGAGCTGATCGGCCGACCGGAAAGCAGCCGAACTTCCCATCTCATATGGGAATGGCGAATAATTGGTGGTGTATGGTTGTATAACCCCTGTTGGAGGACTTGATGGACATTTGCCAGATTCAATATAATTTGATTGATCACAGGCCCCAGCTGCTCTTCATTATACTTCTGATATAGCTCCAAAAGTGCATAGAACTGCTTGTGGAGACATTGTACAAGGGCTAGGGATGGGGGCAAGAACTTTTGGACATATTCTCGGATGGGCATCAGTGATCGAAGCCGTCTTGGTATGCTAGTGATGTGGCCAGCAATGCAGTCTTGCAACTGAGAATATTGTGGATTGGAAGTTTGTATTGGACCAGTTCACCATCAGAGAGTCCATCAGGGAGTATTGAGAGAAGGCTCAACAATTCCTTGCTCTCTGATGTGATCCTGGGACTGGAGAGAGAGAGACTGATTGACACATCCATATTGGATTTTCGGTCATACCCCAGAGTCAGCAGAGATGTCCTTTCAGTTTGCCATCTAGTCAACACATTGGAAAGCCCCTCATAGTCAGACAAATGAGCAATGAGGTCCACTGCAAGGGGCATATTATCTGTAAATTGGAGAATTTGCTCCATGTCCTCTTTTAGATAGGCATTATCTGTAATATCCATAAAGGTTTGCTGTGCAGCTTCAGCTGACAGGGGTTGTAGTGGCAATAAGAATGGGTGAGTCCAGTGGACTTTACCGGGCCTCTCAGCTCCTCGCATTGTTATCTGGTAGAAATCAGTGAAGCAAAAATGGAGCCAGGGCTAGACATACTAAGAGTGCAAGGTGTTTCACATCTGTAAGGAGCGAAAGGAATTCCTCAATTCCACCTCGGGACTGCATTGGTTCCCACACTGTCTCCAGATTGTCCAAAATCAGAAGACAAGATGGCTTTTGTGACAAGTACTGGACAACAGGTCTTGTGAGATCAATTCCTGGGTTCAGCCCAACATGTAGTCCAATGAGGGCTGCAAGTTCAATGCTGGTGGTTGCAGCTTCTGCAGTGACAAATAACCTGTGTTGGAATTTTTCCAAGGTCTGTGGATAGTGCAGGATTGCTTTTGCAAGGCTTGTCTTGCCCATTCCACCTCCTCCAAGAATGATTATTCTGGGTGATTCCTGGTTGAGCATTTTCATGATGGTCTCCACCTCCGATTGGCGACCATAGAAGATCTTGGGCTTTGAAGGCAACATTGAAAATGAGGTTGAACTATAAGGGAAAGATTTAGAAACTCAGTTAGTCACACAACCGAGCTTTTACCTATTTTTTGATTCATTGCCACCCTGATAAATCTGACTACCAATTATTTGGATGTACCTCTTGTGAACTGTTCACCTACCAATGATCCATTTGAGTTGGTACTGCTATCAGACAGGGTCTGAATCAGCTCAAACAATTCCTCGTGCATGAGCTGGACTGTTTTCTTCATCACATCAATGTCATTCACCCACAGAGGTCTGGTGGTAACCTAAGAGCAGTCAATCAATGTCTCGCAAGAATATATAGATATAGTACACACCTCAAAGACTTCCAAAGCCTGGTCCAATCCTGTATGACAATCCCTGAATAATTTCTGCACTTCATTATTGCGGAACAGATACTTGATCCTGTTCCCATCCTGTTGTCCTTCAAGGAAAGTATATATCTTGTGCAGAGTCCTGGAGAAGCAGGTCGTTCATTAACTGGTGTCACAAATGGCCACCACCTACTCCATGAACTTCCCAATGTTATACAGCGTTTCAGGAGACAGGGATTCAACTGTTTCTGCCTTGAGATGGAGGTTGATAATTGCATATAGGACTGGATGGATGTTCTCCATGAGCTGAGCACATTCATCCTTGTTCCGTTTCACATTCTATGCCCTCCTGTGAGTGCCTCAATTGTCAATTTTCAAGCCTTCTTACCTGAACCATGTCAATCAGGGATTCAATGGTGTTTGCAATGGGCTGAATAAATGGTGGGCAAAATGCATCATTCAGCTCCTTGAGAAGTGTTAGGGCAGGGGTCAAGCAGCCCTTAATATTGTTCAGGCGAATTTCTGTGACAGTGGACTGGCGGGGCATTTTGAGATGGGGATCAAACACGGGGCTTGCATGTTATATGTGCCCTTTCGAGGCTGTGTCCTGCCTGGGAAGTCCATTACCCATCCGACTCAACTGCAAGATTTGTCTGTCATCAGTGCACCCATCTCCAATCCGTCCACTTCTGATTGTGATTGTTGTGTCTTCTTATAGACAGGAAACACCCTCAAAATAACCTGTTACGCGCCAAACCCAACTGATGACTCTTTCACTCCATATATCAACATCAGCATATTCATCTCTGACTCATCTACTTTCTGCCGCCGATCCCACCTTTTCCATCCAATTCGTGAGACGAACAGATACCAAAATGAACAAATGATACTGGCTTATCCATGCCGCGAGATCGATACCCACACTCGACCTCCGCTGACCAAGAACATATTGATTACCCTGAGACGTGACAAATCCGGCGCAGTACTGCTGTGAAAATAGGACGACTTGCAGTCTACATCTATCACCACCTTATTTAGAGCTCCGGCGAATTTGGCATGGGGAGAACATGTCTGATCCGACGTGACATCGGGCTCAGGACTCACACGCACTTCGGTGCATCGGTGCATCCTGTTGAAGGTCACAAGACCAGCCGGCGCTTCGCTCCGGCAATAAGAAGCATACCAAGAAATGATCAAGAATATAATTTTAATCTATTGTCGACATACAATACAATTGGAAGCGAAAAAAGACGATGCGGATAGCGGAATCGACAAACGACACGGGGAATCAGAGAAATCAAGTCATAGGAAATTTTTAAGATATAACAGGGAAGACGGCAGAGGAGGAGCAGCTACTCACTCCTAGTCAGCCAAGAATAATCGGAGCTGGCCGGTCGAGAGGAAAGGGCAAGGAAGTATTAGCGAGAGCAGGTAATCGAGGACAACTTGAGCTGAATGTTCCGATCTTGCATTTGATTCATCTGGCAATTTGCACCAGCCAGAAACGGTGGAAGGATTCAAGCTATGCAGGTGTGAATTTGGTTCAAAAATTGTTTCCAGCTAGAGTGAACAACGGAAACACGAGAAAATCACAAATCTTGACATACACAAAAGCCGGCAAGATAGGGTCACAGGGCAAAGGGATTGGAACCAACGTGGCACGGGTTGAGGAGGTTCCGGACTGAGATAAAAAGCAATCATGGGTGAAAAGAAATGGACACGACACAGCTAGCACGAGATTCGGCATTGAGAGCATTGACATAGCGGCAGTTGCAGACACATAAATTGTGGGGATGATCGAGCGGCTGCCCAGGCTTGAAGTATTAGTTTTGAGCCGAACCCAAGTAGAGGTATTATTCCCCCGCAGCAGCGGATCCAGAGATCAGATCAAGAACGAAAACAAATCTGAGGAGAAAAGTGGGTGAAGCCATTCCATCCCCATTGTTTTTATATGTGAAGAGTGCAACAGAGAATGTCCCTCCGGGAACAACAAACCTGTTTCTGAAAACTGAGGTGAGTCGGTGATATCGATGGGAGTTCTGCATCGGAACACGGACCAGAAAAGGCCACGCATCAGATCTTCCACCCTTCCTCCCTGACACCATCAGACGGATTTATCTATGCGGTTTGGAGTGCGTTCCATCCACAAATGATGCGCAAAATTCGTGGGAGATTTATTTAATAAAATTTAACAGAGGGGGACACACCATATTCATCAATACAGGAAACACTCGAATTGGCGACACCTCCCAGAAGCCTGTGGCCATAGGAAGAATCAGCGGAGCCGTTGACGCTGGCATTATCCTCGGAAGAAACAGAACCCGAACGAGGAACACACGGCATTGAGTCCTATCGACTTGATTCGGCCCAGGCCGAGCAAGCTCGAACTCGAGTCTGAATTGTGATTCGGCAAGGTAATCACCCAACCCAGGGCGTTCGAGCGACAAAAGATTTGAAGAGAAAAAAGGAAGAAAAAGAAAGAGAACTTGGAGATTCACACGATGAAGGATTCGACATGCACCTCGGAGTAGTAGTTCGGCCGGGGTTAAATTGAACGTCGTGTGAGTTTTGATAACGGCGGACCCGGAGTAAGGATCGTTGACACGATGCTCAGCTGAATTGAAATTGGAGTCAGTTTTGAACAAAAACGAATTGAACAAGTGTTGGACTCACCCTCAGTTTCAGCGCAGGTTGATCGAGCGCGAGGTTGAACAACATTGATCTGGAAGCCGGTCTCGAATCAAAACAAACACGAGGGTTGAACTCGCCGTGTCAACTTTAAGGGAACGATTAAGAGGGAACGATTAAGAAAAGTATAGGAGGATGTAGTGGACAGACTCAGAATACACCTTAGGAAAGTTAAAGTTGTTCGGGGTGGCTATGGCGAACTGACGAGCCAGTCCACAGAAGAATGAAAACAAAAACATGAAGGTAAAATAACTAGCCGAACCTGAGCCATTGTGAACGGTTTGAAGTCTAGACTGAGTGGAGCTGAAGAAAGCGAGACTGGTTGAAGTCTGGACTGGGTGAGACTGAAGGCGAGGATAGAGAGTAACCAAGAGATATCGAGGAGGATCACGAGTAAAGACAACGAGATCCAGAACTTATCTCGCAGAACGCCATGCCTCGATTCGTTCGTCGGATGGATGGGAGACGTAATCGAATGGAAAGGATAAGCAGGATACTTCGAGAACAAACTGGGCCCCGAGACAGAAAAGGAAGAGCGGGTGGGGAAGAGGTTGAGAACAATCTCTCAAGGTTGAGGAATCTACCGCGGAAGTAAGTCAGTCCAAATGCATATAAAGGATCAGTGAATGTATAACTTACCTTGGGAACGGTGTCCAGAGAAGGAAGAGAAGTAGGGCTCCTCACCGTATCCGTATCAATACGGATACGGACGGTACGGTACGGAAATTTATCGTACCGTGGGCGGTTACAGCTCCCGCCAACCGTACTGTATACTGACGGCAGGGACCCGTATTGACCCGTAGCTCACCCGTATCCAACCGTATCCAGCCGTATTTGAGCCGTACCGTACCGTGGGAGGCCAAGCCTCGGCCGTACTAACTGTGAGACAGGGATAGCGCAGATTCCGGTCCGTAACTCTCGTCGCATCCTGGTGATCGTCTATATTTTAGTTTCAGTAGTTTTATTCGTATCTAAATTAAATATCTATGAGGCAACTTGCGCAATTGCGCTGCAATGTACAACATAAAAGAGCCCTTCTCATCTAAGATTATCACACTTTACAGTATTTTGGCGTTTGGTTTTCCGCTCCTCAGTCAATCTTGCGACCACATTGTAGCAGAAGAGCGGCTGCCACGCAGACGTCCAGAAGTCCCATTTGTATCACATCGGATGTGATATCAACCGCTACAGCGCCTTCCTCTCGAGTCACCCGCGCGTGTGTTTGCGGGGCTTCTAGACCAGGAGAATATAGCTGAAAGGTGTGAGTTACGCAGCGGTGGAGACTAGCTGAAACACGCACGCAAATGGACTCGCCATCTGGCGCCCAAACGAAAGTCTTTTTCTTCACAGTCATGGTTCGGTATCTGGCGGGTTGAATTCTTTAATTGCTGCTTCAAATATTAGAAGGACACACACGCACCGCTTCTCTGGCGCCAGCACCAACCACTGCGAGCTCTGCTGCTCGGGCACAATACCCCGTATCTCGAACACCGGATGCCTTGCCCACTCTATGATGACCGTGGGCTGGTTCGCCGCATTCGTGATGGCCGTGAATCCGGGCGTCGAGCTGTCGGTACTGACGCGGAAGTACGTCTGCCCATGCGGGCCCATGACCGTCGAGTTGAGGATGCTCGGGCTGAACGATGTGAACCGGAACGAGACGAACATCGGAAGCGGGTTTGGTGTCACGAACGGCAACGCGCCGAAGATCGGGGGCTGAGGGACCGTGCTTCCAGAGGCCGCGTTGGCATTCCCGGTGTTTCCCCACTGTGCATATGGGTTCATCTCGTTTTAATGGCGGTGGGCGGATCGAGTCGGAGGCTGTTAGATGAGTTCAAAAACTTCGGGTACTTACCTCTTCTTAAATACACTCACTCGATGCTGAAAGCTCCAAGACGACGGCGAATACACACAAGCGGCCAGGCTCCTACACAGCCGCGGTTTCGAGGATAACAATCTCTGTAGCGGTATTACAAGGCTAATAGTAATACAGAGAAATGGACCGTGTGATGTGTGACTGATGTGACTTCATAGTTGGTGGGTTATCCTCGCAGTGGAGAGGATAACCCACCAACTATGAAGTCACATCAGTCACACATCACACGGTCCATTTCTCTGTATTAGCCTTGTAATACCGCTACAGAGATTGTTATCCTCGAAACCGCAGCTGTGTAGGAGCCTGACAAGCAGCATGCCCCGTGGCTTATGAAAAAATAAGCCACAGTGGCTTATAGACGGCTTACAAGCGGCTTACCGGCGGCTGTTAGCTGGATTTGGTCTTTGTAGGTTCTAGACCCCCGGCAGACTCCAATAAGCCGGCTGACAGCTGCCCAGCTGCCAGCCATAAGCCGTCAATAAGCCACTGTGGCTTATCAATTGATAAGCCACGGGGCATGCTGCTTGTGACAACCCGGCCGTATGGAGGTGGAGCAATACATAAGGTGGGATATACATCCTACGAGACACATTGGCGGTTCGAAACACACGAGGATGATCGCCGGGAGGGTAGTTTCCCGGTGCTGAGTTGTACAAATTCGTTGGTTATGTGATTCAGTTCTACATTTGGGGCAGTATGACCCGTCTGGCAGTGACCTTACCGGACTTATGAAAAAAAGATTCGCTGGAGCCACCGGCGGCAGAGCCAGGACATAGCCACCCGTTCTGAGGCTCAGAAAGGCGTGGCCAAAGAAAAGGTGAAAAGGAACAAGCCTCGATCTTGGGTTGATGGATGTTTGGCCGTTTATTGATCGCCGTCGGGCGGTGTCAGCAAACATCTTTTTCGTCTCGGTGACCAAATCTGACTCGAAGTTGCTGCGCTGAATTTTGTACTATTGTAGGGGTCAAGAATGGCCGATCGAGAACCTCTGATAAGTGTTCTCCGCGTTCATCGCCAGCAGCAGCGGACCGAGGAACCAGTGCAAGATATTCTTCGCAAATTAGAAGACGCCGCCAAACGAGCATCGGTGTGGTCCAGTGTTCTCATCGCAGTTAGTGACAATCTCTACCATTTGGATCCGATTTACCGAGCCTGCGATCAGTTCGATGGTGCAGATTCGCCCCTGAAGGACGTGTTGGTGTCTAGCAAGGAACTGGCCCGCATCAATGCGAAACTCCTCCCAGTTGAGCCATGGAATTTTACGGTCCCACTCAACGCCGCCGTTATCACCGCTCAGAAGCAAACCAGAGCAAAGAAGATCGTGTTCATAAGTGTGGAGATAACAGTCATTGTCGAAGAATTAGATCGTATGTTGGGACTATGGGAGACAGGCGAGCCGTTCTGCTACCACTGTCATTATTTTCACGCAGTGCTCAAATAGTGGTTGTGCATGAAAAGATTTCCTTGTTATCGGGAAGGCGCTAGATCCGCATATTTTTGAATCGGGTGGGAAGGATAGGGAGCTGGAGGTGCAACTGACGGGCTTGACCTCGCCTTGGAACACATTCGCGATCTGGGATCTAAGCAAATTGGCCAAGGTAAGGAAAAGTAGACTGAAATCATAATATCTTCCTGCTTATGTTTGGACCAGACTGGGTTCTTGTCGATCTCAGATACAAATACTGCACCAGGTCAATCTGCCATCGAAGAAGTACCCACAATTTCCCTGCATCAGCTCCTGTTCCCGTCTTCCTCCCGTGCTGTGCTAGTCAAATTCCCGTCTGAGGGTGGATGGGACACCAGATGGTACGTTCTCGTTATATGTTTCGTGCTTGTTCAAGAGTCACACATTCCATGATATAGGGATGATCCAGGCCGTGTAGCGTGGCACAAAAGCAAGATGGCCTCAAAAAATATATCTGCATTTTCGCACCTCTCGGCGCTTGCCCTTCCATCCGCTGTGGTAAAGCATTTGTGCATCTAAGTAGTTGAAGGACTTGTCACTGAACTATGGATTTATTCCGAGAATGCGGCAGCCCATTTCGCTCGATAAAGGCAAAAATGGCCTTATAGACAAAAAAACGACTATTTGTCAGGGAATAGTGCGGTCTGTGACAGAATAATATGGTTTTCTAGCAGCAAATCGAGTGATCTCAGTGATGTTTTCTTTTGCTGGAATTAATAAGAGACTGAAGATTTTGTGGCACTATGCCTCCTTATTAGAGTTTCGATTCGAAGGTATTCAATCCTTAGTTCACTCAAGTTTCGGTTCACATAAAATAAGATTTACAAGATGGCGGTGAGGCCAATGGGTACAAGCTCGTGAGGATTTCTCCTCAGTATCTACTGTATTTATACTAATCCTCCGAGTCATTCTGAATTTCCGAGTCATAAGTAAATATTCCCGCATTTACTACTACTGTATGTTTCCGGCCGGGTCCATCTGACTCGCATTGAGTCAAGTTCCCCGAGGTACATACCCGAGCCTCGGCCATGTGTCCGAGTGCTCATATTCCAACACTCCTGACGTCGAGCGCGCGCGAAGCCCGGCAATACGAGCCCTTCTCGTACCGGACTTCATCTAGAAAACCGCAGATCAAGCTCAATGTGAACCGGATTCTGTGGAAAGAAAACATCCACCTGATTCTGAGAGGTGTCTTACGAAGGTTTCTCGTATCCTGGAGCTGCTCTCCTCCGAGCGCATGCACACCAACTCGCCGATTTCGATGACGCCATTGGCAAATTAAGCTGCAGCCAGAAAGGTACGTAAAGTTGTCGAATCTTGGCCCATTCTCACAAATGAAATACTGAACAGATCACCAGGGCACCCCAAGATCGACCTGCTGATATTCAAGCGCTTATCGCCTGGTCCACGCACGCCGGCTCGCCGATGCCATAGTGCTGTATTACAGAAGGAAAAAGTTCGAATACTGGTCAGTTTCTGTCGAATCCTCCTGAAACAAAATACCCCCCAGCACTTTTACGCGCACTTAGGACGTTTCCAAGAGGACCAAACGATGAATTGGCCACAGTTGGCCATCCGCTTCCGTGTGCGCGCTCCGAGTCTGGCCTTGCCGATGCCGAAATGTTACAAATGTAGCATTTGACTGTAAAAACGACCTCTCAATCATGGATCCATGTCAGTTTCTTGGATCGGAATATTCACAACATCCACTTGGACCACGCGAGTGATAATTAATAATACATCCCCCACGACCGTGATGTCTCAAGTTTCAACTGCGATTCAAACCCTTTCCGATCAGTTTCCGGTGGACGATCACTGGGCGGGTCCGCACTTAGTCATTCAGAAAAAAATCTCTCTATCTGATTAGATGCTCCGTTTCCAATGGAACGACTGAGCGGGTCCGCATTTTTGCCGCACTTAGTCATTCATATAAAAAATCTCTCTATCTGATTAGATGCTCCGTTTTTTCCGTTCCCCCCCATGTCGTTCTGCGCCAGCGACTCGACCTTTGGGCCCGTGTCGGACTGCAGAGTGTTTGACTTTACAATCCAGTTTGAATCCTAGTCAGTGCTTTGTCTGTTGTCGACCTTTAGCTGATTCCCCAAATGTCCTTGGCCTCCCCCACTACGCCTTCCCAAAAAGGAAGGTGCCATCAAACAACGAATGGACGAGCCCTGCGGACTCCTCGGACTGTCTATCAGTATATATGCCCTCTGAGAGGGGATGGAGGATCTCAAATAAATTATTTGATGTTTTGAGTCTGTTTTTCCTCTGTCAATACATGTTCTAGGGCATTTATAACAAAATTACTGGAATAGATGAAGGGAGCTGAATGTTCTGGCACAGAAGGTAGTAAACAGTATGTAGCCCAAGATTTATTGTCAGCTGGAAAAACAAGAAATCACAGCTTTAAGGTAGGGCAAGGCCTTGCCATTATTGTGCAGGCTGGACTGAGCTGTGTGCACTGTACTGGCCATTGAGAGTTGCAGTGAAATAAAGCATTTGATATATCCAGTTGATTACATCCCGGGCGACGTACAACGATATAGGGAGTCGGGGCGGGGAAGGAACGGAAGAAAGTAAGAAAAAAAAGGATTGCGCCCCAAAAGAATCGAACGCAGGCGCATCACAGTACTGATGATGCAATCATTATACCGAAGCACATATATAACAGCTACGCTAGAGTAGCAGGTCCGAGGGTATGAACCAGGACGACTATGGCTGGCGGGCGGGGAGATTTCCTTTTATGGAAATGGCGTAGTGGGGGAGGGGTAGGTCAGCTCGGGTCGTGCTGACTATCTCGAATGCGCAGGATGTCTACGATATACCAATCCTTGGAACCGTGCTCCTGTGGACGATCTCATACTTCATATTGCTCAAGGAGTGGGTCCTCGACAACTATCGCAACCTCGTATTGCTGGATGTCCAGCTGGAACGCATCATCTTTGGGAGCATCAAGGTGCGCCGCACGCCGTTGATATTCCCATCCCATCCACCCATTCGAACCCTGAATCCGCTCAGGACAAAAAGCACGCTCTTATGAGGGTTGGGGACTTGACCGTTACGATGGCCAAGATGAACTTGTTGTTCGTCACGGCGGCGGTCGCCTTTCCATTTCTGGCTCGAAGGAGGCCGCATGACTGATCCTATCGTCCACTCTGATTCGTTTGACTCTGTAGCCTAGCCTGCTGCTGACATTTATCATTCCAGATTCTCGCCATAGTGCGATCGAATAAATATGCATGTCACTCACGTGTAACAAAAGTTCGTCCTAAATGTACCGGCTCTTTTACCGTTTCGAGAATCATTAAGATCGGGAAATTGAACGAGATTTGAACTGCCCCGAACCATCCGGAGAGGAAGACGAGAGCAAGAAACCCCGCTCAATAGTGAGAACAGACTCTCCTCCGTCCCATCGCCACACGTGGCAGTGTGGCACTCAACGGAATTCCGCTCTGGAGTCCTGGTGTCTCATTTTCTATGTACTGCTGTGACCACTGTGAACTTTCAATCGCCTCGCGCTTCAAGCTCCTGATCGTGTCACGGTGTCCGGCCTACCTTGTTGGCTACACCTCGCTACCCCATTGCAGAACTCTGGTACCTGCGGGCCGAGCTCCCCAAGATCTCCGCCAACGAACGGGCTAGTATTCTCCCGAGGTGATTCCTCAGTAATGGGAACCTACCTCGCTCGGAGCTCAGATCCTCTCAAATTTGGTATTCTGGTACGCTAATCAGCTTCCGCCTCGAGTTCTTCATCGGTGTCAAACGGAATCCAAGACCCATCTGCTTTGCGGCCCAAGCGACTCTCTTCCAAAGGCCCTCAACTCTTCGACGCCATATGCTGGAATACGCAACCTTTCTCGATTGGAATCCTCTCCTGTCCAGCTCGATTCCGATCCCAGTCATTACACCCCTTAAAATAATTCCCAGCTTTTCCCTACCGCACGCCAGCAGAACCCGGAAAATAAACGTCAGTCTGCGAAGATCTTGCGCGCTGGGCGCACTCCAGGGTGCGGATAGTTTCGAAACTCTGCGGAGCCTTCGATTCAGGTGCAGGTCATGTGGATGTCCGGTTATTTTCCTTCTTTATTCAGTCTGTCGCGCCAGTTGTACGCAGATCCAGGGGACCCTCGCGATCTCACAGATCCCAAGCCTCCACCTCACCGCCAGCCCTCGACCTCTATCGGAGAATGCCTGCTATATCTGTTTTTCAAATGTAATTCTGCTCCAATTTCTTTTTTGTGTCCTCTGGGTGTGAGCCGAAGGCAAGACTGGCAAGAATCCCGTGAGCCGGTGCTCCTTCGCCTGGGGTGCAGGCTATGAGCTGTACGCAGCCCACGCCCTCTCCTTTCTTGCCTTTTCATTTGCTGATTTATTTCTGATCGCCCTTTGTTCAGGTGGGAAGGGAAGGAAGTGCACGATGCGATACCATTCCCAATGCTCAAAATGGAATTGAAAAGTGAATTGGCGCTAATACATTATCTGCATGCAGAAATTGTTAGTGTAGTGCCTCAGTTACGGAGCAAGAAGTAACTGAGGCTGCGTACTGTCTCGTAAAATTATGAAGGATTGTATATGAAGGAGTGAAGGTTGGGATGATGGGATGAATGGATGTACGTATGAGATAAGATATACCGCTACCAGAAATGGCTGTTACGACGCCGGATTAAATAGTACTCCCTCCTGGTTTGCCTTCACATATTGAGATTTCTGTACCGCGTACCCCATCAGTTCCACATCTCGGAAAACGACGAGCCACTCACAAGGACAGTCTCTCGCCATTACCGTCGCTCCAACACTCGTAGCCAATCCCTGGAAGGAAACCATATGAGCGGTGTAGGTGGCATCATACACCGCTATCGAGTCGTTGGAGCACAGATACGTGATGACGTCGATGTAGGTGGCCTTGCCGCTGCATATTCCTTCGAAGCGCATCGTCTCGGCGTAGGCAGTGACGTTCTGTCCACCAAACACGTACGGCGCGCCGTGGAATGAGAACGTGAATTCATCCGGGTGCATCGAATACATGGTCAGCGTCTCGTTGAACACCGCGGTCCCGCCGAGGGGACCGGATCGTGTGGCGCCGGGGACGTTATCGGTGCCTGTCGTATTGCTCACGATAGCACCAGCCTGGGCCGGACATGGGTCAGAGAGCCGTAACAGCGCCAGAAAATTCAGCAAGTACTCACATACCACTTAAGTTCGAAGAACGACTTGGTGAGGTTGGTGAACTTGTCAACGGGCGCGTTATAGGTGTAGCTGTTGTGCACGAAGGTGGGATGCGACTCCGCAGGACAATGCATGTCGTTCGGTGTGTAATGACTGGCCGCATGGGCAGACAGGGAAAAGCAGAGGAGAGCGACGCTGAGCACTCTGGATCGGAAAGCGAAGAGCATTGTGGGCTTGGAAGGAATGCGCGAGTACAGTCGTCGGGCCGGTATTTATCTCCCCCCCTCATAAAATTAAGCCTGTCTGATGCGCTTTTGGTCGCTCTTCGCCCGAGCTGTGGCGTTGACGACCTTCTGTTCGGAACAGAAAATCAAAGAATCTTTCACTTTCTCACTGTGAACTTCCAAGACAATTTAGCCGGCAATGCAGCCACGAGAAATCATTCCCTCAAAAGTATTCACCTTCGCGCTGCGAGGCAGGCCCGCACGGTTCTTCGGGCGGACGAGATCGACAGAAGGTCCGATCGGCTATCAGACATTCTCCACTGCGCTGCGTTTCACATTTGACGGAAGCCGGAATGCCGTGTCCACGGCCGCAACGGCTCCACGAACACGGGCAACATGGATCGAAAGACTGCCGGCATGTCGGACGGCCGCTGAAAGTCTGAATGGAGGACTCAGAGGCGATGACGAACCTGAGCGAGTTTGTGGTCGTTTCTGGTGCTGTCCTGGCAAGGGCTAGAGGTTTATTTTATTTTTGGCAGGCGTCGGGTGAAGACAGAGCGCCACGCACAACCATCGCTCAAACATGTTCAACGGTCGGCTTCGAGGATAATTTCGAATACGATTTCTCGGGAAGAACGAAAGGGGCGGAGAGTCAACCGTAAGTGACAACGCTGAAGCTATTCATGCAATTCACAAGATACCTGTGTAGGATGAGAACAAGGACACGAGTGAGGAAAGAAAGTCGACGGCTTGTGAGCCTTGAATTCAAAATGATGGTGCTCGATACAAGGGAACGGCAATGTTTGAAATTTCAGACCGCTTGTGAGCCTTGAATTCAAAATGATGGTGCTCGATACAAGGGAACGGCAATGTTTGAAATTTCAGACCGGTGTCCAGGAAATTGATCATACGTACCAATGCCCGTGCACGGGCCATACACCTCGCATTCAGCGGGGCCCACCCAACGTATCTCGTTCCGGCCCCCACGGCAGCGTGGGCGTAAAACAGAACGAGCGCGGCCATGTCCCGCGCCTGCGTCGGCGAGCCGCTGACCTGGTACACGAGCTGCAGGGTCTCCGTCAGCCGTAGCAGGACGTACCTCTCTTCCGTGGCCATGACGACGTGCCCGATCGTGTGCTTGGCCATATGATTGACGGTCTGTAAAACGGCGCGTCAACGGTGTGGTGCGCGGCGAAGGGGAGGAGAACATGCCTGTGACAGGAGACTACACGCCGCGCCCGCGAGCGTTGTCGTGGGCTGGTTGTCAATGCCGGATTGGTCGAGCTGGTCATGTCCTCCAGAAAGTCGAGCGTGCACTGCTCCTCCACGAACAAGACCTTGGCGCATTTGAACTCGGTCGGCATGAACGCAACCGTGTGCGTGGCGGTGCGTGACCACTGGCCGTGCTTGTACAACGAGCACAGGATGTGCGGCGCCTCTCCGCCCGACGAATTGTCCACTGTACTCATGCAGGTGTGATCTGCGTGGGGGATGCCGGCGCCCATCTCGCGGAGCCGATCGCGAACGGCGTTCACGGCCTCCGAAGCGGGACTGCCGATGTGCGAGAGCCACCACAACGCCCTCAGCTTTGATGACCGGCAGCAGCAGGGGGCTAGGCTCGGCGGTAAAGTAACAGGCTGCTATCGACGGGGACGGGTACGTGGTGGAGAGGACGTCCTTGACGGGCGCGAGGTTGAGGTCTACACCATCGAAAGAATGGGTGGCGGGGTCGGGAATCGGGATCGAAGCTTCAAGCGGCCAAGCGATCGTGTGGAAGCGCTGAAGGGGCCGGCCAACATGTAGGGATGGAGCTGGGTGGTGTTAGACTGATCGTCAGATATACTGGTTCGCGCGCCGGCGAAGTATGCATCTCTGGTCGTCATCAACCCGAAGGATACGCCAGCAGAGAAAAAGGAATGATGACGTAATGTTGATCCCGGCGATCGCCGGTGCCTCCTTGTCTCAACCCGATCCCACCTCTCGTTCCGCAAAAGGGCCCGAATTCGTCATCTGGCTCAGGGATGGTCGACTCGTAGCTCGTCTGAACTGCCAGCTCAGATGCATCGGCATTGGAGAATTACAAGGATAACGCTAGAATCACTATTGGTCTTGGTTCTCCCAGCTCTGGCCATGAGTATCTCTCTTGGTTCTTTGCCTCTTTTGGTCCTGTTATGTTCTCTTTCCCGCTTCGCCGGCTGGAATTGTGCTACTTGGTGGCCACAACGTCCTCCGAGACTCTCTCCCGATCGGTGCCAATTCTGTGCTAGGTCGCGGAAGACGGAGTGCTCCTAGATCGTCTCACGAGTATCCCTGGGCCGGACGGGCTTTTTGTCAAATTCGGCGACTACGAATCCTACCTGCGATTCAAGTGTGGGGAAGACGAGGCTTCCCCACGACGTTTTAATGCTATTGAGGTGACGCACAGATACTCGCACCCAATATTCGACGGCTACTTGTTTTTGTCTCATGACGCGCGCCAACGACACCGAGTACCAGGATCTCAAAATCCCTCGTTGTCTATCTCGAACCGAGGCAGCTCGAATCCAGGTGAGTTTTTAGTTCTGTGTGAGGACTCCCACCGATGGCTGCTGCACACCTTGCGCTCGTATTCCTGGCTAAAAGCTGGATTCGTGTTCAGTCTGGTGCGCCGTACCAGTATGAATTATTTCAACGGCGGCATCGTCACAATACCCGCTTTAAAGGTTTGTTTTAATTCAAACAATCATTCGGTATTCACCATTATCGAATCTCTTTCTGCTCGTCCTGCGGCCAGCAGGGCAGTTCGCGGTGAGCGATGCTCAAATTCTTGCTAGATTGATTATGGACGCCTCGAGCTATATAGGAGGCCCTCCCGCGACATCGCTCGGTTGTACTGTGCGCTGCTCTCGCCAACGAGAACATTAGGCCTGAAGTACAGCTTGAACAGCCCCCATTGCGCACTATCGCCTACCCTGCAGAACATGATCGCTCTCGTTTTCGGGGAAGGAAACCTGGTGGGGATGAGTGGTACTGGCTGATCGATGTTGGGTTATGCTCCCGCTGACTATGCTGCAGGGAAAACACACAAGCGCCTCCGGAACGAACTCAATCCGGCGCTCACCCCTGCGACAATTCGCAACATTACTAGGGCATCAAACCGTGCGTATTACGCCCAAGGCCGTAAGAAATACGGGCGTAAGTCGCCGACGGGACGGTCAGACCCGTGCGTAAGAAGGCTGGGTAGAAGACGGGACCCGTGCGTATCACCCCAAAAACGCCTCGCTCTCGACCGTTCCGTCCGCTTCGACCCCGGTGTCGGACCAGGTGCTGTGGGGTTCATCAGTACGCATTTTTGGTTTGATGAGTATGAGCGGTATGAAGTATGATGGGGCAAGCAATGCGAGGAGTATCGTATGACCAACGGAAGCAAAATGGAATGCCTCCAATCCACGGAGAGAAGGTATAAGAGCAGTCAAACCGCAACGCACCTAATCGCCCAAAACGTAATCGGAACCCGCACCCAGTTGAGCCCCGCCCCAGCGATTTGCGCGATGTCCGGGGATATTTGAATGCAGATGCACATACCGAAAAGGATGACCCACCGATGGGCGCACGGGTTGATGAATCCTGGGGATTGTGTTGTGGACCATCCTCGCGGTGGATTACGGATGGGGAACGGGGAGGAGAGATGGACGTAGCAGCGGCTTGGGAAGACGACAGGATTCGGGAGCCAGAGGGCATGATCTGAAGTTGGGATGCAGAGAATGCGCGGCTGAACTCAGATCTTGCCAATGGTCCATTCATCTCAAACCCAGCGGAGGTGTGCGCGATGAGCCAGCGCGGGGCGGCGGATTGGATATCATGGACGGGGGTGTGGAAGGGTTTTGAAGGCACCGCGGAGAGAAAGGCCCGAACAACGCGGATCGTTCCTTGACAAGAAGGGCACGAGCGGGCTGCAACAGAAAGAAGAAACGAAAAGTGGGAGAAACTACACGCACCTGAGGTTGGACGCTTCATCGATCGAGTTGAAGCGGATGATTGGAGACCAGGTTGCCTGAAATTGGGATTAAATCAGGACCCGGGGCGAGGCGGCGCCATTCCGTGCGGGATGAGAGGGTGAGGAAAGGGAATCAGGATGGCGGATGCCTGCATCGAATAGGCGAGATGCGATTGAAGAGCGGAGGCGCGGTGCCAGCGATTGGACTGTCGAAGCAGTGATCGTCCATCGGAAACTGATCGGAATGATTGATCGGAGCCAAGTTCTGGTTGATTTCTCATACTTAGCGGCCATTCCGCCCCCGGCTCTCGTCCACCCATGTGTAGCCAAAGTTCATCTTAAATCATAGTAAATGTACCGGCTCTTTACCATTCGAGAGTCGTTAAGATTGGCAAGTTGAACGAGATTTGAACAGCTGAACCATCCGGAGATTCGCACCACGGACGCGGAAGATTCATGTAAGACGAGAGTAGGAAACACTCCAGAATAGACTCAGTATGACGGGTCCGCGCCTGTGTGAAACACTGGAATCCGAGACGAGAATGTAAAGGCAGGATTCACCCGTTCGACTCGGGGCTAAGGCCATATTTTCCTTGTTGAGAACCTTTTTTTCGTCCTGACAATCTTCGCTTCGATTTTCGTTCAACATCCACATTCGGCAGTGAGGATGAGCGTCAAATTTCCATGACCGCGTTACTTACCAGATTTGGTTGCACATTTCTCACTCCTCGCAAACAAGACGCAAACAAGGTCAAGCTTGAAGACAACCAACAATCGGCTCGGTTGTGGACGATCCACATCGGCACATCGTTGATACGTCAAAGGAAAATCGATAACCGCACCCGCCCGTTCGACTCGGGCCTGAGCCATGATCCGTCCGACTGCACTTTCTTTTTTCGTGGGCTCATCCACAATTGCGAGAGTTACGGGAGGTTTTGCGCAATTCGGAGGCAGAGCGTCCTTTATTGCCGGCGAGCCAAGAGAAGGGTTTGAAGACTCAAATTTAACACCCGATGTTGACGAACCCGTAAATGGTTGTGTAAGTGTCGGGTGAGAAGAAAGAAACCCAGAACCGACTGGGCTGTCGATGATTAGCCCACGCCGTTTGGCAGTGACCAGATGGCGTACAGGAACTGCCCGTTCGACCTCAGAGACATCTTGAAGCGGTCCGGTTTTTGAGCTCGAGATTGTTCGAATAAAGGTTGTTAGGCTTTTTGGGAAGGGAGGTTTAACGAGTTTGGAGGGTTCGTACCTGAACAGGGTGAGCGGTAACCAAGAATCGGCTCGGTGGACGAACCATATCCGCGCTCAGTAACACTTCTTTCCAACTCCTGAAAGCAGGAACTGCCCGTTCGACTCGGGCCCGAGCCATACGATAGACTGTCGATGGTTTTTGTTATTATTTTGAAGTTTCAAGGTCCAGACTCTAATTCCGGAGTTAGGGTTGAATCAAACGCAGAAGATATTTTCTCATTCCAGACTTACTGTCCTAATTCGACTGGATTAGGATTGGTTTGCCTCTGGTTCAAAAACGACAGCTGAGTACGGCTCCCGAGTTATGTCCACGAGGGATGAAATTTCGAATCTGATACACTAGTACAACCGTCCAGGTACTTCGAATACAGTATGAAGAGTCAAACTACCCTTAGCGAACCAACCTTTTGAAATACGCGCCACGATCAGAAGCGACTGATGTGGAGAGCGTTGTTGTGCTGGAGGCGATCATGGAAGCGTCCGTAGTTATGCTGGAAGTGGCGGACACGACCGCTGGGTTCAGCTGTGAAGGCTTGGACGCCGTGACAATGGGGGCGGTGGGAACAACTGGGGTAGTGGGGGTGACGGTGTCGCTATTCCACAACAGCTTCCATGCGGCGCTTTCGGGCTTCTTGGTATCTACCAGTCGGAATTCGTGATCCAGCGCGGGCCAAATCACATTCTTCCACTGCATGTTTACAGGGTCCCATCCCCGCGAAATGGTTTCATACATAGGGAGCTCCTGCGTCGAAGGCGGCCCTGGCGGCGTAAAAGATTTCAGCGACAACCTGTCGAAGAATCTGCCGATCCTGGACGATCTTTTCTTTTTCGATTTGTCCAGTGGAGCCACCGCCACTGACACCGCCGCATCTTCTGGAATATCCACCGGGTCGCCGATGGGTGTGTCTGTACCAACGTGAGATCACAGATCAGCCCCTCGAATGCTGTTCAACTTGCCCTGAGTCGATGTTGCGCTGAGATTTGCAGTTGTATTTGAATAAATGGTCGGCCGTTCGTTGATCAGAACGTTCGGAATATAAGTCTGGTCAACATCAGGAAGTTATTCTTATGTCACAGCCAAATCCACGCACGGATGCGAGGAGCATCACGCCGCAGCATTTACTGCGCAGCTCAGGATTATTCACCCATATGACAATTTAATTTCGGAGGACGGAGGATATTTCGGGCATGCCCGGCTGTACTGTTGAGTAAAAACCATATCCCAGGAAAAGACACATACCGGATGTACATCCCAAGCCCAAGCTCAACACGCATCTCGTACGCGACTTTGTCAGGATCAATCTCGGGAAACCAGGACACGTCGTAGGATTGGAAATCTTTGCCAGCTTTCTGGGCGTCCGCACGTTCCCAACTCTTCCCTGGGTCGTAACGAATATTGCACTTGGGCAACGGCTGTACGTAAATTTAGTGCAGAGAACCGTCATTGCGTTAAAATACCTTTTCATCAGCGCTTTCCAGTGTTTGGGCGCCACCGCGAGTGTACGTACTGGTAGCCGCGAACGTAGGAACGAGCATTGCACTGAGACCTACGCTTCCGCCCCCGGTCATTGAGCTGGATTGCTGACTGGTACGTTTCAGCTTGACGGCAGGCGCCTCGTATCAGAGATCCAGACTGCCGATATGAGTCTGGTTTCAATATAACAGAGGCTTGGACACTCACAAATCGCACTTTATAATGGAGTTTGGGCGATGAACTAAGAAACCAAGATTGCTAAATGAGCGATCAAGCTTGGTTTCACCGCGACGAAGTTTGACTTCCTGTGATACCAGAGACAGTACTTCTGGACGGGGTCTGGATATGGCAGGATCGCTGTTTTCCAGTGACTGTGTCTTGAACTGCCGCACAAATATGTGAGTATGGTCGAAAAGAGAAATCATTCGCCGACAAACCTTGATGAACGAGCAAATGTTCACATCGTAGACCTTGTTGTCGTTCACCTTCAGCCTGAGGTCTACAGTGACGTCGTGGTATTGTCCCTCCCATTTCGGTGTCGGTTGCTCGCCGTCGCCAGCTCCCCCACGGAGGCGGGCAACTTTCCCAACAGACACGTTACCAGAAACAGACTCAGATGGTTCGGGTTTGTCCGAGGAGACAAAACTGAGTATCGGGTTGTCGGCACTGGATCGGACCATCACCGTAAAGCCGGATATCTGGGCAAGTTCTTTGGCCATCTGGGGGACCGAAACATCTGCGATCGAGCCGAAGATAGCCAGGGCAGACTCCTCGGGAGATAGTGGAATGGCCATTGGACCTTGAAAGTTGCGCGCGCGCAGAGCGGAAAGTAACGGGTCGTCGTAGTGGGCCTCCACCCAGGATATAGCATCAAGAGGTGAGTGAACAGAGACCAATGTACCACCCTCAGCAAGCTCCTTGTCGAGCACCAGAGCATCCGCGCATCGGAAAGCGATTGGATCATTTGACCTGCCACCAGGTGAGCCAAAGTCACGATTTGGGAAAAAAAAAGCGCACAAACGCCCTGCCGTGGGCGGAGGGTAAAGAAGAGGAAAATGTGACCTGGTGGACTTGGTGGATTGCGAAGAAGCCGGATCAACCTTATCGATAGAGACTTTGGTTTTGGAAACCTGGCGGATATCTGGAGATTCTCCAGAGGGTGATTGTGTTGATTCAAATTGTGCCTCCGGGAGTTCCACCGCTAGGCATCAATAGGATGAGTCTCACCAGGAGTCTGTATCACAAAGCGAACGTACAAGCTGTACCAGCATCCTTCACTGTGCTCTCGTCAGGCACCACGAGTAACAAGGGCTGGGATATGGACCGAATAGACGCTAGAGGCTTGCATAAATCCGCTGTGTCCTCCACAATCGCGGAATACGTCGGGCGGACCGCAGGGTCGTCGGCCCAACAGTCGCGAAGCAGTTCCTGTAGCGCGGGGCTGTCAAATCTCGTTACCGGGATATTCGGTCGCCTCTTATTCTCTGAAGATTGAAAGAGCTCAGTTGTCGACAGGAAGACGGAGAGAAGGAAACACACCGAGCACGAATTCCCTGACCGCATCATCGTCAATGAGGCGCCACGGCGGAAGACCTCATGATAAGATCTCTACGCAGCACATGGCATACGCGTATACATCTGTCTCGCGCGTTGGCAGGATAGACTCGAGGAGAAACTCTGGTGCGTGTCAACGGAGGGCTCCTCCTGCGCTATGTTAACTCAGGGTTGTGAGAAAAGAAGAATGAGGACACACGCGGAGGAGCACCATTGCTGATACGACACACCTCTGGCTTCATCTCACTGAGCCCAAAGGTGACTACGCAGTGGATCCCGTTATCGACGAGGACATTGGCCGCCTATGAACATAAGCTACACTCGTTCAGCGTAATCATGGGAGAGAAAAGGCACCTTCAAATTGCCATGCACCACACCATTGTCGTACAAATACCTCATCCCATCCGCGACTTCATGCATGAACCTTACAAGCTCCCCTTCGCGTCCGTTCCGCGCTAGCTCTTCATCTTCCCGCCACTCGTCTTAAAAATTCCGCAAGGCTCCCATTTGGCTGGTACGGGCAGACAAAAAACAAAATTCCACCTCCGTCCTCTGTAGCGTCGAGGAGCGCCAATACATGTGGATGACTGAGATTTCTCCAGATGTTCCGGGTTTTAGAAAAGAGGGGCGACGGAGTCACCTCCGCGAGACGCTTCACCACAGCAACCTTGCCATGGAATTGTGCTTTAAAGACATCGGCGAAGAAACTGCTATCTATCTTCTCCTGGAGCTCGAAGTCGGCCCTGGGGCACGTTTTATGAGGGAACAATGCGGATGAATATCAGAAGCAAGGAAAACACATAACGTGGTCTCCAGATTTGATGGACTGGCCTTGCCCTCGCTCACGCGGCGCAAAACGTCGATTACGCCAACAATGAGCTTGTACGGCCTCATAGCCGGGTGGCGCAGCCCCGGGGGTGTACGCCGGCAGGACCTCGGCATCCGAATCATCCATCGCGCGCTGCAGGAGTTTGATCGCCTCGGCCATATCTTCGCGGTCCACCTACAACGCATCCACACCGTCAGCCGGCGATTGAATTTATGCGTTTAAAGTAAATACCTGTAGAATGCGAAGCATCTCGGCGTCATTGTTCTGCGTGAGAGCGCGCAGGAGGATAGCGCGCAGGTCCGCCGTGTCGTTCGCCGAGTCAAGTTTATTCTCGAGGTCGTTGTTCTTCGTCATTGCATTCTCGACAATCGCGCGTAGTACGGCGGTGTGATCAGCGGAATCAAGTTCGCTTGGAGCCGTTTGTAGAGTCTCCAGGAGTGAAAGAATGTCCTCAGCTTTCTCCTCCACAGATGGAGGAGAGGCATGCGTCAGCTTGGAGAGCGCTCCTGGGTCATCGACACCGAGCAGCGACAACATCTGTAGAAGTTCTTCGTCATCGCGCCGCGGTTCGACGATACTGTGCGTTTGCTTCAGGTAACGTATCTGGAGGCTGAGCTGGGGATGTCTGGAATATGAGCAACGGAAAAGGAAATCTGAAGGCATGCGTACAGAAAACATTTGGAGAGCATCTTTCAATAAGTCGTCGCACCTCTCAATTTCGCGTAAAGTCTCGGCTCTTGTGAGATATCGCTTCAGGAATGAGCGGTGAGTCATCCTTGAGAGGAACTCCTCAATTCGCTTCAAAACTCTGCAAGCACGAATTCACGTTTTGGACACATGCAAGGAAAAGGGAGACGTACTCTACAAATTTTTCGAGGGGCTCAGAAAGCAGATTGAGAATATCCTCGTCAGCTTCCTGCACCTCCTGTAAGACGGCAAGTAGAATGCTCGCAGACCGGTCTGCAAGGCGGAGGCACGCCTGGCGATTAACCTAAAATAATTCAACAACGGTCTGAGGGAAAGGGTAATCATGCACTTCTATTTCTTGAATACCGTCCCAAATGCCGAGTAGCTGGTCGGCAGCAGAATGTAGAGCACCGTTATGGATGGGACTTGATTCAACGTCGTCCGTCCCGATCCCGAGAACGTCGTGGCTGACAAGCTGTGCGCGAGGCAAAATTTTTGCCAGAGCCTGGGACACATGCTGC
The DNA here is from genome assembly GCA_029378375.1 of Mycena olivaceomarginata. NCBI lineage: Eukaryota > Fungi > Basidiomycota > Agaricomycetes > Agaricales > Mycenaceae > Mycena > Mycena olivaceomarginata. The sequence continues at coordinate 152,496 of JARKIC010000637.1, read as the reverse complement.
AAGGAAGATAGTGGATGGATGAAAATCCAGACCAAACCAGCACCGAGAACGACGGAGGCTTACATTCCGCGTACGCTGCCACCCATCTGTCTGCTCCCTAGAGGGCGACTGAGGTGATCCAGAGATGCTCGGACCCGCCTTGCGCTTTCCTTTGCGGTTCCGGGGCTGGGAGCTCATTAAGTATTACCGTGAAAGGGTGGAGGTCGGGTGCAGGGATGCTCGGATGCGATGGCACTGGCAGGAGTAGGCGTGTGGGATGCACTGCAAGCTGTGGTCCGCGCGAGTATAACCCCCACTGCAGCCAAATGGAGTTGCGACAAAGGTAATGTTCGCCACATAAACGGCGTCAGGTCAACCCGTCGGGTCCTATAGGAAATAAGTAATTTTAGGATAGGACAGGCGAGGACAGGAAGAGGATATATTACATACTGCTCTGTGTTAATCTCTTCCGGTTGCTGTGAAATTTGCTCAGAAGAGGAGTTTGCAACCAAGGGTAATTCGTGAGGCAAACCAGTGAGGTACATTAGAACAAGTACAGTAACTTTTACATGTAGGGAATATGAAGCAGTGGAGTGAGTCAGGAGCGAATTAGTCTCTCGCAGACAGACACTTCAATACATTCTAAACTCGTACCTCGTTGTATTGAAGGAGGGAATTGGAATTGTAGGTAAGTGAACCATGCAGTAACAAGGTAACCAGAAAATATAATAACCTGCTCTGAAACCGGAATGAAACACCAAGTTTGTATTTCCAACAGTTGCAGTGTTCGCCCGAATGGCTAAGGCCTATAACCTATAGGCATATAATAAGGGGTATTTGTGTGAGAAGTGGGTGACTTTCAGATCGGATACTTGGATGGATGGCTTCAACAAGGAATCGACTTATCGGTTAAACGTCGCTTACTTCGCAGGTGCCGAGAACTCCAAAGGACAAGATGCGGATGAAAACTCATATTGAGGTATTATCGTCATGGTCAACGTTGATCAATTATCTGTTGAGCCATTGACTCGCCTTAGAAAACTTCCCGCGCTCTCCCAGCACGCACATCCATCGCAACTCTCGCCCGGGCATTAACACTTTCCCCATTCGACGTGGTCAAACGGGGGGACACATGTTGCAGCGTTTAATCCAAATCGCCAGGAAAGCTCCGAGTCGGTGCAAAAAAATTGCCCCGTACTGTATCGAATCTTACAGAAAGTGTTACTCTGATTCAGGTGTAAATTTGTGCATGGGGTCCTTGAGTAATGTAGGTGAGTATAACTGATTTGCGGAGTGGATATTCCAGGTATGCTTCGTTCTGTTGTCCAAGCCCTACTATGGGGCATGGGGAAACCTGTGTGGTCTACGAGCTTGGTTTAGATGGCAGGATGGAGTCCGGATCCAGGGCCGATGGCATCGGCCCTGGGGTGTACTTACGCTTGCTTGTACATCGGGAAAATTCCTGAAGCCGGCATTCGTTGTGCGGACCGTGCGGCGTAATGATACCTACCTACCTACCATCAGCATTATAGCGCTTTTCAAAATTATGCGGAAAACGCAACAAAATTCCGGCCATTTTGATCTGTTCACACGCTCTTGTAATCGAGCTAGTTTTATTTCTCACGATGCTTTGGCGCTAGTTTGCCCATGGTGCGATTCATGACACTCTCACCACACTCCACACCGCCCCTCGGAGCACACCCGACTAACGCGCTGCCCACTACCGTGTCCGTGTCAAACAAACTCGAGATGCACATTATATGGATGCAGATGGCGGAGGGTGCGCTGCAGAACGTACCTGCTCCCTTGCTACGCTGACCTCCGCACGACCCCGCCGAGTCGTACTGTGTACCATGCCTCTCGACACGTGCCCACCCAGTCCTCACCCTTCAAGGCGGCCCTGCATCGACGGGCGTCTCGCACACACCCGCACCTGTCCTCTACGTCTACGCTCACTTGCCAGCCCTCCTCGACACCCGTTCGCGCCAATCGCAAGCAGGCGCGCTTCTCGATGGATACGCCGCCCGATTCCCGATTCCGACACACGCCCACCTCACGATTCACCCGTGCGACCGCGCGGACGAGGTCCATTCCAGCGCCAAATGACACTCACGACAGCTATACCGCGCTTGATCTTATCCATTCTGTCCCTCTCCTCGCTCATTTCTTCGTCTTCCCTTCTCCACCTCGTCCCCGTTTTTTCGCTCGTTGCCAACAGCCCGAGATCGTTGTTGGTTGGTGAGAGAGGAAGGAAGTGTGGCGATGCAGCCACGCATCACCAAACATCCGGGCCGAAAGTAAACCGATCCGGGCTATTCTTGGGCTGCTCTTTACTTCGACCACCTGTAGCTTGGCTTTGTAGTTGGAGACCGGCTATCGAATTCTTAGCCTGTGTGGTACCTCAACACATCAATTTTTGGCTCATGGGCATAACATCAGCAATCTCAAAATCCGTCGAATCTCAGGCTGGACAAGGATCTGGGGCCTGACGGGATCCTGGAAGATATCATGGCCTCCGTGCTTCAGTCTTCTGCGGCCCATACCGCAGCTCCCAACTTTAAGTTTAATTTGTGGCTTTTGCTTCACGCAGGAAGTCGCCGTCGATTCAGAGTCCGACCCTCGGTGTGCCGAATGACTGTGCCTCTCGCAGCAAGGCGCCGATGCTCCCCCCAATACTTGGATCCTTTTTTGCCTCGCCCTTTCCCTCCTCTCGCTTTCCGATTCCCGATATCGGATTATGGCTGAATATGTGCCTGATGCACTCTGCCACTCTCGCTTTTTCTCCTATCTTGATTTGCGCACCTCGCACCTTGGCGTGACTATATATGCGCGAGGTTTCTTTTTTTCCCTCTGTTTCTAGTGTTACTGTCATCTGTGGCTGTTGTCATTTGCTCTGCTCGTTCCGTCTCTTTCCCTTTGTCGGGGTCTTCGTCTCTTTGCGTTTCGCTGCCAGCCCCGGATATAAGTCCAGTGTTTTCGAGCCCTTCTTCTCTTTTTTCTGAATTTCGCCGTTAGCCATTCGAATCTATGCAGACCTTTGAATACGGGGTTATTTGTCTTTCCTCGCACTCACACTCTATCTTTGAGAATCCCCTTTCGTCGCGCACCCCCAGCGTTCTTCAGGTACGTCCTGCTTCCTCTGTTTTTTGCTGCTCTGCCAGCATTTTCTACCCCCGGCTCTGCCTTGTGTGAGCCCTGCGCCGCACCGCTTCGTTCATGCGCGCTATTTTATCTGGGGAAGATGCAGATGCAATTTCGGACTAAGGACATCTCTCGAGCACCAACATTGTTTCTAGATCCCTCTGGATTGTAACCTTGACAGATATACAGCTTCCCGAGCTGTGTGCTCTTCGAGAACTTCTCGCAGAACAGCATACAGCTTCCCACCCAAGTTTGGTACACAGCCCTCCACGCGCGTCGCATTGAGCGCTTAATCTATTTGTCTCTTACCACCACCACCCATGGACGAGGACCGACCTGACGAGCCCCAAGTGTCCCGTGAATCCGAAAATGATGAGCATGATTCACCTCCAGCCCAGTGCGTGTCGTATTGGCGGCTCAGTAGCACAATCTGACCTTCATGTCTCCCAGATACACCAGCGCCTTTCTCTCGCACTCGAAGCAATTCACGGTGACGGGCGGCAACTTCACGATTTATCAGCATGCAGCTCCAAGTGACCGCACAAGTACGTACGGGACATGTTTCCGCCCGCAAACTTGACCAAATGCTCAGACTTTCCGGTGATTCCGATGGGGCATCTAGTTTTAAATCATGAGATGCAGCCCATTGTTGGATCTGTCGCTTATCGTCGAAAAAGGAGGAATTGTGTGCGGCGGATGTATTCCGCACGTGTACATGGCTCCCAGACAGCTATGATGGCGGCAGTGTTCCAGGGCGATGGGGCCGAAGAGGTGCGTTTGCTAAGTTGCAGTTTTTGTGGAGTGTAATTTTGATGGTTCGCAGCAATGGCGCAAGGACGTTTCGAAATACTCAGAGCTCAGGTGAGGACGCTCAACGCGCGCAGCTCGTCGAAATCTACAATTCACGTTGTAGGCATCCACATCTCCTTCAACTGTACGGTATAGTCAGTACTGGACGGCTATATGCCGCGGTTTTCCACGAATGTGTGCATTCTCGTACTGCCTAACAATTTCGATTGGATTGATACTTGACAGATTTCGTCGGATTCTGGGACTTCTGGGACCAATATCACCTGTCGCTTTCTCTAGTGTATTTTTCTGGGCATGCATCGTAAGTTCGACCATTCTTTTTAGTGTTTAAGACTTAATGTTTATTAGGAATCCCAGCTGCAGGTAAGAGCAGCTCTGGCTTTGCCCACCAGCTTCCTTACTCTTTGGCAGGAGGCCTGTCAATATATATTATCTGTCTCCGGGATGGCGCTGGTAATTCAAACCTTTGAAACGAGATCCATGTTCCTGACGACGGCCGCAGCACTGGTCTGATTACACACCGTGGATACGCCCCTCAACAGGGGTTCTCAGCATCGAGCTCGCACCGCCTGAGTCTCGGACTGCCGCCCTCGTCATCTGGTCCAGTGATTTTCAACCATCCACCCGCTCCGTTCTACATCCGCCGTCGACGTCTGAAATAATCAGTTTGTTGTCACTGGGAGATTATCACCGCTTCTGTGAGTGGCATCTATGCTGGATCCGCAGATTCACACTTTCGACAAATATGCCAATCAAACTGGGGGCTGTCTGTCATATCCCTGGCCCGGAATATCAAGACTCGTTCGAAGTCGCATTTTCAGCAGATATCACCTTGATTGATCGTGGCTGGTCGACAGAGGACTCAATTATCGAGAATTGTTGGCACTCGTCAGTTCAGCTCAGTGCTTTATCGCTATCTCATGTGAGGTCTTAGGGTAAGATCCGAGGAAGGAACATCAATTCTGGAGAATGGTTGGATTTGGTGCGTCTTCCCCTTCCCTTGCTCGCCTAGTAATGATCAAATCAGTGTGAATTCTGCTTGCGTCGCGGAGAAATATCGGCATCGGGTATACTCCGATGATGTCTGCTCCCAGGGTTGGCTGGCACAAGCTAATCACATTTTCAACGCCCTCGATATCAGGTCGAACCTCGAAGACTATCGTGAGTTTCGCCGTCATCATAGTCAGCAATTCAGTGGATCACTTGCGCAGTCCAGGTGAACGCCTTCAATTGCTATCTGCAGCTGTTGGGCGTGATCGAAAATTTACCTCCTGGCTATCTCTTTCTTTGTCCTGTGACGGACTTTGGAACCGATGTTCCGGCATGTTTGGCAGTTCCCACCTGCCCAGCATATTGGTCCATCGACCCATCAGGTGCGGAACGGCTGAGCGCGGAGGAGGCTAGAACCCTCGGTTTTCCCGACATCGACTCATGGACGGAAGTTCGGGGAATGTTCTGGGACAGCATTGTTTACGGGGGCATTCGCCAGTTTCAAGATGCTAAGGGGTTTGATCCCGATAGCCAGGAGGTGGCCATTCACTTTGGGTATACGCTGTTCGAAGTGTCTTGCGAGCAAGATGATCTGGTCGCTCATTGTAAGTCTCAAACTCACGGATCTGCCTTCATCTGACAGTCAAGCAGTGCAGGAGTAGTCTTGCAGTAATCACGCCCCTGTTAGGAAGACACTGATTGATTATGCAATTACGTGGCTCTGCTGCCAAGCGTTCTTTCCTTCATAAACACACCCGGTGGGACCTGAATAAATCAGAAAATATTCATACGGATACAGGAGTCATATAGAATCATTTCCTGCCGCGAAAGCCAAGCGATACACACAGCCGATATGAGATCAGCCTGAAATTTGATCAAACATTTTGCCTCCGCAAGTTGATCACATATCATTGTGGGCACTGGATGGGCTACTTAGCTTTAAGGGAGAGCCTCCACTCTTTACAAGTTTTCTATGTCCTAAAATATTTCTGGATTTATTATCGAGGTGTATGCGCCGCAACACGGTGTTTGAAAATCAGTCTGTGTCTCCCTGATGGGGTTGTGATTGCTAACAGACCATATACAGATACATCTTGATTGTCATCCATCTCTGGTCTATAAGAGAGACTAGTGCAGGAGATTGACTCAGATGACAATTATTCCGGATCTGAAGGAGAGTGTCTGATTCCGAAGGCCATGGTGCATTGGTTCAATGTCCTGTCTCATCCAAGTGCAGAATTAATTAGCGCTGATGCTGAGGATGCCTTTGTTGCAGAGTGTCATGAATTGCCCAGGTTCCTCTTTTTCGTGTGATGTGTTGATAAGCCAGTAATTGGGCCATAGTTAGATACACTTAATTTTGCATGTTTCTAATTGTGCTCATTACTGAAACTGTTGTTTCTATACAACAGTACTGGTTCCTGGTAGCTGTCTGGCGAACCACAGAGAAACGGGTGGACGTTCTAAGGAATTAGAACATCCATTGGCAAGTTTTACCCTGAAAACCATAAGGGAACATGCAGCCAATTGACAAGTCAAGGAACTTTGTTTGACTTGTTTCCAACATGCACTTAAACAACGGAAATGGGTCAAGGGAATGGGAGTTGGACAATGTATTGTGTTGTGTTGAGTCGCTGAGAGGTCGCATTAGGTCACGAGTGTGTCAGGTGTTAGAGTTGCCGGTTTTCCATCGAATACGGATACACTGAAACAGGTTGTTGACTATTCTGAGGATCCAGATCACAACTCTAAAGGTGTTCTAAGGTTCTTCCTCAAGAACCCTTTCTGGGAAACACCTCAGAAATGGGTATCTCCCGAGACCTACAAAGGAGTATTATCAAGTTCTGCACTTGGAACAGAGGGGAGAGTTGAGTTGAAGCAGAAACATGTTGAACAAGTGCAGTGCCGATCTATCGGTGATCAACATGCCCTCTGAATAATACAGGGGTGCTGCTGACAGGTTCCCACTGCGTAATTGGCAAGGGAACATGGTGTGCTCACACTTGGGAACCAATGGGAGGTAATGCTCGGAAGAACAACTGAAGGAAACACAGTCAAAGAGGCGGATAAACAGACAATTGACTCACTGGGATTGTGTTTTGGGCTTTGTAATGTCTTGGCATCTGTATAAGTATCCAGAGGTGTTTCTATGGTGGACACAACATTGTCCCCCAAACTAGTAGGCTATACACTTGCACATTGGGTTGATCTGGGATCCTTGGTGAACACACTCTTATAGAGTAGTATTATTAGTCAAAATCTTATTTGTTTCTGAATCATAAGTAAGTTGTTTTGGACTCCTTTCCACTGTCTGAATTATTGGACAGTATACTGCCCATAATGACACACCGCCACCCACTTCCTGACACAAACCTTCAAAGCCACGAGACAGGCGAACCACCTCGCGAAATGGCTTGGGGTGCACGTCGTTCGCAAAAAGCAGGATTTAGTGTAGGGTGGGCTGGATATCAACAGTGACCTCTTCGGTATGCTATGTGAGGGTCATATTCGTCATCTCCAGTTCGTTTGGACTGACAAGGCATATGATTGTGCAGTGTATACAGATCGCTCGGATGATGCGAAACCCGTTGACTGGCCCGAAAATTGTTTCTCAACCTCGGATTATCATGGTTGCAGGTGGGTAATTGTTAATCCCAGCTACTGCATAGTTAAATTCTGACTCATACTACATGTGTGCTAGGTCAAGAAATAACGGTAATCGTTGCGAACTACGACAAACGACAACATCTTATTGTTCCCCTGATAGGCAACAACTACTGTGTTGCCTCTCTGGGAACTCACCAAAATCTGATGCTTCAAGACATGCTCTGCACTGAGATTCACTCAACCTTAAGCCAGGGCAGGGCTGGAAACATAGCATATGATCGCATGCCATTTTTAAATGTGTTTATCAAGGTGTGTTGGAATCGTTTGTCCGAAACTTCGTTGATGCGATGGCACAGGAAATGCTGAGATTTCATCCAGTAGAACTACTGACTAGGAGCGCATGGCTGTGCAAGATACGGTCCTCCCTCTATCAGAGCGCATCACCACCTCCACAGGTGAGCAGATCCCACAGATTCCGCTGAGCAAGGGGAAAGTAGTGGCGATGGTGGCTCCCTTTCGACAATAGTATTGCAGAGGAGGCCTTCTCAAGTGCGTGTAAATGTAGATTGAAGTCGTGCCGCCACTGTGACACAAATGAATTCAGGCCCTCCAGTTGGCCTGATGGCACCGTGGCGAAAGGAGAGGCTGATGGGCCCTATGCCAATCAATGCATGACGGGAAGCTGCTGTAAGACTGCCAGATATTTCGCAATCCAGTGTAACTTTGAAGTGGAGAAGCCAGGTCTGGAGTTAACTTTTTCCATCCTTGGATATCTCGTGTGCAAATGTCGGGTGCCTGCTGCCTCGTCTGTATTAGAACACTGGTGGGTGCAGCTCATTCCCGACATATCCTACATTTAAGTTGATGCTCTCACCCGCCTGTCTAACAAGTCCGAAGCGCATAAGCTGGTAGACCTTGTGTGCGGCCAAAGTATCGATCTCCATCTTCTCGCCGACGGATCCAGGATGTTGGATCCACTTCAAGAGCGACAAGGATCTGTGAACACCAAGGCGGTTCCTCATGTGAGTACCTGTCACATAGAATTCGTGAAGAGGACACTCAAAAACTTTCGTAAGGCGTCGGTCTCGCCGGCGGACATTGTAGACACGGCTTATCTGTCTGCCGTCCTAAATTACCCCAGCATCGACGTATCCGGCATAGTTACGCATACCGATATCACCATTATCCGAAAAATATCCAATCTAGGGCTGAGGCCTCAGAATCAGAATAATCAAATCAGAATGAATGTCTGTCATGAAAGTTACTGGGTGTCTTGCAGTTGCAGAGGATTGTGGTACATGGCGACAACCAGAATAGGGGTACGCGTCAATTTTATACACCGCAGGTTCAAGTTTGGAGCTGGACCAAACAATTGTTATGGCACTACAAGGATAATGCTCACAGGGCTGCAAATTGGTTTACGAGGTTAACAAAAGTATTGAACAGTCCCTTCGCCAAAAAGTCGAGATTCATACAATGTCCGCTTCCCGGCGCCATAATAACCTGAAAGCTCTTTGCCTCTGGCCACAGGACACGCTCTGTTGCAGTCAATGCTGCAATATTGTCACACTGGTCCGTTCCAGTGCCGGTCCTCTGAGCCAACAACTTTCGTGACAGGCCCCGTGTAGTTCGCGGTCAACGAGGAGACACTCAACCCCGGGAACGTGGCCACCGTGCCCACATCCTTTGTAAAGGCGTCGAATATAAGCATGCGAGACAAGGAGGTCGGGTAGAATATGCTGTGATTGTTCATTGTGGTGTAATCCGGGTCGAGGGCACCCCATCGAAGTGGGGTATCATTCCGCGTGCTCATAACCCCAGGGATTGTAAGCAGCGTGCCGGGCTCAATGATGAGGTTGCCCGTAAGGATGAGACTGTCGAAGGGCAATTGATCCGCTTTGGCGACGGCACCAAAAACTAACGCCACAGACCCTGCACTGTGCCCGATACCGATAACCTTTTTGAAAGGCTCAACTCCAGGCAGAATAGATGCGGTCTTGAGGTGGCGGGCCAATTGCGTAACGACGGCCGAGTGGGCAGCGTATTGGAGGTCAGACACATTCGTTGGTTGTGGACTTCACCCGACACCCACCAAGTCAATGGCAAAGGAGGGCAAGCCGCGGTTGCAGGCAAAGTCAGTGTATGACTGGTTTCGGAATTCTTCCGTTGCAGGCAACCAATATCAGTTGGTATATGTGATTCTGTGGACCAGAAGCTGTACGACATCTACAAAAATGTCAAACCCATACGCCGCCAGAACAAATTTTCAACTGACCTGTACTATGTGCGGTCTTTGGTCGACAAAAGACACCAAAGACGTCATAGGTTTTGTTTAGACGACGTAGACTGCTGGCATTGCTCTTGAGTCCACCAAATGGATCGGTAGGGTCCTTTGGAAGGAGTACATCAACGTAAACAGGGACAATAGCGGACGAACAGTCACAGGATTGACCAGATGTGACCGAGATGCAAGAGATATGGAAGAGCACCGCAAATGCGCAGATTGAGGTTCGAAGGGTGAATGGTATGCTTGCACTGGGGTCGCACCACTAAAATATGTGGAGCAATTATACCAAGCTTTATGGAATCCGATTCTCCAGCCGCTTCAAAACACGGGACTCCATGTTTTGCGGCACCGTAAGGCATCTGCACTGGTATCACCTGTTACCTAAATTGCTCATTGGAACTGGTGTTCATTTCTCGGCAATCATGGTAAAGCTGTGATAATTGGAGGGCCAGAGAAGAAATTTTCACATTTGGGGGACCCAAAATGGTACAGTACCTGATAGCTGATGTAAGGGATCATATACATATTTTAGTTACTCTTTAACTACAAGTCACATGTATGGTCGTCACCTGATCATTATCATCTCTTATCACAAACCACTACACCAATGCACTCAAAGCACCTCACCAGCCCTCTTTTGAGGCCCTGATAAAGGCACGAGTTCTTATATTGCCTTGCCTGGCACACACATTAGGCACTAGGCGACCCTCTGCTACTACATCTATTCTTTTCACGTCACACTTACGTCCTTATCACGACAGGTCATTACGGCCTACAGTCTGCTCAGATCTCACGGATATCCGGAGTTCTAAGGAGCCTACCGTACGGGAGCACAGAATAGCCGGCTCTTGGTAGTCTCTTGAAGAGTATAGACAGCGGTCCACCACTCAATAACACTTGATCCCTGCCAGGGCAAGCATACAATGTTTTCCTGGTAGTAAGCGCTCCTCGAGCCTTACAGCTGACAGCAAGAAAATAGATCAATAATCAAGTCCATCAACGGTGTGAGTGACTGTTTACGCACACTCGTATACGGAACTTCCCATCCCATTCCTGTGCCATGCAAGTTGGTACTTCACCTGGCAGTGGGACAGTTCCATAACCATATTTACAGGCCACAGTCCCATAACTTTATGGTGACAGGTGCAGGCCATAGAGAGGAGAAAAGGCACATCTTGTTCTGTACTCCTTTAATATGTACAAGTACCCTGAATGTGATTTCTATCTTTTTAATTCTTCTCATCCACCAAGAAAGAAAAAAACTCATATCAAACATCTTGTGGTTAGAACCGGTTTAAACCACTATGGTTTGAACCATCTTTGGTTTAAGCCGACATTTCAAACCGGTTTAAACCATCATGGTTTGAACCAAAGGCTTAAATCAGTTTAAACCACAACAGTTTGAACCAGCTTTGGTTCAAACCAAGGCTTTAAACTGCAAGGCTTAAACCACAATGGTTTAAACCTCACTGCTTATATGGTAGGGGCAAGGGGCAGTTTGAACCAAAATGGTTTGAACCGGGACCACCATTGGAGACAGCAGGGTTTAAACTGAAACCCTCCTACGGTACCACTATGACAGGCTAATCCTGTCATAGGCTGCGGACCATATATACTTGATTATATGCACTTTTTACACGCATATACCAAGGACTATCTAGGGCATTTTACACCCTGGGGAGTTGAGTCTGCTCAAATAGCACTGATGGTAACGAGGCCACCTTTCAGCGAGGACCGGTGATTTCGAGCCTGGCTTAGCTTTTAACAGCATGACGTGCAACTTTTGGATTCGCAAGCCCGGGTGAGATTTCAGCAAGTGGCACGGATCCAGGCCCTGTATCCGTCTTCAACTGGTGAAAATTTGCCTCTGGCTTGCAAATCACCTGCAAGTTGATGTGGTTCTCCAGCACGTTAGACAATCCACCAACCGGGGGGCATTCGTGCGGGGAATGGTCGCCAAAATGCTCCCAAACAAGGATGTTTTTCCTACTGTGTTTAAGTTTTTAATGCAATGAACACACCTCACATCAGTCGTGGACCAGAGGTGCCTCAAGAGAGCAGAGCGGGATGTGCACCAATTTTCCAGCTGTTTCTGGCAGGAAGCAACCTGGGTTTTGGGGCGCATCGATTGGCCGCAACCTTCACATCAGAACACAGCGAGGCGTGCTCGGAGGATAATAGCGCAGCCAATCCTGTGAGGTGTTCGAGCTTCATTCTCCCCGGATATCGTGACAAGGATCATTCAGGTGCTGCAAGTCTGTGGTGCGGGGTTATTTCCGAGGACGCTGAAGGGGCGGGGGGTCTGAGATACGTTCTGGAGTGAAGAAAAAGTTCCACAGCGGGCTAAACATCGCTGGAGATATGCAGAAAGTTGTGTGGCAAAACAACCTTGTGTGATCGGCACGGTCACGTGTAAGGACGCGAAGCCAGTGTGTTGCCATTGATCTATTCATTCGCTCCACCCACAAGGCGAAGCCTCACTTCACATAGGGGTTGGTTTTTCATGTCACCTAGCCACACGAACTCTTGGCAAGTGGGGTCCCTGTCGGAGGAGCAAAGGGAATATTATTCACATGGTTGGCAGTAAATTCTGCATGCAGAGACACGGATATTGCACTGAGAGTTGTTAACTTACTCTAACATCCTGTTACTTTTTCTAGCTTGAAGTTACTTAAGTTAACTTACAAGTTACTTTTGCTAACTTTACGTTACTTGCCTGCCATAAGTAAAGTAAAGTTACTTTTGGCAGGCTAAGTTGGTTTCGCCAAGAAACTTTAGTAACCATCAGAAACGAGATCCGTGTCACATCTTGCAGCAGTTGAACTAAGTATTTGTGGGGAGATTACCCGGCGTCATTCGCTTTTGGCCGAGCAAGATGTGATGGATGTGCGCAGTCGATGCAGATGGTTCGCCTGACGACCGTCAGTGCAAAGCATATATGACGGATGCTGGAGAATCCGATACCCCACCCCATTGTCCCTCAGTGCAGCGCAGGTGCCAACACTTTCCCGAATCCGAGCCAAGGATGAGATCAGATAGAGCACCTTTTCGCAAATGGGTATCGTAGGGGTCGATGATGCGTGAATACCGGAAAACACAGTAGTAATATTCCGTGAGTTGGTGGGGAAGTACATACACATACAGACGGAGCCTCCATGAATGCCTGGAATTAGTTTCACGAGAAGAATCCGTTGGATCCAACAGATCTTCGAGCGCTCTCACCTACGGTGCGCCAATTACAAAATTCAATTTTTCGGAAACCTCCTGGTCTTCTCTTGGGACCCTCCAATGACGTGCTCTTGAAATGAACTTCTCGAGCTAACTGTTCATAGATGGCCCAGTCGCCGCTCGTTTCTTGTCAAACTTTCAAAGAAACTGAAGTCATTAATGCCTGCAGCCGACTCTGTAGCTAAGGGCGCACAAAACCGGCGACGCGGAGGACGAGTTGGTGCGATTTTCGTGAATTGATGATGGTTGCTCCGAATCGCCGATCTTGACGGCGTCAACATGTCCAACATGTCTATATGTCAACCTACGTCCTTCACCCTTTCTCCACCGTTCTGAAGCGGATCTTGAGCTGGCGTTACTTGTGGTGATCATCGTTCTCTGTTGTGTGCCGAGGCGCAATGTAAAAACGAGGGAGCAAAGGTACTAGGAAATTTATCCAACTGAAGTGAGGGCCAGGATAGACGAGTAGTGGGGATGCGAAAATTGTCAGTGGAAACCTTGTCTAGGCCGAAGCCGTGCGACGAGATGCTATTTTGGGTCTCGGCAGTCTCGGCAATCGTTGCCTGCAGATCGTGGCGCGGTGTTGCACGAACGGAGCAAACTCCTCCGGTTACCTCCTTTCAATTCGTTTTGCTTGTGCCTCCTGCCAAGACATTGGAACCTCTGCGACGAGAATAACGACAAAATAAAGCAGGCTATCTTTCTCATCACTCCAATAGCTCCGAGTCATCGTCTCGTTCAAACTCAAGCCTTGAGACGAATAAAGTGCTTCCTCCGATGATGAACGGATCCAAAACGGATCCCTTTCGAATAAAACGATTGCCGATGATCAACTCCGCACAACCCCGTCGTTGGGATACAACCCCGTCGTTGTGATACAACCCCGTTGTTTTGATGCTGTCGCTACTTGGAAACGTAGACCAGCCATATATATAGTAGGCGGCCACCCCACGAACCTCAGAGCTCATTTGGTCTCCTCCTTTCCACCACACCGGGTGTGTTTTTCTTGACATCTTCTTTCTTTGTCCACCGCTTTTTTGCTTTTCTTCTTCAACCTCTTTCAATTCACCTCCCTTTAACGAAACAAATCAACGAAAATGGTCAAATCATTCATCCGTCTTGCGCTCGCCATTAACTGTGCGTCGAATCCGTGCCCACATCTCTAAAAGCCTGCTGAACCTTCCCCACAGTTGGCCTCGCAGTCTCTGGCCTCGTGCTTCCTCGGGTAGCCCCAGGTAGGTGTTAATCAAAAGATTCCACCCACGAACCTGATTTTCATCTCATTCTGCGTCTAAAGGTACCCAGTTTATCACTGGGCCTTGCACCGCAGATGCGGACTGCGCTTCGGGCTGCTGTGGTGTGAAAACCAGCACATGCAACGCCCGTGCCGTAGCTGAGGGTCCCACCGGTGGAGGGTGCCTCGGGGGTGCCCTCGCGGCCGCCGCCCCACCTGCTGCTGCACCTCCTACCGCTGTAACGACCGCCGCAGCCGGAGCAGGTACACAGTTTATCACTGGGGTTTGTTCAATAGATGGAGATTGCGCGTCGGGTTGCTGTGGAGCCAAGACCGGCGTATGCAACGCCCGCGCTGTTGCCGAGGGTCCCGGCGGCGGAGGCTGTGGCGGCAAGTCTGCAGTTGCTGCGCCCCCGGCTGCTGCACCTCCTGCGGCTGCACCTCCTGCTACTGCCACGCCCGCCGCCGCCGTGCAGCCCACTCAATTCATCACTGGGAAATGCTCCGTGGACGGCGAATGTCAATCGGGATGCTGCGGTACCAAGACCGGTGTCTGCAATGCTCGCGCCGTTGCTGAGGGCCCCGGCGGAGGAGGCTGCGGAGGATCTGCTGCCGCTGCTGCCCCCGCTGCTGCCGCACCGCCCGCCGCTGCACCTCCTGCGTCGACGGTGGCTCCAGGTACGCTCCTATTCAGGAGTCACCAAATGCTCGAGCCTCATTGAATCTCCGTAAACAGGTACCCAGTTTATCACAGGCCCTTGCACTCAAGACGGTGATTGCGCATCCACCTGCTGTGGTGCCAAGACCGGTGTCTGCAATGCCCGCGCCGTCGCTGAGGGCCCTGGTGGAGGAGGATGTGGTGGGAAGGCCACTGCCGCCTAAATGATTCGGATATGACTTGTTTGATGTTGGAAGGGAGAGAGAGGAAGAGATGATAACCACGCCCATGCACAAAAGCCCGTATGACCATAGCTAATGATCGGGAGAAGTGTCGGAATACAATTTAACAACACTACACATATGGATAGTTCATTTGGCTGCCCAAATGAACCACCCAGATAACCAGCTACAGGTGGCTATTCCAGGACACAGCCATCCGTTTTGTACCGCAAAACGGAGCGGCAAATGTATATGATTTGTAGGGTCAATGGCTTTCATGAACACTTGGCTGACTGATTTATTTGAGCCTCAAGGCGGAAACAATCCAGGCACTCATGTTTGTTAAGGCCCACTTGAAGCTGACTGGTAAGGCAATCATTGATCTGGTTGGAGACGGAGAAGATTAGAGTTACTTTCCCAAAATATATCCTTTGGTACACCGTGAATACAGTGTAATGGATGGTACAGACAGGTCCCGTCCCATTGGACCCTTGAACCTGGGCTCTAAACAGACGGGTGGGACTGTGCGTAAGAAAAATACGGCATAAAATTTACGGCCATGCCCGTAATACCAATGGGTGCCAGCCCTACTTCTCTCCATCAACTGCAGCCACGTAGCACTGGATCAAGTAAAAAAATCCTTCCCTCAATCCCACTACTTGCTCCTCAGCTCTTCCTGGCACTGGCTCAGATATTAAGAATTCAAATTCACCATTGTCTCAAGTCTTATGAACCACATGTTCTCCTTGCGAGATTCTGTGCAACTGTACTGGATAATACGGCACTGCTGAAGCGGAACATAGGCATGTTTAGTACTATAGATTCACTTGAAGCTGTTTTGTCATGTCAGCTTCAGCTCTGGAGCACATCAAAGAAACTTGTGAGTCAGTGGTGAAAAAGTGATGTGGCTCTCTTTCACTCTTTTACCACCATCTCCCCACTGCTGCTGCTTGCCCTGCACTTGGCTCATGGTTACATGTACAGACTTACAGTAGTTTCCATAGTTGACGAAAGTCAAATATCTGGGCTTATTTAGTAATACTAGTATATCTCACTTGAGTAATATACAGGCAGTAGAAGTTTGTGGTATTTTGTAACAAAAGTCATCAGTTTGCATATGCACCTCTCTTTCATTCAATATCTTCCTCAGTGATAGATATAGTGTCTATACCATCAATCTGAGTACAACTAGCTAATTCTTTGCCTTCTGCTTCTCTTTTGGAAAGAAACCAACAGAAAACCCATGTAAATATGACTACAATGACTGAAAATGTAGGGGTTGGGCTGCTCAGCTGTCGGGGCCGAGGGCATAGCTTTTTTGATACTGTATATAAGACTTGTAGGTAGAATTAGTTCTACAAGGATTCTTTCCGCAATAAAGTGCATTGCTGTTCTTTGTGACCGAGTCTTACACTGTGAATCACTCTGTCCATCAGAGTATCTATCCCTACACTTTTTTGAACGTCTTACTTTTTGCTTAACAAAGGTACTGCCTAGGTGCCTGAAATGCAATTTCTATCTTTGTAGTTCTTTTCTTCCTCAAAGAAAAAAAAACTAAACTCAAACATCTTGTGGTTAGAACTGGTTTAAACCATCATGGTTTGAACCAAAGGCTTTAAACTGGTTTAAACCACAACGGTTTGAACCACAAGGCTTAAACCACAATGGTTCAGAAAGCCACTGCCATGGGGCGGTCAGGTCGGGTCGCCTGGACCCGACCCGACCCGATCCAGAGGCTGTGCTAGCACGTGATATGTCCGAGACCGCCGAGAGTGCAAATATTTGAAGTACTGCCTGTGTATGAGCCGCCTCTCATCTTCCTCTACCCCAGTTCAGTGCTATTGATGTTCCTACAGTTTATTTTACTTCTCGCAGATTTCTCAGCTTGCAGTTGAGAGAGCCCAGCTAGGTTTGCTATAGTACTGAACTCGACTTACTCTGAGTCATCAACAATAGACAACATCTCGCTGTTTCTTCTTGGTCTTGCTTGAGTGTTTTGGTGGAGCAATCTGAAAGCTCTCACATGTATTCCAAATGTATGTACACCATTAAAATTCTGAAAAGGCAACTTTCTGAAAGTTCAGCTTGCAAAGGTACCCGGTGGCTGAGTTACTGTAAATCATAGGTAGACTGGGATGAAGGTACAATTTTAATGTACCGCCAGGTGTATAGAACTGTCTGCCGTTTCTGTAGACAGTGGATAATAATTGCCCCAATCAACCATCTCGGTTACTTCCATTCCCGTGACCTGGCAAGTCCATTGGTGTTCTGTGCTTGGGGGAAAAGAAATCCAGCATGATGAAAAAGTGAGGGAACCCATGGGTGACATGGAAGCTTAAATTGATATCTCTGGCCGCTGATATTTGCAGGGGAGGGCAACTGGGGGAAATTGGTGGCTTCGGATACCGGCGGCCTGGTCATGTGACTGTACAGCCTCTGGGTCAGGTCCGGTCGGGTCACGACCCGACCCGACCTGACCCTCCCATGCCTCAGATGTTCTCCAATGGTTTAAACCTCACTGTTTATATGGCAGGGCCAAGGGGCAGTTTGAGCCAAAATGGTTTAAACTGGGGGTGCCGTTGGAGATGGCAGGGTTTAAACTTAAACCCTGCTGATGCTGCATAGTGGCCTTTTGGCTCAGTTGGTTAACACGCTAGCTGTGGACACATGACATAAAAGTCCTCCAAATGAACAGTCTAGTCATTCCTCCCTGTCTTTTGTCCATTACTCACTGGTTCAACAGTAACTTGGAAGCGAACAGGTGATCTTGGCGGTAATTCATGCCATCTGATGGCATAAGTTACTTTGGCTGATCTAACTTGGGCGGCCAAGTTAGCAGTAAGGAACTTTAGGTAATTTCAAGTAAGTAATGGTGAGTAAATGTGTAAGTGATGTAACCAAGTAAACTGAAACAAGTCTACATATTGTTTCTTCACCTGTATCTGAATTGTTCGGCTTTCTGTACCCTGTAGCACCCAATAGGTGATCATTGCAAATCCCTGGCCATGTTCTGATGTGCTTTATGCAAATGCTGCAGGTAACCAAACGAAACAAAAGACATACTGGTTTTTTAATTATCCTTATCAGTTTTCCAACTCGAGATGACACCGGGGGCAAAAGCCGACGCACCTGGTTTCCAGGTGCCTCTGAGGCATGTGCCCCGCAGGTGGGAAGGCAGGTAACAGAAAACCTACAATAGTTGTTTGTCAGACAAAGAATTGACAAAGGAGGGACAAAGGACAGGCAGAATTTGCCTGGGCAGTGAAATCCTGCCTGTCCTTTGTGGCACCTTTATCTCATCTTTGTCCGTTCAATGGCCTTTGTGGGTTGTTTGTCTGCTGTATCACAGCCTGCGGGGCACATGCCTCAGAGGCACCTGGTTTCCAGGTGCGTCGGGTTTTGCCCCCGGTGTGATTCATGAATGATCATCCGTGCATTCAACATCTCAGGCCATACACAAGCCATCATTCCGTTTGGTGTCGATGAACAGTTGATCTGGGAAATTATGCTTCCTGTGCTCAGAAGCCTATAAGTATTGAGATTTCTGTGCCGTGTACCCCATCCTAATTTTCCGACCGAAGATAAGTAATCGAATCCAACCATGTCCTTTGCGGGAAGATGAGGCAATGCACGGACGGTAGACGAACCATTTGAATGGATACGCGCCATTCATCAGTTGGACTGCCCAAAAAAAGCAAGAAAGGAGAAGGACAAGGAAAACGCACGGGCGCTGCAAGCACAAAATTAATATTGAGTCATTGGGGACTTGGGAGATTTCAAAGAGGGATTTTTGCGGTGATCTGGGTTTGAATGAATGCAGAGATCTATTTTTGAGAAAGTAGCAGTGTCATCAATGAGGTTGGGATAAAACGGGAGGACATATTCTGAGGATAGAATTTTATTTGCGGTGGCAGCGTTCTGGCTAACTTCGAAAACATGAGAATATAACTTAAGTCCTTTCCGAAAGTGTGTCTCGAAGCCCCTGCATGCAAGACATCACACTGGCTCCACTTCAGAACGGCTGCCAGTAAAGCTGCCAGGCTTCGCTTCGAATACTCCGAGAGATGTCTGGATTAGCTAGCTCGTAACGTTCCACCATTCTTCAATATAAATTGACACTTACATTTCCCAATTCAATATCAGTGGCACTCCGTTCTGGGGGTGATGTAGAAAACACGTTTGTGTTGTTCCCAGGGCCATTTGACGGCTGCCAAAACGCTGTGGTGCTACCGTCGAAGAGCGGAGACCGTGAATTTAAGCTTGCTAGCAAGGAATTTGAATATATCTTCGTGATAAGCATGCCCCTGATATGCGTAGATCAGGGTAAATAAATTCGCGAGGATCAAACAAGCCGGACTTACACCATGAAGTACCAACTGGTTGTCGTTACATTCAAGATTAGGGCCAGCTCAATTGTAACAGCCACACTGGTTATTGCGCCTGTTTCGATCGCCATGCGTATAGTTCGGTGTACAATGCGTTTTGTAGCGACCAGTGCTTCATTTCGACGAACAGCCAACTTAATGTGGATGAGGTAACATCGTGCCGAGAAGGATAATGGGAATCATACCTGCACAACTAAGGTAATCGTGATTATGATATCACATGCCATAGCCCCAGCCAGCCATGTCTAAAAGCAAATGACACTCAATAATAATGAATCCGGGAACTAGATACCACCCACCGTCACTGCTGGATCAAGGTCGAATGTCTTGATCGAGCGTTTAAAGTTAATCTGAGCGAGCGGGCCAGAACCTGCATTTGGCAGCACTATGCCGGTATACCAACCAGCAATACATGAGGCCGTAGCCGTCTGAAGATTAAAAATGTCAATCGACGAACTGCAAAAAGGAAAACGAAACAAAGAAAAAAACATAAAAAGGAAGCTCACCAATACGATGATGGCGAGGATGGGAATGAACCTCTTTTGACCATGGCTAATGACCCAAATCCGCCACGAATAGAATAGTTGGACCAAGAATGCCACTAAATATGGTATGTCTGAGTGTATCAAGGCAGAATAATCAGTCTTACCAAGAGCTGTAAGAGGAGCAATTGTAGCCAGTGTCCAGGGTGTAGAAAGCAATGCGAGCGGGTTACCCCAGCCCCCAGCAAGTACATACCTGTATGATTGTTCGGCATGGCTTAAAAAAGAAAAAGAAAAAAAGAAAAAAAAAGCATCCTACCACGCGTAGTGTGTAGCAAAGCCTGTTTGAAGAAGATCGAGGAAAAAGACACTATAAACTGGGGAAATAGTAAGAAATAAGGGTTTCGGGTTAAGACCAGGGAATATACCAAGTGCCTTGACCACTATTTTGTCATGAGGAAAGGCGAGCACATAGACATAAACTTGAATGGTAACACATCCAAGTAAAGCTGTATTGCACTTGAGAAATAGTCATGAGATGAGGTTTTGCCAAATTCTAACCGTAGTTAAACAATTGGCCCAAGAGCTTGAATAAAGTCCATCGGAACTCGCTCGACTGAGGAAGTGGATTTGACCCACCATTGGACCGGTGCTACGAGTGAAATTTAATGGCCGGATATCCCGGGTGATGCCAGTGGGCTTACATTACCGCGATATCGAAATTGGGTGGGGGGGAAACGGAGGAGGCCATTTGAGAGAACAAAAGGGGGCGACTATACCATCCGTTCGAGTGGGACTTTCAGATCCTATTTGTAGTCCCACTGACGCTGCGCTCCACTCAATGAGTGAGCTTAATCTGTGCCATCTCGCCGTTACAACCAACACGCAATCAAACGTCAGGAAACGGACAGGCTGAGTCAGATCTAGATGCAAGATAGTATTCTATCCTACATCTGTCAGAGTGGTGGCATGCTGCCAACGGCCATCTGTGGAAGGTCAGAATCCCCGCATAGGGTTCATGGGAGGAGAAATGCTTACATGAAAACTGCTGACGAAAATGTGATGCACAGCCAAAATCTAAAAATTGGGTGCCCTAAGACCCTTACCTTACGGTAGCGGGAATTTCCTGCATTTGGGGCCCAATAAATGTAGTATGAAGAGAACCGTATCAATATCCATTTTGTATCCCTTGACGTTTTAGCCGACATCGAGCGGCCACGTGAATTAACGCCGGTTCTGTGGCACTCTATGGACGACGATGACTCGGTATGGATCTACTGCTCTACTGCTCTGTGAGCTCTATCATAGAGAGAGGCGGTCTATACAGCTCCTGATATATGGGGGGGGGGGCTATACATGGCTCTATGGCTCTACTGGAACCTGTCACGAGCTGTATTGCGACTGGGTATTTTCCAGATGTCGGTTCGTCTATCATCTAGAAGGGGAATTCATGCCCATTTTTTCTGCAGTAAACTTTTCGAGAAGGGCTTGTCGATTGGCACGGGCAACTGCAGCGTTAACATCTGTCGCATCTCTCGAGTCTCATCGCTTAAACACTAAATGAATAACCCGATCGAAACTCGAAGGCATACAACCACTACTTACCTGCGCGACCTCATCATCTCCGGCTGACAATCTTGAGAAGGGGTTTATTGACAATCTTCTCCTTGATCTTACGGGACCAGAGCGGATAGTTGGCTGCCAGTGTATTCCCGGCAGTGCCGATGATACAGATGTACCAACTTTAGAGGCTCAGTATCATGGCGTCATGACGTGGGCGCCATGACATGGGCGCAGGCCGCTCTCCGGTACGTGGCTAGTGGCCGCAGCACCAAACGTCTTGACGTGAACTAACGATTATTATCAATTCTCGGGCCCTGGCGCGGAGCCATGTTCCGGGATCCTGCGTAATCATGGAATCTAATGTTGTACAGGAACCCTTGAATTTGTCGTGCAGATTGACGCTCGGGCTCAAGCAGATTGGCGCCTAACTAACACATAGTGGGTCTTTTTATAGACCAGACTCTCTTAGGATAAATAACAAGATGCGCCGCCGCTTCGCTCCGGCAGCGCAGACGATGATAAAATCAGACATTGTGGTAGGGATACGGATAGCGGGAATACACAATAACTTAAAGGATGCAGGGTGATTTGATTTCAAATTCCGCGAGTAGCTCAAGCCCCAAGTAGTACTTAATGACAATGGCACGCACAATATCAATTTCTCGACAGTCTCAACGAGGTTCACGCTCCCGGAGTGATCCCACTGCCCAGAGAATATCAATTTCAAGAGATAAGGATAGACATCAATTGCGCAATTGACCTTGAGAACGTACTCGGGTCGCAATAGTTTGAATAAAGCCGCAGCAGAGAAATTTTAGTACGAGCGACGGGGGGATTGAACTGCTGCATGGTGAAGTTTTGGCCAGGGAAGGCTACACTGACAATGAGGGATTTTTCGCACTGAGCATTTAATGCCGCCTTTGCCGTCCCGGGTCGAAGAGAGTTTTATTGAAAGACGGCTGAGACTGGGTACTTGAAAGCAGAGACCAGCAGTACTGGCGAGGTCAAGTGTTGGGGAGAAGGTTGCGCAACGAAGGAAGCAAATTGAATATGGGGTCTAGACGCCCAGCCCGAGGCGAGATTCAAGAACGTGATTTACAGTAGAGCGTGGTTGGATATTGATCCCCCGAGAACCATTGAATCCAACAGGAAAGCGGGAAAACAAACACCAGAGTGGAAGCAAATAGACCAAAATGCGATCTGCACCACAGAACAGCAGTGAGCAGAGGGTGTGTGCAGTCGATATGAGGAGGGCGAAAAGTGGCGGGTGTATTGGGTGAGGAAAATTCCGCTATTTATTCCTCACGGCCGGATCTATTGCACTGAAAGAACTGAAGGGAGCCTACGTGGCCTCTCGGCCAGGTAAGAATCGAGCGCTGGCAGCAACTGCGCTGAGCTGCGTGCTGTCAAGAAAGCCTGCGCGCAGGTCAGCTGAGCAGCGGTATATGAAAAGGTTGCGTTGAACCGTACGGAAGGTCGACGACAGAAGGGGATGACCCAAGAGGAAGAGGAGAGAAAAAGCGAAAGGGGTATGAGTGTATGGAGAAACAGCCCAGTCGAGGAGCCATTTGCTTAAAGAACGGTTAATTAATCTGTCGTTCAATTCTTGATTCTCGAGCCGCTCCGGGCCGGTGAGCGATCACCTGCCGGAGCAGAACGGTAGGCATGATCCGCACTGCCACGGCTGCCCTTCCTTCCCACCGTCACCAGTGGCGCTTTCGTACCAAGGAAACGTTCGCCGAATTCTCAAAATACAAGGTAACATCATGATCTGACCAGGGGACATATCGCGAAGACAGTGGTATTCCGCTGAGGCCGCTGCTCGCCTAGGCTGGACACTGACACGACCGACTGCTTCAACTGCCGGTCGAACCCGAAATCGTACGAGCAGGGCTGCTGGAATGAGATCCGCTCGTGAGTTTTACCTCACTAACGGCACTATAATTTTGGCGCTTTCATCAAGATCCACTGGTGCTAATCACCGCAAATTTCATGATTAATAAAACGTGCACACTCGCCAAGGTCGTTTCATCTCAGAATCATTCTATAACCAAGGCGGGAAGATGGAAGCGCTCCGGAAAAAAACAGCATAACATCGATTGAAGATTCCATCCATCACCGCTGAAACCTCTTCCAAGTTTGTTCTTGTCATTCTCGCCCTCAACTCAATTGATTATAGTCATCTTGAGCGGCGCTGGGCTCAAAGTTGTGCGCTGAGGCTATAACTTATGGCAACCCTTCACAGGTTTCACACTTTACTGCGTTTTCTTTGATAGCTGGGAACACCGATGGAAGCAAAGCTCGGTCGCTGCTTCGCTGCTCCTCGGCCCTGACAGATGGATTCCAAAGATGCCAACTACAGGTCCTGCACTCTTCTTCCATCACCGTCCCAGGCACGCCGGAGGCTGAATAACACTTGGGGAGCCATCGGAATCGCTCTATGTGGGGCCTGCCGACGCAAACGGCCGTGGCCAGTCTATATTAGCCAAGACTGGGTTCCGTATCGAAGGCTTGATCATCCGGTGGGTCATTCTTCCGTGTGTCGGTGCGAACGAGGGCGAGATGCCGCTGAAAATAGTTCTTGAAAGGGATAAGGTGGCGATAGTCATCTCTCGACATATTTTGATCCCCCCAGGAGCATGGTAAGCCCCCTGCCCTCTGCTCTGCCCTGCAACCTCGCACTAAAACCCGCTCCAGTCGCAGCGTAGTAACTTTCCACAGTACTTCCCGTTGGTGGTACGCGTTCCTTGTTACGTGTTTCGACTTATACGTACGAGTGGCCTGACAAGATTTTTAGGTAGATTCGCTGGTATATGGTCTGTCGGTCCCATTCTCTCCGGAGTTCAGAGCGGTTGATCATCGAATGAACGCAGGGATCTACTCGGTCCTCTTTTACCAGTCCGTCCAGGTGCTGCTTTCTCGGCGGACACCGAACTACAAACTGCATCTGGGCTGGATGACCACGCTCTTCCTCCTCTCCACTATCCACATAGCGCTTGCGTATGCATGGGCCTTCATCACAGACACCGCCGACACCGCGATATACGAGCTCTTCTCCTTGAAGAACCCGCTGCCTGTGCTCTACCTCCCCGGCGACCCCCCCTCCGTCCACCGCATCGGAATCCTTCTGAAAATCAGGTATAACCGATTCTCATGTTGTTCACCCGAGGACACGAACCAAAGGACTGATTTTCTTCAGGTATACGCTCGCAAAGTTAGTCTACTCGTTCGAAGTCGATGATCATCATAATCTCCTCCTCTTTCAGTGCGCTCGCAGACTTCATCATTGTAAGTTGCTAGCTAGGGTTCCTTCCTTCCAAGCCGTACATTCAAATGGCCTTTGGTAGATCTACAGATGCTACGTGATATGGGGGCGCCGATGGCGCCCAGTCGCCTCCCTCGCCATCGTGTATGTCCTCACCTGCAGTGCGTCGTATCTCATGCCACCCCCTACCAGTGTCTAATGAAATTTTTATCAGTCGGGCTCTTAATCGGTCTGCTGCCACTCTCCGGGAATGCTGAGCGCGCAGGAATGGCAGTCTGTATCGGGACGGTATTATTCACGAATGTACTGGGCGCGGGGCTCGCAGGTACGCACATGGCTGTTTATGTCGACTCCCACGGCTTGACTGACTGGGCTGATGGCCAGCGGGGCGCATATGGTGGATTTCTCGAAGGGCGGCCACCTTCCTCGGCAGCCGCTCACGCAAGAAATACCTCGATTTAACGGCTATCTTGTACGTCTCTCCCATGCTGCCAAATACGCTCGGAAGGCGCAGTTGTGCAGTTCATTCAACGTTGACTATACTGACTACTTTCTTCCTTATCTTGTTACTATTTTGATCTCGCTCCTCAAGACTCGAGAGCGGGCTGATGTACCCGGCTGCGCTGGCCCTCCTGATAATCGTGTACCTGATCCCCACGACGCCGGTGGTCTCGGTTTTGATCGTCCTGGCGGCGTGCTACCATATCGTTGTACGTAGTCCATACATATCTCAGAGCTGAATGACATTTTACTGACTTTCTTTTTGGACCAGGGAATCGGTGAGGTCTTCAGCACTAATCTGAAGGGTGCAGCAGCAGCTAACAAGATTTTCAGCCCCGACCCTCATCATCGTTCGCGTAGGACTTGGGGTGAGTACCGACGACGTCGACCGGTGCATCACAATCAGCCGGGGAACGAGCGGGGGCACCAGTTTGCCCGACTTTGCTGCTCCCAGTAGGCGGCTCGATACGGCATTAGAGCTTCAGGTTCAGGTGACGAGGGAGGAGGAGGAGTTTGTGGGGAGCGTGAATGATACCAAGCGCCCTAATATTAATTATTCACCTGTATGAAAATTTAAATCGCACGTAGATCTACTTAATTATAAAGCCTCCAAACTCCGCCATCTTCCGCAGTCTCGGATTGGTCTCGCGGACATTGACTCAAAGAAGCAAGAGCTCGGATCAAATGCAATTGGATTGCCGAACATGTGAGGCCGTGACGGCTCCGTGACATTGTCGCTTGCTGTTCCTAACTCACCATGAGGACGACAAAGCCCATGGGCCCTGTTTCAACCAACATGGTTGCACCAGCTCTCCTACCGGGAATTCATTCCCTTCCAACCGAACTCATCTGCCTACTTAATCTTCTCTTTTGTTCAAGCATTGATGGTTGCATGGTGGAGAAGAGACTGAGCACACCCGTTCATTATACCCTTGTACGGGATAGGATAGAATCTTCCAGATCCTTGGACATATATCTCTATCCGGGACTCCGGTGTGTTGCAAGTACTGCAGGGGTCCATCTTTGATGGCGCTTGACAGCTGGCCCCTCTCGCTCATTCCCGGCCGGGGTCAAGCGTGTTCACCTCACGGATAAGCTGAATTACGAGTTTACACGCATCGGCAAACAGAGCGGCTCTGCAGAAGCCGAATAATTTGGCGGGAGAAGATGACGAAAATGTGATGCACACACCCAGAAGGATTTTTGATCGCGACGTAAATAAGAACCCGTACCTAAAGGTAGCAGGAATTATGGACACGGCAAGAACTCGACTCCAGTTCTCATGATCAGCCAGTTCAAGTGCGATAAATTTGACCAGTGTTGTATGCCGATGCTCGCCGCCTTAGAAGCCCAGATGGTTGTCACGACGCTTTTGGGACATACCCTTCCCGTGGCACCCGTCTCTTCACGCCACTGGATGCTGCTATCCCGCTATGTTCCCTCCATCCCCAGCTCTGGAGCAGCGTGGCACTCTAACAGCACTGACTGCACAGACCTTAGGCTTCTTTCCCTCAGCAGTTTCACTCAAGTTTCACTGGCTGTCTGTTCCCACACATTCAGTTGCTGGCTGGATACCCCAACCTCATGGCAGAGTGGCCGACATACTAGAACGACCAGGACGTATGTCTTTCCTGCCGTTGTTCTCCGCCTCGCTCTGATGGTTCATGTGCACAGGGTTAGAGAACCCTAGGCCTAGCAGATAGGAATCTGCGTGTGCCCCTCCAGATCAAACAGCTGTTAAACGAAGCGCCCGAACACTATAATAGAAGCCACAGCCCCGCACTGCTCCTTGTCTCCCCCCCCCCATGAGCGCCGACCACCCACCCCCTGCATTTGAACCTCTGAGTTCTATTGAGCTCAACTCTGGAACAGACAGCGTGATCGTTGGCGTCACCCTGTATCCTTCACGCGCGGAGGTCACCCGGCACTACGCACTCTCGGTTAAGACCGGCCTCAACCAAGTCAAGATTGGCGGGCTTCCGAGCGTCTTTGATACTCACTCCTTGCGGTGAGAGCTTCCCTTTGAATAGGTCTTTCCGTCCGCTCATTGTGCGCAGGGCCAGCGTCGAAGGCGCTGCGACCATCCACGACGTCACTGCCTCGACGGAACGCGGACGCCGCGAATCTTTAACTTCCGCAGGACTCACCGCGCTGCTCCGGAGCCGCCAGTCCGTCTCCGATGCGCTGTTCCGGTGCGACCAGGCTCGCGACTCGCTTCAGACCTACATTACTTCGATCACGGCGCGAGACCTCCCTGTCGCAGAGCTCGCAGGCAGCATCGAGGAGTATGAATCTGCAGGTAACAAGGTCGATGCGAGGCGCGCGGAACTTAGCGAGCAGCTCGAGAAGCTCGACAAGGACATCCAGGAAGAACGCGCGAGGCTTAATAAACGCCATTTCGAAAACGACACTCTGCGTGCCTCCGTAGTGCTCAGTTTGTTCGCGGAAGCGGCGGGGGACGTCGAAATGACGCTCATCTATGGTGCACCAACCGATATTTGCGTCGCACGAATTGAATATAACGTCCCCCACAGGCGTGTTCTGCGCTAGCTGGAAAGCGCGCTATGACATCCGCGTGGACACGAATACCAATGTGGACACTAAAGACGCCAAATCCCCATCGGTAGACATTACATTCAAGGCAGATGTTCAGCAAAGCACCGGTGAGGTAGGTCCGACCCCATCCGTCCGCTCCGCATGCCAGATATATTATCGAATGCTCACCTCCGCCAGGCATGGACCGCCGTGCCGCTCACGCTCGCCACCGCCGATACCGTAATGGTGGAGAATGAACCAAACCTCCCGCCATGGGCCCTCGGGATTAATTGGACTCTGGCAGGTGCTGCCTCGCCCACCGCCATCTCAGCGCTCAGTCGCCCAGCGAGCCCCACGTTTATCTCGCCCATGCCTTACATACCGGATATCAGGCGGGTGCCACCCAACGCCAGATGTCGGCGCGGCATGAACCGAAGCCTCAGTCGGAGCCGCAGCCGGAGCTCAAGCCCAAGCCGCGATCAGTGGTACGTGCCCCCGCGCGGAGGCTTCCTCGAAGTCGCAATGCCATACACGAAGAACCTCCCATTCACCCTTTTTTGCGTCCCGGGTTTGGTGACGATTCCTAGTAACACGTTGCCAGGCGCGGCGCCGCAAACGCTCACCGTGGGCCAAGGCACCCCGCGCGCTGAGATGTCGTGGGTCGCAGCGCCGAAGGTCGATAACCGCGTGAATCTTAACGTGCGCACCCCTCTTACCCCCCACCATTCTCCGCTTAGTTCTGCTCTGTTTGCAGGCGGAAATTGCACGGGCGTCGGTGGAAGACGCGTTTCTCGCGTTCGGAGATCCTGCCGATGTGTACATCAACGGCGAGTTCGTGTCGTCGTGCCATGTGCCCGCGCTGGGGCTGAATGAGAGTTTCCTGTGTCCGCTTGGGTACGTGGGATTGCTTGACACTTATTCCGGCCTTAACAGACTCCCTCCACAGCGTCGACACTTCCATCCAAATCACCTATCCTCCTGTGCGAACCACCACAACCGCATTGGCACCTACGAAAGACAAGTTTAGCCTTTTCAAACGCAAGAGTCCCGAATGTCATCCGGCCACGCACTACCGATACTTGCAGCACATCACCGTGCGTAACGATAAAATCAGCACCCCGGTTACACGCTTGAAGATCGTGGACCAGATTCCCGTGGCGAACGATGCTCAAATCCGCATGAAGCTCCTCAATCCTCCGCTTCCACTCCCTGCGTTCAAAAGCTCTAACGCGGGGCGCAATGGGGATGGAGTGCTGCGTCGCCTCGGAGCTGCGCTGGGGCTAATTAGCAAGCCCAACCCCAAGTCAGATACCCCGTGGCAATGGTCAGAACTGCTCGTGCACAACTACAAACAAGTTATGCTCGACGCATCAGAGGGTGCAAGTGTCATCGCCCAATGGGATCACTCGATGGCTGGCTACCACTCGCACTGCAGCCACAACCTGAGTTGGCTCTGCTCGCTCCCGGCGCAGGGCGCGGTCGATCTTACCCTCGAATGGGAGGTCGTGCTCACCTCCATGTCCGGGTGGAATGGCATGACGCCTCAGATATATGGCTTGTAACGAACTTTGTTATGTCTGTTTATTGAACTCTGACCCGTGTATTGTGTGTAATTACCCGTATCTTTTTAAAAAATTGTCTCCAGCAGGAAAACCCCATTTTGGCAGTATCCCTGGATTACACACAAATGGGCTCCAATTGGACCGAATTTCCTATTCCCCACGCTTTATGCGGAGCTATTGCAATAATCCCACGGTTGTTTTCCGCATGTTTGAAAAGATCAAATTGTTACTATTGTTACTATTGTGAACACCGCCTATATCAAATACATGACTGAAGTAGTAAACTACCCGGCGGGCCATAGGTACAGTTGTAAAACAGAAACGCAGAATGAATAGAAACAAAAACGGAAAATAAATAGAAACAGAGTGCGCCGAAATAGCTAGTACCACGTGATCGTGCGATCATCCATCGAAAAAATCCATCGAAATCGGCGAGGGCGCGGTGGGAGGGGGCGCGAGCTTCAGAGGGGCATGAAGCATGGTCGAAGACAGCGATGATATCTCGTGGAGGGTGTGGGAGCGATTAGCGGCTGCCTGAGCGCGACAGAGGCTGGATGCGCGCTGGATGTCATGGATGTCGTGCGATGGAGGTGAGAGCGGTGAATGGGATGAGGGTGGTGGAGTCAAGAAAGAGTAGGAGGCACGCGTTAAGCTGCTGTAGGCGTTTTTCGATGAAATCAAGCCGTTTTGACAGTGCGATATGGGCCCGAATGGATCTGCTGCCGATTCGGTAACGGGCGCAGGCGGCAACGGGATGTGAGCGTGGGCCGCTGTGATCGTATGGCGTGGAATCTGCGAGCGCGGGCGGCGCGGGGATCAAAGCGCGGCTGGGATGGGCATGGGGGTGATGGGTTTTCGTCGGTAATCATTGTATGGGGGTGCCGAAACCTCGTCTACGGCGGCAGACGGTCCTGGGCAGATGGCCTACGGCGGCGACCGAGTGCCCGATGCTCGATGCGGCCGGAACGACAACAATCCACCGAGGGTGATGGTGGTAGTGGTTGTTGTGGTTGTTGCGGAATGATAAACTACCTTCTACATGCCCTCATCCTAGGCGTAACTATTTTCCAACCAGGCTTGCGGGGGTCCCTTATGAAAAATTTCGAAAATGGGCGCACATTTAGATCTTGGTGAGAAAATGATATTCCGTCTAAAAGCATTGGGTGCTCCCAAATGTAATAGCCTCTCGTCAACAAAATCTGCCTCTTGTCAATCACTGATTAGATTAAACGGTTTCACCCTGCCAGTGTTTAAGACAATTCCTGTCTAGACAGAATGTTCAAACGAAGCTCCTAGGATTACAGGGGAGTCATTCTAAAGTACTTTAGAGCATTCCTGGGTATCATTATGTTTGTACTTCCACCAGAAAGGGGGGAAAAGGATGCATCGTTTTTGCGAGCTTCACGCGAAAGATCGCACGTGATTTGTGATTTCGCTGATGAATTTATGCATGGGAAACGGTTGGGGCCTCAATGATACCCCGGTGGCGCCTCCTGGAGCATGCTCTGCGTCGCACGCAGCTGCTCAACCTCTCTCCTCAGATGTTGCATCTCCGAGCGCAGTTCATCCGTCACGCGCGACACACTCGACTCTACCACGCCGTCCCTTGGCAGCTGATGTGAGGACCCAGGCTGCGATGACGGAGTAAGTGACATTGGTGCGGATGCAGGCGCACTGCACCCTCCGCTTATTAGCTGCACCTTTGGTGAGACCAGCGGAAACACGTCGGCACCAGGAGCGTGTGAAGGCGTCACTACGACTGCTTTCGACGATGGATCTGTGGGGACCACGGATAAGCCGCCGAATCGTGTTGCCATATTGGGAGGGTTTTGGTAAGGCCGTGGCAATTCTAACCCGTCGTTCACGCCCCGCTGCCTTCGTTGGCGGTGTAGGAGGATTGCAATGGCGCCCGCCAAAAGAAGGAGAGTGAGCCCGCCAAAGATGCCGCCTACAATCGCACCTGCTGGCGCATGCACACTTGAACCGCCTCCGCCCAATCCCGAAGGTGCCGGAGAGGCACTGGTGTCCGGTGGAGGAACGCCGACCGTTTCATTAGTCACGCTAGAATGACAGATGATAAGATACAAGTACACTGCTAAGGAGTTAGCCAAGGCCGTACCTCAACGCTAGTACTGAGAACATCGCTCCTTGTGCTGGACTGTTAACATAAACTTAGTAATGCACATGAAGCACAGGGTATCTAATTTTATCTACCTTGCGAACCCGTTCGGAACTACACCCGCCGCTCGTCCTAGCCCATTCTGCACGTTGTACAGGGTTGGAAACGTCCCTCCTGTGAAATTTGAGGACATATGTTTGCGGACTGCAGAGATGAGCAGATTCCGTGTTGCATTATCTGGCGCAGCGGCTGCGCTGAATAGGGTCCAGTCTAGTTTCAAATTTTGGTCACCACGAGCAAAGGGCCAGTTGCCAAAGGCGTACCAGATCTGCTGTTCAAATTACTGTCGCTGCTCAGGGGAAATCCGAAGGGGGGGACTGTAGCTCCCGTCAGATACTGCCTCAGCAAGAGCCTCAAGCCAACCTTTAGCTGAATTACTTGACAGGGTAGTTGATTCGGCCGTATATATCTGGGTTGCATTAAAAGACGAGAAGCATGAAATGCATGATAACTCGTACTGATTCAGGGACGACATTCAGCTGCAGCAATCTGTCGGCCAGCAAATTATACATAAGCCCAAACGTCGAATCGCCATATGTCCAAACGAGTTGTCTGGATCCTGTTGCTGTAAGGTTGACCTACGACTGCATAAGGCCCGTGGCGAATGTCTAAATATAGCTGCTTCTAAGCGACTGCATTTAACATGGGCGAACTTGAGCTACCCTGTACTTCTGCGCATCTGCTGCCTGGTCAATGATCTGGCTGATTTCGGACTGTTGTAATAATAGCAAGGAGGGCGGATTAGATGGAAGAGGTAAGGTAAGATTGCAATAGCACTTTTGGTTAGAAGGCTGCTTTAGAGCAATCAGATGCTCTAGCAGGATTTTACAGTGGGCTTATATACTACAGAATATGTATCTAGAAGGTTCTCCGTGTATCTACTGAATATTACTAATTCTACATATGGAAAGTACTAGAAAGATCCGGCATAGCCGAGTTGCTTATATATCAAATTCCAACATGGACATCGCCTGGAGGGCGATAATTCATTTGAGCGCGAGATTCGTGACGTTGCCGAGAGTCTGCGCGAGGCCCGCGTCACGCGCGTCTGCTGAAGTCCTACCTCGATTTAACATCTTAAAGATGATGGCAGAGACAAGGACAGTACTGTTGCCCGGGGATCAACACATTTGTGCCCAGATATTCGGCCCATTGTTTAAGCAACTTGTACTATATCACAGAGGTTAGGCTTATCAGTCAAGGATGTACAGTGGCTCATGCCTTACATATTTCCCAATGAGTAACCTATCGCCAGAGCTTCGGGCATGCGCTAGAACGAGAATCAGCATGTTCCCAGAATCTGAGCGGCGATGAGTCTAGTCTCATGATCATATCAATTGAAAGAAATTGCTTTACATACTTTCAACTCCGTACACGGCGGTGTTGTTCGGATTTCCGGTGACCGCTGGAAAAGTTACCTCTTGAGAGCAGTAAGATGACGCGGCGACGAAGGGCTAGGGCTTTTAATGCAAACCTAAATCTGGCGCCGCGTAGGGATTAGTGTAATGTGATGAACTCTGGTATTCAAGCAGGGGCTCGAGCAGCGCGCCAGTTTATTTGCATTCAAATACATGAAAGCAGGCAGCGCCGCATAGATAGCCTCAGTTGGATTCACTCGCCTGGCATGCATTTCTGAGCGATGTAATACGTCCGAACGAAAAGATGCTCACTGGCTATTCCCGACATCCTTCATGAACGCCTTGACGTCGGACAAATTGAAACTTCTGTCCTGCAGCATGGATAACATAATCTCGATCCCAGCCATAGCCTGGCGGGTCGCCAGTGATACGAGGTCAGCATAATCCTGTGATACAGCTGCCGCAGTCCTTTAGGATTTTCTGATCAAGTTCGATCGCTCGTGCCCGTGCTGCCAGAAAGTCGGCCATGAAGGCATCTATCTTTAAAACGGAGATGAGGTGAACAGATTGATGAGAACGCAAACTTGAAGTCTCTCACGCACCGCATCACCGATGGAAGTGTACTGCGACCAATAGTACGCCCTCCGCGTCAGACCAGAAAACGTCGTGATCAGATCTCTGACCACGCCAACTGCCCAAGCAACGGTCGATATTAGATCTGTGTTCCCAAGATTCAGCGCGTGCGCGAAGATGGGAAATTTTCTGTCATTGGGGTTTTAGATGTTCCCAGTCTGTCCTGCCAAGTCGGAGGTGAGCGTGAAGCCCGCCCCCGGTGCGGCGAATTGCGTGCGGAGCGTCAAGTCCGTTCCAACCACTGAGACGAGGTTTGGCTGCGTCTGTACAAAATTTATGCATGGATCTGTGATGCTTCAAATGTCCTCACGCTTGATATGGCATAGTAGGCGAAGGAGTCTTCCGCCACGTCCTCGAAGACCGATGTCGGAGTGGTTGATTCCACCTGATGGTACACCGAATTGCTCGTTTGGGAGGTGCTCCATTTAATACCAGTCCCGGCGAGGTTTGTAACCCACTCTACAGGAACTACCTGAGTGATTATTATTACAAAAGTTCCGGGCACCAACGCACCGCCGCTGATATCAGAATAAAGTTGAATCGAATGGGGTTTGCCGTCTATCGCCTTGCCATCAAGGTACACGTAGCTGAATGGAAACGATTGGAGCACCCAGTCCCCAGGCTGCATACCGATTCAACTGTTGGCACCGAATTCCCCATGGCCAAAGGCGACACACCTCAACGGGACTCAGAAATGTGACGTTTAGCAGCATTGGCCCAGCTTGGGCAGTGAGAATCGTTCGCATCGGAGTGACCTCTGTCGCGAGCCAGATACTCGCGTTGCCGCCGCCCGGTTGCCCGAGCCAGTGATACGTCAGTCCGTCGACCTTGATGGACCCCGCCCAGCCGAGAGTCTGTCGGCCGTCAGCGCAAGGCCCGAGAACAGGATGTACTACGTACGTGCTGGTCATTCCAAAATGTCGGCCATGTCGCCATCGGGTTGGACCCATTGCTCGTGTTGAGCCAGCAGTTGAATGTGGGCGTGCGTACGGCGAGGGGAACTGCAGCCGGAAAGAAGGTCTGCTGTGCGAAGGTCGGGGAAAACCAGTTACTCCAGAGCTGGAGAATGCCCAGAAAAACGAGAGAACGTTGGGAGAGCATGCCACTGGGCTCGGATGCACAGAAAAGTGGAGCGAGATGAAAACGAAGCGGAGCACAACGTAATTGACGTGGATTCATAACCTGGCGCTTGCTGATGATCGGAAGTGCCGAGTTCTGCGCCAATGCCCCCGAGCAACAGCCCAAGACAGGACCGACATCGCCGCACTGGCAGGCGGTGCGAAATCTGCTGTTAATACTGTAGTATTACGACCGGAAGTTCAGGTGACAGGTGACGGAGGCCTGTGAACTGAACTAATCAAGGTCGGTGACGGTGACAATGAGTTTTCCTGCCCCAAATAGGCCTAGAAAATTGCAAAATTTCGCTCCGGCGTTCGCCGGATTACCTTTTATGGGAATTGTTGGCTGATTGCCGAGCTGTGAACTTTCAATCCGGTGAACTTTTGTAGTGACGGGTGACACCCCGTGAACTAGTGGTCGTAATACTACAGTAGTCCCATCTTGTGAGAAAATGAGAGTTCGAGATCGACTGCATACACGTCTATCCCGGCTGACACCGGAATTCTAATGTTTTCCAATGAATTCCGATGATTCGTATAATCATTGGATGCCATCTGAGTCCATCGGAATTCAATGAATATACACCCCAGAGAATTCCGGTGTCAGCCGAGATAGCAGTGTAGTCAGAGACAACCTTGAGTCGGGTTAATCTTACTAGTTGGAACAAAGATTCGGAGTAGATGTGCCAAAGGTGGGGTTTGAAGGCTTCGGATAAGGTAGACTGACGCACCCGCTAAAGCATCCGATACAAGTATTTCCCATGGCCCACGATGTTCAGAAGCCACGCGATATCACTGAGCTGTTAAATTGAACCCCAATTAGAAAGGTCACCATGAACAATAAGCTTCGAAAGTGACCTCCCGCGATGCTGTCCCGTTGTTAATGTGCGTATTTCCTCTCACACCTCCCGCTCTTTCATTCGGTTTTTTATCATTCAATTTCCTGCTGAAAGATAATCGTCTCATCTGGCTCAGATGAGAGATGCTCGCATCTCAACTGATGATCTT
Organism: Mycena olivaceomarginata; assembly: GCA_029378375.1. Classification (NCBI taxonomy): domain Eukaryota; kingdom Fungi; phylum Basidiomycota; class Agaricomycetes; order Agaricales; family Mycenaceae; genus Mycena; species Mycena olivaceomarginata. The sequence goes on along the minus strand of JARKIC010000637.1, from coordinate 116,752 downwards.
CTACCTCCCGCTCTTTCATTCGGTTTTCCATCATTCAATCTCCTGCTGAGAGATAATTTTCTCATCTTCTCATCTGACTCACAACTCCCATACTTATAAAAGTTGCACCCCAATAATACCCTACATATACTTACTTGTATTTACCCATTAGCTAGTCTACTTAGTGGTACTGTTGCATAGCCCTAGAGCTAGATACAGCAAAATAGGGATCAGTTTCAGTTCCAGAGCCTCAAAAGTGACCTCCCACGATGCTGTCCCTTTCTTCGAGAAACGATGGATGCAGGTACCTCCAATTGATGATCTCTCACTTCTTATTCTTTTATTTATTTGGTTTACAAGGAGCAGGGTGCTGCTTGGACAAAGCCACCGGTTTTTGCATGCCTCAAAGCCACCAGGGTCGCTCCAGGTGGCTTAGTGCAAACTCTCTATTAAAGGCTACGATAGCCCATAACAGCGGAAGAATATTCACAAACACCTTATGGCACCGAACGGCGAAACAAGCAAAAGTTAACTGATCTTGTAATGAACCGGGGGGAAGGAGCCATCTTATAATGTGAGGCTCTGGGTTAAACCGGACAGTCAGGATGGCAAGTGGTATGCGTGGTAGACAAAACCGAGGTTAATTGTTCAACATCACCCGATACCATCAACGTCGGCGGCGGGGAAGTTGATGGTGACAATGTGGACATGGCTTCTGGGGGCGAATCGACGTGCTGGTGAATAATGCTGGGTACGGGGCCAAGGGGGTGCTTGAGGAGGCTGGGTGCGTGATCTGCGTGGTTCAACTTGACTCAACCGAGTGCAAAGCAACCCAGGTTCACTGATGAAATAAACAGATCAGCGCAGATGAGACGGCAGTATGAGGCACGCTGGGGCATAACTTCCAATGATCTAAACAAGCTGATCTATCTAAACTCTAGACGAACGTCTTCGGTGCGCTGGACATGACGACTGCGGTGCTGCTGCTGTACATGCGCAAAGAAAAGTCAGGCACCATCGTTATGCTGGGCAGCCGCACCAGCTGGCGGCCGGAAAATACTGTATGTCCCTCGTATGCGCACTGGCGCTTCCTTAATTTATTTCTTCAACCACTTCGGGTTCACACAGTGCGGCGGCTTTTACGCCTGCTCCTTGCTTCCTCCAAAGCCGCGCTACGCGTCTTCAGCGAAACTCTTGCCTCTGATGTCGCCCAATTCTCAATCCGCGTCCTCATCATCGAGCCCGCGGCCTTCCGCACCGACGCGCTTATTAGTAATCCGATGTACACCGGTAACCCCCTCCCGGTGTGGAAGTGCGACATGCCTTGCACGTCGAATTCCCATCCCGAGCCCTTTGGACGTTCCAACCCAATTTCCCAGCTGAATTTCGGATACAGTTTCACAACCCAGACATGCCGCATTTTACAGCCAAGCTACCTTATCCGAGACTTGAACAGCAGTTTTACGTTCATGGCAAGAATATATTGTTATGTGTTTCTGAACATGTGGACTAGATTCTCGCATTCATATACTCACTCATTTGTTATGCCTTCAGATTTTTTATTTTCCTCTTTATGTACCGCCAACGCGACGAGTTGAACTGGATCTCGGGCATCTCGGGCTACGCTGGGGATTGATTCTGAAGTGGTCTGGTCACCCACATTCGGCGCTGAGCGGGGCAGCGAATATCTCCCTATACTTCTTTGCGTAGTACCTGGACTGCTGGGCGAAGGTTTCCCTCCTAGCTTCGGTTTTTCAACCACAGGCCACTCTTACATACCTGGTTTTGACTCAGCGTACTATATATGTCGACATCTTACGGCACCTTTCTCTTTGTTCTTTACCTCCACCTTCTCACCACCACCCCACTACCACCTATACACGCTTTCCTGAGTATCTGCAAGCCATTCTAAGTCGAACCAACTTTCAAACAAGCTAAGTTTTCAGCTATATTCATTTTGCTCACTACTTTGGGCCTAGTTCAATCCTGTTGCGCCATCTGAGGTGTTTGCTGACGTACGACTCGGCGGTGTCACCCGCACGACCTTGGCTCCTCTCGGTCCACAAACGGACCACTCATCTCTTCTTCACCGGCGTACGATGCCATGCGCGCCGCGGCTATTGACCGGTACAAATGGACACAGGAGAACGTTACGGGTGATCCCGCGAAGGCGATGGAGGCGGTCGTGGATGTTGTGCGCGGAGAGGGAAGGCCGCGGGAAGGCCGTGGCCGCTGACCTCGTGCTGGGCGACGTGGGCGTGTCGGGCGTGACAGAGAAGTGCGATACGATTAAGAACATAGTGGAAAGGTGGCGGGACGTGTCGACGGGGTTGGATTTCGATCCGGAGGAACTCGCGCTGCGCACATAGATAAGTACGTTGTAAGTACGTGCGCGGATTGGTTGCGCGGTTATACACACCCACAGAGCGATCGTCGTACAGATACACTGGCAGTGAGCGCGGCCACCATTGTGAGGTGAGATTTCCAACTCAGCCATCCAATTTCTCTTGCGCCAGCGCTAGGTGATGTGCATTCATGCGCATGCCTGGTCATGTACCACGATCAAACCACGACGCTGATTTGAGGTTGAGACAGGGGTCGATCATCTCGGACAAGCGGAGCCGCACTTGATCTCACAGCCCCTCCGCCCCCTGCACCGCCCCCCCGCCCGCCTTCGCACTCATTGCAGCTGAAGGACGCTCATCTGTGCTATAACGGATGCGCCCAATGATCATTCAATGTGTTCAATTCGTCCAACTCGTTCGCAACAGTTTGATTCAATTGAGTCGTTCCAGCGCTACCTATCCGGAGTCGTCATGTCCGAGGACTTTAGCGTGTCTCACCCGCCACCCGCCAGTCGGGGGCCGCACAGCGGGAAGTTCGACGCACAACACAGCCATGGGCCGCCAGTCTCACATCGATGTTTTAGTTTACTTCCGCGCTTCTATATAAGCAGCAGGTCAGTGGCCCAGATAATTCAAACTCGTAAACTCACGATTTCCAACCCCACCTTTAACACTATGACCCTCACCTCTATCAAACGCACTTCTTGGACTTCACTTGCGGCTGAAGTCGCCCTACTGCCCAGCATTAAGGCAGGGTCCACCTCTATTCGTACCCGTTTTCGGTCGGCGTCGGTTGTGACACCTCCGACACCTGCAGCAACGGCACTAGCAGCGCGGCCGCGCCGCCGTTCTGAAACTCCTCCGAAGTCGGCGCTGAAAACATCATTGCGCGACGGCCGGGTCCGCCGGGGATCGGCAGATTCCGGCTCGTCCGGTTCTTCCTCTCTACTGTCATCCACGGAGTCATCCACAGTCATCCTCGACGTCCCTGTCCTACATCCCACCGACGCGGCCGTATTGGATTTCGACGAGCGCTGTCCGTGGGAATACCAGGGTGTGTTCATTATTATCATATTTCCTTCACCAAATCTCAACAATATACACAGATCTTGCGGAATTGGACTATACCCCACCAGCTGCACCGAGAAGCAGGCTCCATCCCCAGGAACTGTTGGCCCGCGCGCGCTACATTCGCTACCTGCTTGGCCTCGGCCCCCTCCCAAAACGCGCGTCGCGCGTCTTCCCGGACCTTCCCCCGCCCGCAGATTGGGACGAGGTGTCGGTCGCCGTCGACTCCGAGTCCGACTCTGACTATGACTCTGATGAAGAGGAATCGTTCCTTCCGATGACGGGCCCTCGGAAAGTGCGATTCATGGTCCCTGCGCCCCCGCCCTCACCCGCGCCAGAGCCCGAGTGGGAAGAGCCCGCGTGGTGTGACTTCATGTGAACGTTCATCTCGCCGCTCGGACTTCGGTCCCGCTGGGTAAATCCCACTCCCAGTCTGTGTATTGTACTATATTCCTACTGTATACCTCCCGTCTTGATTTGAAAAATACCATCGCGCTGAACATTATTACATCGATCGACGTCGTGCTTCCCATTTAGACCGAAAAATCTCACGGGCAGACGATGAATTTTTGGGGAACATTAGAAACATGCTTCAACTTTATCGGCTAACTCATTCTCAAGCAAGTCAGAGCTCCCGGCTCCGACACAACAAACGCTTCAAGCGTGCAGTCCTCCAGCCATCAATTTTGACTCGGAGGATCCCGCACCTCCTTTTCTGATGTTCCCCCTCCTCGAAATGTCTTCCAACCCTCGCCATCCAGGCTTGCAGCTGAGTCTTCTTCAAAGCACGATACGAGACGTCTGGATCGAACATCATGTCATATGCTCTACGTAAGTTTGAACCCCGCCAATTTGCTGCGCAAGGCGTCACAGAAATTGAAGACCAACAATCAGTACGACATTGCTGCAGAAAAGCATTTCGTTTTACCGACTATCCGACTTCGGCGAAGCTGACGTCTTGCACCGGCTGGGACCGGTATCAGAAAATCATCCCAAAAGGAACAATTGCGTCACAGCCCATTACCGATGATGATTACGAAGCGACCCACCTCGACCCACCTTCGTGAACGCCGGCTCGAACGGCGCGTCCCGTCAATCTCAACCGTATAAAGGCTCCCTGCGCTTCCTCGTTCCTTCAATCTTGAATCCACCCTCCCGCAAAACATGTCTTCCTGCAAAGTCATCCTCGTAACGGGCTCCAATACCGGCATCGGATACGAACTCGTCCGCCTTCTCGCCGCAAAGGGGCACACGGTATACCTCGCGTCGCGCAAAGAGTCTGCCGGGACTGAGGCAGTGTACGATCATCTTTGAGATCGCGAGATTTGAGTCTCACGCGGAATCGTTACAGAGCCCAAATCAAGAAGGAGAAGAACTTGGATGTGAAGTTGGTGCAGCTAGAGATCACCGATATCAAGTCGGTTGAAGCCGCGGTCGCTACGGTCCAGAAGGCCGAAGGACGTCTCGACGTGCTCGTCAACAACGCAGGTAAGCGATTCCTTATCGTCTCAAAAGAGGTATCCGTGAATGAACTTGCGATACTCAGGCATCAGCGAGATGTCCGTGCAGCAAACCGCCCTCACCCCCCACCTCCCCTCCATCCGCTCCGCCGTCGAAACGAATCTCTTCGGCCTCATCCAAACCACCACCGCCTTCCTCCCCCTCCTCCGCGCCTCCTCCACCCCCGCCGCCCCCGCCGTCATCCTCAACGTCAGCACGGACATGGCGTCCAACACCTTGATGGCCGGCCCGAACGGGTTCCTGCACGAGGCGGTGGCGTACAACACGAGCAAGGCCGCGGCGAATTCGTATACGATTGCGCTGGCGCACGAGTTGAAGGCGGAGGGCATCAAGGTGAACGCGGTGACGCCGGGGTTCACGACGACGCGGCTGAATGGGTTCGCGCCGGGGGGGAAGACGCCCGAGCAGGGCGCGCAGACGCTCGCGGAGTGGGCGTTGCTGGGCAAGGACGGGAAGACTGGTGGGTTTGTGCTTCCCTCTTACTTGAATCAGAACCTCATTGGTTTGCAGGGCTGTTCGTGAACGACGCGGGCGAGTTCCCGTGGTAGTCTCTCTCCACTGTATCATCATCTCTGTATACGTTTCCCATAAAGTGTAACCGTTCTTTCTCTTCGTACTTTCTCTTTTTCGATCCAACTCCGCCTTATCCGATTCTCGCCGAGCCCACCACCGTCCGACCACCACCACCCAACTCCGAGTTTATCGTCAACGGTCCTTGTCGTTGCCCTTCCCACTCGCCGTCTCGCTGGATCGCCGCGCCGCGCGCCTCTTGTCCCGGTAAATTTTAGGTCTACGACTTGGATTCGGGCGAGGCACAAGGCGTGAGGTACGAGGTCGAGGATGACATCGATGCTCTAAACGGACCATATAGACCTGTAGCGCATCCGCAATCGATTATTTGGTAACGACAGTGTTCAGCGGACTCCCGTTCGATTCGGGCCATAGGTCGTGATCGTTTGTGTTTTGACTTTTAGTTCTTTGGCATTCTCTCTTTTAGTCCCTCGGTGACCCTCTCGTTTGGTTCAGAGTCAGAGCGAGTTGTACACATAGCGATTCAACTGGGTAGCAGGAATCACATACAACGGGTTGAGTTTCAGGTTAATTCCCAATAGATCCGGCCAAGCCCTCGAGAAAGAGCCGCAGACCATAGAAAGCAAGCAGCATAGCTGCATCGCTGGGCGCATCCACAATCAATTATACGGTAGCATTGAGTTATTTCAGCGAACTCCCCGTTTGATTCGGGGGCAGGTGATAAGTCCGTTGTGATGTTTCTTTTGGCTTTTAGTTTCGGTGATTCGCTCTTCTCGTTTGATTCAGAGTCAGAGCGAGGTGTAGACGAACCGATTCAACGGGGTAGCACGGATTACACAACGGGGTTAATTGATTTTCATCGGATCGGGCTAAGCTTTTGAGAAAGAGCTGCTCAGAAGACCTGTAGCGCTGGGCGCATCTAGTCTGTTGTTAAGCACGGGGTCCCGATCAGGGTAAGTGCTTGTTACATAATGTGCACAGCCACAACACCTTTGAACCTCCAACCACGGCACCACTGCAAGAATTTTCTGCCTGTTTCAACCACTAAAAGAGCTTCCTTACCATTCCATGCCTTCTGGAATTTATTCAGCATTTTAGAGCAATATTCAGGGTTCGGTGATTGAGCAGAGCGCGCAGTCACATGATATATTTGAGGATTCCTACCACCCCGTTCCGCAGCATATCAGAAATTTCAAGCAGATAGGGAGGTTTGGAGCACTTCCATGAGTGTATTGCTATAAAATCTAGTCTTAGTATTGAGTCTGTAGGCACAAAACATCGAAAAGCGTCAATGTGGCTGTGCAGATTATGTAACAAGCTTTTACTCTGATCGGACCCCGCTGCTTGATAACAGACTTCAATATAACAAGGTACGAGTTTAGTAAATATTGAAGTCTGGCTGCGAGAGACTAGGGCGCATCCGCCATCAAAGTCCTACTTGACAAGTTGCTATTTGAGCTCACACGCCGTTGATTCGGGGACAGGTCATTCGGCCACAAGCTGGGCTTTCATTTTTGACCGTTAGTTCTTGTAGCTCTTTGGTGATTCAGAGTCAGAATGAGTTGTACACAGACCAATTCAACCGCGGTTTGCAGGCAGTGCGTACCACACGACAAGAAGAGGATCTGGCTGACACTGCAGGCAAGTGCCATGACCGTGGGTTCATGGCGCACGTCCGACACTTGCCATGGCATTTGCCATGGCAGAGGTCCTGGGCGCCTGTGAGACAAAGGGAAAAAACAAAGACGTGAGAAAATATAGGAGTGTCGGCCTCAGGGCCGGCAACCGATTCCGTCTCGCGTGCAACCACCGTACTTAGAATAGACTTACAGCATTTCGTTAGAATTTGGTCAATATAGGTTGCTCAACATGGAACAAATACTCGGCACAGGTGAGGTTCATTTGTGTAAAAAAAAATCACTCGTGCGTGAAAGAGAATGAGCGCGGGGTGAAAGAGTCCTATTGGAAGCTCAGCGCTCAACATTCAACCCCTGCAGAGCAGTTGTTTTCAAAGAGTGCCCCTAGAATGCTCTTAGCACTCACAGACTGTGTAAGTAGGCTTACTGTTCTATGTATTTTCATCTTCTAAACCTTTGTTTTGTACACGCCGAGAGTCACCGAGGCCGTTTCTGGAACCTCTCACACTTCGGCGGGACGACCGAGCCTTAGAGAAACTCGCGGCATGAGCGGGTATAAATGTTTCTGTGTCATGCTGGAGCTTTAGTGCGGGACGCATAGGCTATGAGGTGCTACGGGGCGGGGAGAGAGAGGCTGAGACTGGCCATCGACAACTCACTTGATATATTGTGCGGGCTCCTGGTGGAATCTCTGGAAAAATGTTTCTCAAAAGCTCAAAACTCACTTATGGATCTGTGCACTTTGCGTCTACCGTTGCAAGTAGAAATTTACGCAACATTGAATTTTTTTAAACGAAGGTTATTGCCCAGCCCTTCCTTTTTGCAGCTACCGCCTGTGTCTCGCATGCTCATAGTCCTTCGATATTCTCATTTCTTGTCCCAAAGGAACCTCGTGAATGTTGGTCCCAGGTGCCTGCAGCGGTACGGAATGTTATGTGACGTGACCGCGGACCATATGACTAGTGACGTGACGTGAATACCTCTCATCTGCTACCACATCACGGTGCCGTTGAGAGGTATGTCCGCCCGCTCTTTCCATAGATTTCATACTCATATATTACCAGTATCACGCTTACAGTAGCTACAGGTAATATATCTGCTACCACATCATGGTGCCGTTGAGAGTATCACACTTACAGTAGCTACAGGTTTCGATAGTGAACTCCAATGTGGATTTAGCTCAACAAACGCCGGCCACTTGATTGCAACATCATTGATTCAGAACAAACGCGGCAGTGTGACAATAGAACAAAGAAGAATGACCTCGGACATGGCAAACGCCATGGCAAGTGTCGAACCTATTCCCACCGAAGGCCATGAACCCACGCCCATGGCTCGTGCCCCCAGTGTGAAAGAGCTATAGATCATGGAAACAGAAGACCTGTGGCGCTGGGCGCATCCGCAATAAATTATGTCCGAGGACCAGAATTGTTCAGCGGACTACTTACAAGTCATCCCCGTTCGATTCGGGGGCAGGTCATATTAGTCTGTGTACGAAAGTTTTTTTTAAAACTTTTTGTGCCTCCTCCTAGTTTGGTTCAGAGCCGGAGCCAGTTGTACAGGCCAATCCAATTGGGGTAGTAGGGATTCAGATTCGGATTTCAATGGCACCACAAAAGGCGGCGCGAACTGGAGATTACGAGAGACTTCTTCAACTAAACGAACATCTTCTGCCGAGCGAAGTTCCAAGGCCCTGTTCTTCGCAGTCCCAGCTATAGTCCGTCAGCATCGTTTCACAAAAAAGCTCAACACAGAGGAAAGAGTAAAGCAGGGGGAGGGAGTCAGAACTGCGAGTGAAGAATGCACATCGCACCAAAAGGTGCTCGTTCGTGTGCTTGTGTTCATGATCGAAGAGAGGGAAGTGGGTGGTGGAGGGAAACAAATCAAAAGTGGTACACCTTGTTCGCCGCGATCCTCAAACGGACATTCAACCTGCACTGCTCCCGTCCAGGTCGTTTATTCTGCGAAAGAACACGAAGCAATTGCAAAACTCGTCAGGGCTGTTGGAAAAATAAATATAAATGGACAAAGAGAATCATAGTTCAGAACTGCGAGTGAGGAACGCACATCGCACTCGAGGTGCTCGTTCTCATATTTGTTCATCATCATCATCATTTGAATAGAAGAGCGGCGGGAGGTAGAAGACGAAAATATATGCACTTACCCCGCTGTCATGGCCTTCGATCCTAACCAAGCCTTCAAGGACACAGGGAGGTGGAGGATGAAGCAAGTAGTCAGTGAGTTGGGGGCACGTTCTCCAAATTTATCCGCGCGCCATAAAAAGACCTTCGCTGTCGAACATGTCATTGTCATGACTCGGGACTTCGGGATTTGTGCGTTCCTAAGTGATAGTCATCTCCTTCTCAATGAATATTATTGCACCAGAAAATTGAATCGGAACAAGACGAATGGCAGTCCTCAGGCTTGTTACGTAGCACCTGGGATATTTGCCAGATTCTGCATCGAAAGTTCCAAGGAGAGAAAGAATTCGAGCCGAGACAATCCCCCTTTGTCGTAAAACCGAGCCAGTGCAAAGAGATGCGCAACCGAACTGTGACTCAGAGGACAAATCTGTCGTTCAATTCTTGATTCAATTTTTCTCGAGCCGCTCCGGGCCGGTGAGCGATCATCCGCCGGAGCAGAACGGTAGGCATGATCCGCACTGCCACGGCTGCCCTTCCTTCCCAGTGGCGCTTTCGTAACAAGGAAACATTCGCCGGATTCTCAAAATACAAGGTAACATCATGATCTGACCAGGGGACATATTACGAAGACAGTGGTATTCCGCTGAGGCCGCTGCTCGCCTAGGCTGGACACTGTGCCACGGCCGACTGCTTCAACTGCCGGTCGAACCCGCAATCGTACGAGCAGGGCTGCTGGAATGAGATCCGCTCGCGAGTTTTACCTCACTAACGGCTCTATAATTTTGGCGCTTTCATCAAGATCCACTGGTGCTAATCACCGCAAATTTCATGATTAACAAAACGTGCGCACTCGCCAAGGCCTATTCATCTCAGAATCATTCTACCACCAAGGCGGGAGATGGAAGTGCTCCGGAACAAAACAGCCTAACATCGATTGAAGATTCCATCCATCACCGCTGAAACCTCTCCCAAGCTTATTCTTGTTCGGGATCTGTCATGCTTGCCCTCAACTCAATTGCTTATAGTCATTTATACTCATCTTGGGCGGCGCTGGGCCCAAAGCTGTGCGTTGAGGCTATAACTTATGGCAACCCTTCACAGGTTTCACACTTTTACTGCGTTTTCTTTGATAGCTGGGAACACCGGCGGAAGCAAAGCTCAGTCGCTGCTTCGCTGCTCCTCGGCCTGACAGATGGATTCCAAAGATGCCAACTACAGGTCCTGCACTCTTCTTCCATCACCGTCCCAGGCACGCCGGAGGCTAAATAACACTTGGGGAACCAATCGGAATCGCTCTATGTGGGGCGTGCCGACGCAAACGGCGGCGGCCATTCTATATTAGCCAAGACTGGGTTCCGTAGAAGGCTTGATCATCCGGTGGGTCACGCTTCCGTGTGTCGGTGCGAACGAGGGCGAGATGCCGCTGAAAATAGTTCTTGAAAGGGATAAGGTGGCGATAGGCATCTCTCGACATATTTTGATCCCCCCAGGAGCATGGTAAGCCCCCCTGCCCTCTGCTCTGCCCTGCAACCTCGCACTGAAACCCGCTCCAGTCGCAGCGTAGTAACTTTCCACAGTACTTCCCGTTGGTGGTACGCGTTCCTTGTTACGTGTTACGAGTTATACATACGAGTGGCCTGACAAGATTTTTAGGTAGATTCGCTGGTATATGGTCTGTCGGTCCCATTCTCTCCGGACTTCAGAGCGGTTGATCATCGAATGAACGCAGGGATCTACTCGGTCCTCTTTTACCAGTCCGTCCAGGTGCTGCTTTCCCGGCGGACACCGAACTACAAACTGCATCTGGGCTGGATGACCACGCTCTTCCTCCTCTCCACTATCCACATAGCGCTTGCGTATGCATGGGCCTTCATCACAGACACCGCCGACACCGCGATATACGAGCTGTTCTCCTTGAAGAACCCGCTGCCTGTGCTCTACCTCCCCGGCGACCCCCCCTCCGTCCACCGCATCGGAATCCTTCTGAAAATCAGGTATAACCGATTCTCATGTTGTTCATCCGAGGACATGAACCAAAGGACTGATTTTCTTCAGGTATACGCTCGCAAAGTCAGTCTACTCGTTCGAAGTCGATGATCATCATAATCTCCTCCTCTTTCAGTGCGCTCGCAGACTTCATCATTGTAAGTTGCTAGCTAGGGTTCCTTCCTTCCGAGCCGTACATTCAAATGGCCTTTGGTAGATCTACAGATGCTACGTGATATGGGGGCGCCGATGGCGCCCAGTCGCCTTCCTCGCCATCGCGTATGTCCTCACCTGCAGTGCGTCGTATCTCATGCCACCCCCTACCAGTGTCTAATGAAATTTTGATATCAGTCGGGGGCTTACTCGGTCTGCTGCCACTCTCCGGGAATGCTGAGCGCGCGGGAATGGCAGTCTGTATCGGGACGGTATTCTTCACGAATGTACTGGGCGCGGGGCTCGCAGGTACGCACATGGCTGTTTATGTCGACTCCCACGGCTGGACTGACTGGGCTGATGACCAGCGGGGCGCATATGGTGGATTTCTCGAAGGGCGGCCACCTTCCTCGGCAGCCGCTCACGCAAGAAATACCTCGATTTAACGGCTATCTTGTACGTCTCTCCCATGCTGCCAAATACGCTCGGAAGGCGCAGTTGTGCAGTTCATTCAACGTTGACTATACTGACTACTTTCTTCCTTATCTTGTTACTATTTTGCTCTCGCTCCTCAAGACTCGAGAGCGGGCTGATGTACCCGGCTGCGCTGGCCCTCCTGATAATCGTGTACCTGATCCCCACGACGCCGGTGGTCTCGGTTTTGATCGTCCTGGCGGCGTGCTACCATATCGTTGTACGTAGTCCATACATATCTCAGAGCTGAATGACATTTGACTGACTTTCTTTTTGGACCAGGGAATCGGTGAGGTCTTCAGCACTAATCTGAAGGGTGCAGCAGCAGCTAACAAGATTTTCAGCCCCGACCCTCATCATCGTTCGCGTAGGACTTGGGGTGAGTACCGACGACGTCGACCGGTGCGTCACAATCAGCCGGGGAACGAGCGGGGGCACCAGTCTGCCCGACTTTGCTCCTCCCAGTAGGCGGCTTGATACGGCACTGGAGCTTCAGGTTCGGGTGACGAGGGAGGAGGAGGAGTTTGTGGGGAGCGTGAATGATACCAAGCGCCCTAGGATTAATTATTCACCTGTATGAAATTCGCACGTAGATCTATTTGAAGCCTTCAAACTCCGCCATCTTCCGCAGTCTCGGATTGGTCTCGGACATTTACTCAAAGAAGCTATATTCTGGCTTATGGTTTATGTGGTTATATTCCCCCTCTAATTGCATGATGTCGTGACGACACGTCATTCCGGCCGATTCTGACTCGGCAGGTTCGGCACCGATGCCGCCTTCATTCGCCACCTCCAGTAATATACACCGAGGTAGCAACCGGCTCATCGGCACTGGGCGGCATCGGCTAATAGCGGCCGCCACTACCGAGCACCATGATGCCAGTGGAATCCAGTGGCCGCCACTGGGTCCGCGCCTCTCCCTGTACAACAGCCGCAAGTTCAGAAAGCGTGTGTTTCGGATGCTTTCCACTGGATTTTGCTGGAATCAATTGGAAATCCCATCAACATGCGCACTGGATTCTGATGGTGTCCACTGGCCACCCTTGCTAAAACTCATCGATATTCTGCTTGTGGCGGAATTTACTTCTTTTGGACGTCCCGGTGTTTGGTCGTGCGGCAGTGTGGATCAATGTCAATTCAGCACGGTGTTGAAGGCAGGACTGATTTCTTTTGTATATCACCTCGTACAATGGAATTGTTGTAAATGTTGAGATATCCTGCGAATAAATAGGGCATATGGAAAGGATTTATTGTGTTTCCCAGCAGAATTCATTGGAATCCAGTGAACTACGCCGGCCAAACACGAAATGACGGCCGGCAACTTGCAGTGGTGATTGGCGAATATGGGTGAGCTAGAGACAGTGACAAACAGTGTCTGCCAACTGCCGCCGGTATCCACCGGTGGCCAGCAGCGGCCCGCCAGCGAACTTGTTACCTCCGGGCATATTACTCGACACCTCCACTTCTCCCCGAATATACCCAGGCCAAGAGTTCATACTTCTCGCAATTCAACAGAGGATATTGCGGCCCAGTAGCCGCCTGTAATTATCCAACAAGCAGAGTTTTTTGTGTTCGTGATTCAGAGGCAGCCCCTCATGATGCATTACGCATATTGGGTGTGATGCCGCAGCGAGGACAATTCACGCTTGTGCTAGGATACCACTGGATTAGGATTAGGATTGATCGGGTTCAAAAATGACTGCGGACTACCGCTCCCGAGTTACACGTTGATTACACGATAAATGAAATTTCAAATGTCATACACTACAACCATCCAGGTACTTCGAATACATGTACAATAATATGAAAAGTCAAACTACGCTTATTAGGGAACCAAACATTTTAAATCCGCGCCACCATCAGAAGCAACAGATGTGGAGAGCGTTGTTGCATCGTCCTTGTCGAAACTGTTGGACGAGGCGATCATGGAGGCGTCCGTAGTTATGCTGGAAGTGGAGGCCCCGACCGCTGGGTTCAGCTGTGGAGGCTTGGACACCGTGACAATGGGGGCGGCGGGAATGACTGGGGTAGTGGGTGGGATGGTGTCGATATTCCATGCCAGCTTCCATGCGGCGCTTTCGGGCTTCTGGATATCCACCAGTCGGAATTGGTGATCCAGCGTGGGCCAAAGCACATTCTTCCACTGCAAGTTTGCAGGGTCCCATCCCCGTGAAATAGTTTCATACATAGGGAGTTCCTGTGTCGAAGGCAATCCCGGCGAAGTGGAAGATTTCAACGATAATCTGTCCAGGAATCTGCCGATCTTGGATGATTTTTTCTTCTTTGATTTGTCGAGTGGTGCCACCGACACCGACACCGCCGCATCTTCTGGAATATCCACCGGGTCGCCGATGGGAGTATCTGTATCAACGTGAGACCACAGATCAGCCCCTCGAATGCTGCTCAGCTTGCCTTGAGTCGATGTTGCGCTGAGATTTGCCGTTGTATTTGAATAGATGGTCAGCCGTTCGTCGATCAGAGCGTTGGGAATATAAGTCTGGTAAATGTCAACAAATTATTTTTATGCCCCAGCCAAATCCACGCACGGATGTGAGGAGCATCACACCGCAACATTTACTGTGCAGCTCAGGATCATTCACCCATATGACGATTTGATTTCGGAGGATGGAGGATATCCCGGGCATGCCCGGCTGCATTGTTGAGTAAAAACCATATCCTAGGAAAAGACACATACTTTATTGTGCCGGATATACATCCCAAGCCCAAGCTCAACACGCATCTCGTACGCGACTTTTTCGGGATCCATTTCGGGAAACCAGGAGACGTCATAGGATTGGAAATCTTTACCAGCTTTCTGGGCGTCCGCACGTTCCCAACTCTTCCCTGGGTCGTAACGAATATTGCACTTTGGCAATGGCTGTACCGAAGATTAGTAGACAGTGCCGTCAGTGCGTTCATGTACCTTTTCATCAGCACTTTCCAGTGTTTCGGCGCCACCGCGAGTGTACCCACCGGTGGCCGCGAACGTAGGAATAAGCATTGCAGTGAGTCCGACGGTTCCGCTGCCGGTTACTGAGCTGGATTGCTGACTGGTACGTTTCAGCTTGACGGCAGGTGTCTCGTATCCGAGATCCAGGCTGCCGGTATGGATGAGTCCCGTCTCGATATACGGAGGCTTGGACACTCACAAGTCACACTTTATGATGGAGTTTGGGCGATGAACTAAGAAACCAAGATTGCTGAATGAGCGATCAAGCTTGGTTTCGCCGCGACGAAGTTTGACTTCTTGTGATACAAGAGACAGTACTTCTGGACGGGGTCTGAATATCGCGGGATTACTATTTGCCAGTGACTGTGTCTTGAACTGCCTCACATATATGTGAGTATGGTCGGGAAGAGAAATCATTCACGGACAAACCTTGATGAACGAGCAAATGTTCACATCGTAGACCTTGTTGCCGTTCACCTTCAGCCTGAGGTCTACAGTGACGTCGTGGTATTGTCCCTCCCATTTCGGTGTCGGTTGCTCGTCGTCGCCGGCTCCCCACGGAGGCGGGCTACTTTCCCAACAGACACGTTACTAGAAACAGACTCAGATGGTTCGGGTTTGTCCGACGAGGCAAGACTGAGTATCGGGTTGTCGGCACTAGATCGGACCATCACTGCAAAGCCAGATAGCTGGGCAAGTTCTTTGGCCATCTGGGGGACCGAAACATCTGCGATCGAGCCGAAGATAGCTAGGGCGGACTCCTCGGGAGATAGTGGAATGGCCATTGGCCCTTCAAAGTTGCGCGCGCGCAGAGCGGAAAGCAACGGGTCGTCGTAGTGGGCCTCCACCCAGGATATAGCATCAAGAGGTGAATGAACAGAGACCAATGTACCACCCTCAGCAAGCTCCTTGTCAAGCGCCAGAGCATCCGCGCATCGGAAAGCGATTGGATCATTTGACCTGCCACCAAGTGAGCCAAAGTCACGATTTGGGGGGGAGGAAGCGCACAAACGCCCTGCCGTAGGCGGAGGGTAAAGAAGAGGAAAATGTGACCTGGTGGACTTGGTGGACTGTAAAGGAGCTGGATCAACCATATCAGTAGAGACTTTGGTTTCGGAAGCCTGGCGGATATCCGGAGATTTTTCAGAAAATGATTGTGTTAATCCAAAGTGTAGGGACGTGATGTCTCTGAAAACGGGAGGAGGGACAATTGCCGGAGAAGTTGCCATAAGCTTCGGCGATTCTGCTTCCGGGAGCTCCACCGCTAGGCATCAATAAGATGAGTCTGCCCAGGAGTCTATCCCAGACCGGACGTACCAGTTGTACCAGCATACGTCACTGTGCACTCGCCAGGCACCACGGGCAACGAAGGCCCGGAGGTAGACCGAATAGACGCCAGAGGCTTACATAAATGCCATAAATCCGCTGCGTCCACAGAAATCGCGGAAAACGACGGGCGGGCCGCAGGATCATCAGCCCAACAGTTGCGAATCAGCTTCTGAAGCGCGGGGCTGTCAACTCCCGTTAACGGAATATCCGGGCGTTTCTTATCCTCTGACGATGGTGATAAAGTTGGTCAGTAGCGACAGAAGGAAGAAACGCACTGAGCACGAATTCTCTAACGGAATCATCGTCAACGTGGGGCCACGGCGGAAAACCCCGTGATAGAATCTCTACGCAACACATGGCGTACGCGTATACATCTGCCTCGCGCGTCGGCAGGCCAGATCCGAGTAATAGCTCGGGTGCGTGCCAACGGAGGGCTCCTCCTGCGCTATGTTAACTCATGGTTATGAGGAAAGAAGAATGAGAACACACGCGGAGGGGCAGCATTGCTGATACGGCACACCTCTGCCTTCATCTCGCTGAGCCCAAAGTCGGTGACTACGCAGTGGATCCCGTTATCGACGAGAACATTGACCGCCTATGAGCGTAAGCTACACTCGTTCAGCGTAATCATGGAAGAGGGAAAGCACCTTCAAATTGCCATGCACCACACCATTGTCGTGCAA
This sequence comes from Mycena olivaceomarginata, assembly GCA_029378375.1. Lineage (NCBI taxonomy): Eukaryota > Fungi > Basidiomycota > Agaricomycetes > Agaricales > Mycenaceae > Mycena > Mycena olivaceomarginata. The sequence continues at coordinate 99,952 of JARKIC010000637.1, read as the reverse complement.
ATACCTCATCCCATCCGCGACTTCATGCATGTACCTTACAAGCTCCCCTCCGCGTTCATTCCGCGCCAGCTCTTCATCCGCCACTCGTCTTAAAAGTTCTGCAAGGCTGCCATGTGGCTGGTACGGGCAGACAAAAAACAAGACTCCGTCTCCGTCCTCCGTAGCGTCTAGGAGCTCCAACACGTGCGGATGGCTGAGATTTCTCCAAATGTCCCGGGTCTTGAAAAAGAGGGGCGATGGCGTCACCTCCGGCAGACACTTTACTACAGCAACCTCGCCATGGAATTGTGCTTTAAAGACATCGGCGAAGAAACTGTCACCGATCTTCTCCTGGAGCTCGAAGTCGGCCCTGCGGCACGTTTTATGAGGGAACAATGCGAAAGAATGTCAGAAGGAAGGAAAACACACAACGTGGTCTTCAGGTTTGATGAACTGGCCTTGCCCTCGCTCACGCGGCGCAAAACGTCGATTACGCCAACAATGAACTTCTTGTCTACGCTAGCGGCCTCATAGTCGGGCGGCGCAGCCCCGGGGGTGTACGTCGGCAGGACCTCGGCATCCGAATCATCCATCGCGCGCTGCAGGAGTTTGATCGCCTCGGCTATATCCTCGCGGTCCACGCGGTCCACCTGCAACGCATCCACATCCTCAGCGGCGATTGAATTTGATGCGTTTAAAGCAAGTACCTGCAAGATGCGAAGCATCTCGGCGTCATTGTTCTGCGTGAGAGCGCGCATGAAGATAGCGCGCAGGTCTGTCGTGTCGTTGGCCGAGTCAAGTTTGTTCTCGATGTCGCTATTCTTCGTCATTTCATTCTGGACAATCGCGCGTAGTACGGCGGTGTGATTCGCGGAGTCAAGTTCGCTCGGAGCATTTTGTAGAGTCTCCAGGAGTAAAAAAACGTCCTCAGCTTTCTCCTCCACAGACGCAGGAGAGGTATGCGTCGGCTTGGAGGAGAGTTCTCCTGGATCATCGACGCCGAGCAGCGGCAACTTCTGTAGAAGTTCTTCGGTATCGCGCCGTCGTTCTACGTCAATGTTCTGCATTTGTTTGAGAACACGTATCTGGAGGCTAAGCTAAATGTCTGGAGTATGAGCCACGAAGAAATAGATCTGAAATGCATACGTACGGAAAACATTTGCAGAGCATCCTTTAACAAGTGGTCGCACCTCTCGATTTCTCGTAAAGTCTCGTCTCTTGTGAGGTATCGCTTGATGAATGATCGGCGAGCCATCGTGGAGAGGAATTCTTCAATTTGCTTCAAGGCTCTGCGAATACGAGTTCGCGTTTGAACATACACAGGGAAAAGGAAGACATACTCGACAAATCTTTCGAGGGGCTCGGACAGGAAATCGACAATATCCTCTCCGGCCTCTTGCACCTCCTGCAAGACGGCAAGTAGAATGTTCGCAGACCGTTCTGCAAGGCGGAGGCACGCCTGGCGATTGACCTGAGATAATTTAATGACGGTTTGAAGGAATACTGGAGGTGAGAATGCACTTCTATTTCTTGAATGCCGTCCCAAATGCCGAGTAGCTGGTCGGCCGCGGAGTGTAGAGCACCGTTACGAATCGGACTGGATTCCATGTCCTCTGTCCCGACCTCGAGAACGTTATGGCTGACAAGTTGTGCGCGAGGCAAGATCTTTGCTAGAGCCTGGGACACGCGCTGCAAGGAAGATAGTTGATGAGAATCCAGTCCAGCCCAGCAGCAAGAATGACGGAGACTTACCTCCCGCGTACGCTGCCACCCTTCTGTCTGCTCCCTCGAGGGCGGCTGGGGTGATCCAGAGATGCTCGGACCCGCCTTGCGCTTTCCTTTGCGGTTCCAGGGTTGGGAGCTCATTTGCCGTGCTGCGGACTCGTTGGCGGCAATGGAGGAGGTCGGATGCAGCGAGATGCTCGGATGCTGTGGCATAAGTGTGGGCACCGCCGAATGGAGTTGGAGCGGAGGCAGCTGAGTGTGTGACACACAAAGAGCGCCAAATCAACGCGTCGCGTGCTATGAATGGAAGGTCTATTTTCGCAATGTAAGCCCGTCTCTGATTATCCGGTGGTATGAATTGTTCCGTATCGACCATGACTCAATCTATTCAGCTATTTCTGCGGAAACAAGCGCTCCAATCATTGTCTCCAGGATTGCCATGGTTGCGGTCTTGGTTTCACTGTTGCGCCGGAGATTAACAGTAAGTCAAGAGAAAAGAGAGACCGGGTATAGGACAATTGAAATGTTTTCGGGAATGCAGCGAAGGGAACGCTTATACCTGCAAAGTTCAGTCCTTGTAATAAAATCCCAAGATGAGCGCTAAATGGCCACCGCTGGTGATTCGTCTCCGGGATTAAGGTCCGGCTAACTTAAGAGGGGAAAGGTACGCACCAGGAACACATCTCCAGGTGGGACAAAGGTGGGACATCATGGCGAAACGTAAGCGACGGGTGTAGGTAGGCAGTGCCATCTAGATGATTGCCGATGTGCGGATCGGCTGCGTGACAGCCACAGCCTGATCCGTGACCCCTAGACTGACAGTCTTTGTGATGGTCGCGATTTGCTGACGCGCAATTTTCAAAGTTTCCACTCATGTCCAAGTCCTTGCGCTGGCACATCTCCCTCTCCCCCGAGAAATACCGTCCGCTATGGATTCCTGCCGCATTGATACCAACCGCTCTTGCGCTCTTGAACATCTACCTGCTGCTTTCCCGGGTCCCACCGATTCCCACCCTACCCGGGCTACTAAAGTTTTTTTCAAGTGCGGAACACTCAGCCCAAAAAGACGTCCGCCTCATTTTTACTCATTTGCCAGTGGGCATCTATCTCGTGGCTCGAGTCGGACAGCTGGCTCTATGCATGGTAGGAAGCTATTTCACCCGAAATCTCTACTGGGTCTGGCACAATTTGCTATTGGTGAGCTCCACCAATGTTTGCAACGAATCTGATTCTATCTTGAACAACAGGGCCTCGCATTTTTGATCGCAATAATCTAGTATGTGGCATGTTTTTTCAGCCGAAAATCGCCTCGAGCATCGTCCAGCGCCTTCTTTCCTTGGCTCAGTCAATTGGAACAGATATCCATCATTGTAATGCCTGCTCTTTACCTGCCACTCAGCTCATCATTCGTCGAGACAGATATTCGTCTGTTGGAATGTTGTGATAACTGTGGTGGAACGGTGGATAATAGGGGATGGATTGCGCCAGCTCAAGATTAACCAAGCCAGTGCGTGAATCAATGCTCCTGAAACCTCTAATCAGTGCTCAATCATCTGTGCTTGTCAGTCCTCGCATGTTTAGGACTCATCATCTCTTCGGACTCAGCTTCTGACGCACCACCTGCCCCGAGCATTTGGGTTCGAGTGTCGGAGAAATTCAAGCTCCTCTTTCATCGTCGATCCACGGGGCCAATAGCTTTACCTGCGGATAATGAGCCCGTACTTGAACTTAGTCGGCAACGTCTCGACCACTCTTCGTGGGACCCACCTGCGGACCTATCCAAGCACTTGACCCACTGGTCTCAGCTATCGACAGAATGGGACACCCACAAAGCTCTCTGGATCACGGCTGACAGCCACGAAATGCGCAACGGGATAATCCACGCATCATCCAATCTGCTCTCCTCCACTGGCGGCGAGTCCAACGTCGTTCTCGTCGACGTCAGCCAAACTCGTACCATCTTCTGGCCTCTCGTCCACGGCTTGGCGAGCGCGTCGCCCGAGTACATGGGCCAGCTCGCACAAGATCCGCCGCCGATCTTGACCTTTCAGTATCAGTATTATTATCTCGGTCTTTTCAACGTTCCCCCAGTATCAACATGGTCTTACTACGATGATTCACAGGCGAGTCTACCGCACACCCTCCTGGAAATGTTGCTAAATATCTCGTAGGAACTCGTCAGAGCACTATTCATTCGGCCCGTGAACCGCATATACAAGGCGCTCGCGGAGGGCGTTAACAAGAACAAGAAAGATACGGACGATGCCGATCTCGAGAGAGGGCAACCAGCTCCGGAAATGCCGCGTACCACTTTCATTGTGCATGGCGTCCGCGATACCGAGCAGGCAGACGAGTTGTGGATCCTCGTCGACCAGCTCAAGGACAAACTCAAGACCAGGTTCAAGTCCCTCGGGATCGTGATTGTCAGCGAACCCGCCTTGCTGCGTCATAACTCAGAGGACGATCGGCTCATTCTTGATTATTTCTGCACGATGCATGTGTCAGAGACGTTCGTCCTCTATTCGGGAGTCAGCCCAACTCCGCCGGTGCTCTGCGAGGTACGTCCGGAAGTAAATTCTATCAGACTGCTCGTTGAATCCCGTAACCGCGCAGAACCTATTTCAGCTGTTTGCAGACGGAGTTCATCGAATCGGAGGGTCTAAGGCCGAAAGGCATGTTCTTTTTCCTGTCTCCGACTTTCGGCTCAATCTTGGGGTAGGCTGTGGCCGAAAGTGCTCAAGCTTTCCCCGGACGACGACTCAAACCCAGGAGAACTTGAGAATTCGACCACAGCCATCTTGGCGAAGTTACACAAGGCGGCAGAAGGCCGCAAGCAGCTTCTCGAGGTCCGGTGTTTCGTTGTTACGCATTAGGACCTAGCTGAATACGAAACACTCAACAGTGCCTGCCTGACATATATTTCACAAAACGATCCCAAATCTTGAAACAACAGGCGCAAGACAACATCAAAATCGCTCATCGACTCGAGCAGTTGTTCGAATTGAACTACCGGAAAGAAATCGTAGGTGTTCCTCGGGAACATGCCATCTCGGTTCTAAATCTGACCCATTCGGTATGAACATCATTTTTATGGCGAGCTTCAACTAAACGCCTGTACAGATTCTGGACGGCGTTTTGCCCAAGAACGACGTCATCAAGGATGCTCAACAGTTTTCTCGTCGCGCGCATCGTCTTCTCAATTTACTCGCCGCACAGCTTAAGCTGCTCCCGGAAGAGCTCGCCGTCAAGGAAGTCGTCCTTCTGAGCGAGCACCCCATCAAACACGGCGGCTTCTCGAACATCTACCACGGCCGGTACAAGAACCCCGATGGCGAGCACCAAGAAGTCGCGCTCAAGGTACTCAAGATATTCGAGGACCAGTCGGATGACCGCCGAAACCTTCTGCACGACAAGTTCACAAAGGAAGCTTTAGTTTGGCATTACCTCCGTCACAAAAACATCGTGAAGTTCATTGGTGTCGATTCCACGACCTTCCCGAGTCCGGCGAGGGCGATGGTCTCGCCATGGATGGCGCAAGGCAGTGTGCTCAAGTATATTGCGGAGACTTCACCTGTTGCTCCATACGCGGTTGAACTCGTAAGTCTGTTTGTTTAAATTTGATCGGGATTATCTTCGGCGACTGATGAGAAAACTACAGCTCGACGACGTGATTAAAGGATTGAAGTACCTTCACTCAGTCAACATCGTCCATGGAGATTTGTGCGGTGTGAGTTATTACTTAAAAACATTAACCTACATGATTAATCCCCACGATCTAGCGCAACATTCTCATCGATGCACGCGGAAGAGCATGCTTGACCGATTTTGGACTGGCTGCGTTCGTCGAATCAGACGTAACAATAAAATCCTCGACACGCAGCGGTTCCGTACGCTGGATGGCGCCAGAATTACTCTCTCCGCCTCCGGGCGTCTCGTTCCGGCGCACTACAGCGTCGGATCTGTGGGCATTCGGTTGCGTCTGTGGTGAGGTGCGTGCGTTTCTCAGCCTGTAACACTTGACAGTATCTGACTTGCTATTTGCAATCTCGTGTTGAAGATCTGGACCGAGGGCACCACACCCTTCAGCCACTTATCCCATGAAATGGGGATCATTTTCGCGTTCTCCGACCCCACTAACTCACCCACAGAGCAACCCTATCAAACACGACCGTCCGACAAGCGGGGTACTTTGATGCCGGACAGGCTCTGGGAGCTCGCACAGTGGTGTTGGAAATACGACGCCTCGGAGCGCCCCGCGGTCCAGGTGGTTGCCGACATGCTGGCTGAGATGAGACGTCAAAAGAACCCGAATGCTCTTCTGCTTGAGGAAGAAGACGACGACGCGCCTCCCGTCGCAAGCTCATCCGGAACGAGACACGTCGGTTCCGAGACTTCCTCTTCTGCCAATTCCGTGGAATACGAGGCTCCGCCATCGTCGTCACACGTATCCTCGGCCGACGCCGTCGACGATAATCTTTCCTCCATAGTAGCCTCAGCAAAGGGTAAACAGCGGGTTGTGCATTTCGAAGACGAATCCCCGGCAGTCGTCCGGTTCGGTCCTTTGCTGGTAACCCCGGACTCGGACTACGAGGACGCGTTCTTCAAAATCTTCGAGATGCTGTGCGAGCTCGTCAGTAGGCGCGCGCTCGTAGAGCCTCGGTCGATCCACCCATACGGCGGGGAGTACATTGACCTGCATTTCCGAAATGAGTTGGAGGCTAACAGCTTTGCGATGACTTGGACCGTTCATCGCTTCGAACCGTATCTCGAATGTAATGCGGCTCTTATAGATGCGGATTAAAGATAATATACAGTACTCCTTTGAACTAAACTTGGCCCACCTAAATACGAAGGAATGCGGCCCCTCGGGCCACTTGCGGCTCAAAGCCTGCTCGATATTTGAGGACTACAGTCGCAAGCAAGATCAATAATCGAAAACATGTCGTCCGGACCATTCCAGAGTATTTTTCTTGATTTTTCGCAGCTCAGACCATTCGGGCAAGCTCAACCTTTGGGGCAAGCCGTTCAAAAAGGTATTGAGTGCTTCCTGACAGGGTCCGCATGACGGACATGCAAGAAGCGCACACATCGGCGAGCCGCGGCTAATCGTCTGGCATCGGTAAGCGAAGGAAGAAACCTCATCAGTCCTCCATTCCTCCGCGGCCTTGCGTGATAGGAGTCGACGGTTGGTGCATCGCGACTTGTCATGTGCTGTGCATCCCGGAATACTGTCAGGCTCCCATAAAAAGCCGATAATAGTAAGCGAGACGGATGAGACTACGGAGATCATCTGTTCGATGCACAACAATTTGTCGGATGAGCTGAGTTCCACAGGTCGGCCATCGAATTCAATCCCATTCAGCAGTTGGGCGACTGTGCACATTGCGCATGCGCGATACAAGGCGAGAGGCAATATCCAGTCGATGGACATCTCTCGACCCAGCACAATGATCCAAATCCAACGATTATCTTCAATGGACCACGACGCAGACCCAGGATCGGGAGAGAACGAGGTTGGATCGGAGGGGGAGTGGAAAGCGGATGATAAACGGACCAAGGCCCGTTTGCGAAGTGAATCCATTTGATACTTTGTTCTCAGCCGAATGATGCCCGACATGGTACCAAAATTAGTTTCAGCGGGATATGGGGGTAAGAATCTAAGCCAAGTTGCAGAGAAGTATCAGACATATTCCAAGTAGCCTACTGGTAGTCGAACAATGCCTTGAGAAAGCACCTCAGAATGTTCTCGGCATCCGACAATGGGACGACAGGACAACCATCGACGGTAGGGGCATCTTCGTAGGGAAGCAATATGTCGTGGAACACGGGAGAATGGGCCGCGAGCAATCCGCCGTAGACGCGGAGAGAGGCTGTCCCAAGGCTTCTTGAGCACCAAAGTGCAGTCATTGAACCAGAGGCCCGACTCGGCAGCGGGCCGAGCCACCGAAGGGCGAATGGAAGTCGCCGCTAAGTCTGGGTCTAAGTCTTGCACGACGGACATTGCGTTCAGCGGAAGCGGAAGGAAGAAATAAAAGCGAGGCTTGCACGTGACACGACAATTTTCAGCCATATGATCATGGTGGGAGTGGGCAGCGATCGAGCCATCAGCAATCTCTTTGTTCATGTTGATTGATGAAGCCTTCCCGCAATCTGCCTCTTACCGAACGCCTTCCCGTTTTCGAGCTTCCCTCCCTCCCTCAGAGCTGAAGCTAGGAGACAAAAGTGAATTAAAAGTAATTACCCAGAGATTGGTTAAGCACATTTTTTTTGTGCTCCCCCGAGTTGTGAATTTTGGTCCGCCGGCATCACAACCTGAGTGGTAATAAAAATTTGACCTTTACCAATCTCTAGATATTTGCCTTAAAATGGGTGCCGCATACAGCCGGGAGCCCCCAAATGGCCATATTAGCTCAAAAACGCGAAGTGCTGGGACCAAATCATAGTGGTCACCGAGCGGTGATTAAGGGTCGAGACAGCTCAATTATCAGTGTCTTCTCAAATCCTTTGATACATAGACCTTGTATTGGGTGAGATAAAGTATATTCTGTCCTTCTCAAATTTCCTAGGGGCCACAGCTGCTCTGCAGGCGAAGAATTACTCCAAACATGCAGCGGCGCGGTTTGATGTGGCTGTGTAGCAATCCATCAGCCCATCTGATGTCCATCGCTGGATTCATGGCGAACTCAGCCGGATCGGCGATACATAAATTCAAAAGGCCCTCCGGGCATCCCTGGTACCGTGGACCACCCTGGACCACCGCCTGTGCGCCGGGACAGCCGTTTGTCGCTCAACTTTCCCGACAGAAACTGTGCCTTGAGTACTGTGGCGGGCAGAACTTGAAAGAAGCAAGAGCACAGCTGTGACAGCAACTTGAAGAGTGCGTCGCCCGCCACGTGCACTGTAACGCGACTCTCTTTCTTGCCACCATCATGGCACCATCACCGCTTGCCTTGGTCAGCGAGGTTGGTCTTTGTTACGACTTTGAACCCACCGGTTTTTTGCCCTCAACCCCACTATTACCACTCTGTCGCCGCCTGGCTACTCCCGGAACTGTACCGTATCTACCCCCCGGGCCACTTGACCTGAACTCTAAATATCTGCCGCCTCCGATGACTCAGGTTTAACCACTTCATCCCATTTGCATTCCAGTGTCCGGAAACCTCGGCTTGAGTTCTGGCCCAGGCCGAACCCGCCCGCAGCATCTCGGCCCTCTTTCTGCTGCTTCTCGCAAGATGCGGTGTCTGATCTCTGGCTCCGAGTCGCCGAGGGCGGTTCTTCGAAATTCGGGTAATCCATGAAATGAATTCAGACCATGACTTATCTCAGGTCCATGATCTTCATCGTTGAGCACCACAAATCTGCCCACCTGACGCTTCTTCGATATGATCTCTCTAACACACACGTCGCATTCGATTCCAATTCCCATTCTCTGCCCCCAACTTCGAAGATGTCCTGATCGTCAGCGCCGTCCTTCTGGCGTTAATGTGTAATTCTCTTAAGATGACCGTCGAGGACTTTTGCAGTGCAATCTGGGGGGACGTGCTGCAGAACTCTGTCACAGCATCAGGAAAAACCAAATTGCTATAAGGTCTATGAAACTCAGACAGGGGTACCCATCTTTCTATGGCAAGCTATAGTGGTCTATGAAACACACCATAGACACTCATAGCACTCGTAGCCCTTTATAGCCCTTCATGCTATGAGTGCTATGAGTGTCTATGAGGTATTTCATAGACCACCATAGCTCGCCATAGAAAGGTGGGTACCCCTGTCTGAGTTTCATAGACCTCATAGCAATTTGGTTTTTCCTGATGCACTGTGAGTCTTGTTCCGAGTTTTTCTTCTGGCGGGGGAGGTTGTGAGAGGATGGAAGAGGAGAACGATAGAGGGAGGGATGACGCGAATGTAGGGTTTGGGACGGTGTGAGCAAGATCGGCGCCGGCCGGGGTATGGGCGCCATTTGCGAGCATGGATGTCGTTGTCGAGACGTCTATTGTGTCATGCGCCACCCAGCAATCCTTTCCTTCCCTCTGACCTCTCACTGCCAATTCCGTCGTCATCGTACCAAAAAGTTTGCAGTCATCGTTGGCGGGGGCAAGCTATAAGATTCTCTTGGGCCCGTGTCGTTTACCTTACTCGCGCCGCCTCGTTGCTCCCGCTTTCAAGTGTATCGTTATTTTCCAACTTACGGTGTACACTGACTCGATATTTATTGAATGTAATCACATTTGAGGATCAGGGCTACAGCTCGCACGGAACAGATGAATAATCGATCAACGAAACTAATGGAGGAATGTAGACAACTCAAGACCGACATTTATTGCTCCCACAATCCAATGCCCTGCGAGCGATTCAACAAATTAAATCTGAAGGATGCTGTTGGAGTTACGAGTTATGTGCGCACACTGCCTCTGTGGCGCACTTTGTTACCAGGTCCCCGCTGTTCATTCCTGTGCCCGTACCTGTGCCTGACAGACTTAATTTGTACCTTAATTACAGCACAGTAATATATATGTAGTGTAGATAGTAAAGAATTCCCCGCGCGTTTGCAACGGGTTCACTACTAATACTGGATTGCTCTATTGATTCCAACATGCAGGAAACGTACATCGGAATCGAAGTCAAGACCAAATCCGTTCATGTGCTCGCGAAGGTGATTGAACATGGTTTCGTTGAATGCTTTCCTCAGTTTAGTTTCTGTTGAAATGGACCAGTCACGTGTCTACAACAGCTGTTAGCTGTTCCAGTTACAGCGATCTCTACAGCACCTGCTACAGAGTTTGCGATCCAACGCGCGAGCGAATCGCTTGGATTCGGTTTGTTTTGCACGTCGATCGGCACTAGGTGATTGACTGCATTCAAACAAGACAGGCTTTTCACACTTACACTTTGAGGACGAGCGATAAGGAGGAGCGATAGTCTAGACGGTGATTAGTATCCTGAACCCCTGTCGAACATAGTCAAAACCGTGCCCTGAGATCAACACACCAGCCTTCCGCCTAAGATCCACACAGTTGCATTCTTCACCATACTTGATAGCTCTTTTGCCTGTTGGAGTCAGACAGCCAGCTGCGCATCGCCTCGCTTCCTGGGGGGTCGATTTGCCTAGCGTCTTCGTTAGACTGAGTCGGAGACAGATAATACGACCTTACAACGACAATCCAACCCAAATTTCCTGGCAGGGATGCCATGTCTGTCAAGACAACCTTCGCGACAGGAATTACTGCCTAATCCAGATTCAGAAAAAACTCGGGCAGCAAAGTCTGATTCACCTTTGTAGAACTCGTTACAATCGCAGCCCGGACCGAAGAGTGGTCGGCGGTGAGTGTGGCACCATTTCGGCCGCCTAGCAATATACGCTTTGGCGATAACATCACGATTCAGTCGAGGTGCGAAAGAACAGAAAGCAACTGACGTCTGGTTCGTGAGCACTGACAATGGGGGCCGAATTTCACTGCCCGCCTCCCTGTGGGAAATGGTTGACCAGGCTCAATTGCCGGCATTGGGTCCATGCATCCCTTCCGGCACAGCAAGTCCATACAAGGGAGGATGATGGAGGGGCGAGGATTCAAAAGAGAGAGGTGAGGGCAAGGTGAGAGTGAGAGTGATACATCGCAACGAAATTGAAAGGAGCACTGACGACATTGAGGGGCTCTTATATAATTGCATGATCGGACAGCGCGACATAAGACAGATCTTGCATAAGGACATAAGCCATTGACCGTTTGGAGACCTGGAACCTGATTGGTACCAGGAACACTGCGACCTCAATTTTAAATTGAGGCAAGTTCTCTTGGTTGAATTTTAGTTGAACTGAGAGTTGAGCTTTGAAGGAAATACAATGAATGGAGAAAAATGTCAATATTCAACGAGGAGAACTTAGAGAAGAATGTCTCCAGATAAAAAGTGGCGAGTTGTACGTTGAGGGTTTACTGCATCTTCGAAAATTAGCGCGCGGCGGTGGCGTGTTGCGTACTGATACGACCCATCAAGACAAGACAAGACAAGACAAGACAAGAGGTATGTAGACCAAATTTAAAAGCTCTCTGGGGATTACTGTTGGATGTGTTTGTTAGACAGTGACCTGCACTACCACTACGGATGAGGTATGAACTACTGCCTCCTCAGTGTTGTTCTGCCCGTGGGGCAGGGTTGAAGCATTCTCCTTCAATCCTGCGGCAAGCCACGTACGTAATTCCCGAATTCTGATTGTACATTTGACAGGTGTTCCGTCCCGATAGTTCGACAAACTTACGGTTTACGGCCTCCTTGGGGGCCAAGATGGAGCGAGGTGCGTCGGCAACCATCTTACATACCACGTCGAGCTTCGGAAGCACAATTGAGATAAATTTGAATTCAGTACTACGTACCAGGGCGATCTTTTTAGAGCTACCACACGATAATGTCGGCTGCTGGCAGATGCTGAGATACTTACACGATCTTTTATCATTGCGATCACACGACCCATGAACAATTCGCATAAATACCGTGGTCGGGATTGCGGTTAAGGCACCGCATCCCCTCGGCATGGCACAGTATCCCCTCGTGAAGACCTTTCTCGTGGCTGCTTGGTTGGAGGTAGAGAGACCTTTCTCGGTTAAATGAGATCGAGACTGACGCAAATCCTCTCCCTTCTGATTTAAGGCCATTCTATATGGTACTGTTCGTGGTTAAGTTTACACAAATGGCGTTCAAAAATTCCGCAGGCATATTTTTCTGTGGATTCTGGTTTAGTGTGTACATCAGCTTCGCCGTCGCTCGCAACGGTCGATCTATGGCCACCCACAATCGCGTATGGCGTACCCACCCCCGCGCATTGCAAACCTTTATTCTGAACAGGATTTCCAGGTGATCTTTGGGACCTCTGTGATCATGTTCATTGTGGCAACATTGCACATCGGTGAGGGGAGCCCGTACCCACATCTGAATCAAGGGTCTGACGCCCACCTCCATAGCCATGAATGGTTACCGTGTTATCGCGGGCTATGTTGACTTTGGAACGACACCAGGAGGGCCGGTGGCCTTTCTGGGAGTTATTTCGTCTTGTAGGTGGATTTTCGAGGATTTGCACTGAGATCAATTCAACCCTCCGCCAGGGCATCATATCTTCAAAGATGTTATGTGCGCCCAGTCGATTCAGGATTTCTACACAACCTCATTCCGGCTTCAGGTACACACTTCAGAGTCTTCTGGGTGATGCAATGGCAGAGCGTTTTCTATTTGCTGTAAAATGCAAGGGACCCAACCGTTAGACAAGGTATATCGTTGCTGGATCCTGTGGAATCGAGATTACAGGTTCGTAATCCTTCCCTTTTGCCTACTTCTCACCAGCGCCAGTAAGTGGCTGTAATTTGTTACATTTATTGCAGAGTTGACAGTGCGATGTTCCATCCTAGCTGCTGGCTCCACCGTCACCGTCTTGTTCGCCAATATTGGCCCTACTGGTTCTATATTCGACCCACGACTCACGAACTGGATCACTGTGAGATATGGTTGTTTCGAGGGGCGAAATCTCTGATCCTCGTTTCTCGAAGGTGTTTTTCTCTACTGCTGTTGCGCAAAAACATAATCACCACGGGCCTTATCTCTTCGCCTTTGGCAGAGGGAGAAGCGCTCCGCCCAATACCGCACAAGTCGAGGAGTATTTATTCCGATCCTTCTCATCCTCGTGGAGTCGGCCGGGCTGTATCTCTTTGTGGAGACTCTACTTCTTACGCTATACGCGGTGAACTACAATGCCCAGTGCTCCATTCCCCATAGCTTGCTCGTACTGAATGTGTCTAGGGAATCACTTTCTGCATGATTACCATACGTATCAGCTTACGGTCGCAGAAGTCGCCGAGTCCGAACGAGGGATCACAGCGCGATCTTGGGAGAACAGGAAGTGTGGAGTTGCGTCATATTGCTGTGAACATCACCAAGGAGACCGAGGACGACGGCAATTGCAAGAAGATGACTCCAGTTTGAATCTGTACCATTCCTGTACATATATACTGTTCCAGCCAGAAAAAGTGAAGACATGGGCTCCGAGGGTTCACTTTCTCGAGTTGAACGGGTCATCATGTAAGATCATCAAGTTCAAGCAAAGATAATCAGATGCCCGTCCCCTCGAGCTTACCCTACCGAGAGCCAGATATAAATCACCAAGGCTGGCTCAGTGTTTCTTGCCTCTACGGGGATAAGCCAGTAATTGGGCCATGGTTAGATACACGTAATTTTGCGTGTTTCTGATCGTGCTCATTGCTGAAACTGTTGTTTCTATGCAACAGTACTATTCTAGCCCCTGATCTGTCCACGGTTTTGATGGCGAGCCGTAACTCTCGCAAAATTTAATCTTTTTGGCTGGATCTTGCTCTGGGACATTCATTGGCTCATGATACATGACTTGCGGAGTTTACAGATTATTTGAGGAATGAGAGCTATTGGTACGACGATGCCGGTTTTGATGCCACTTTTGACACCTGATGTGGAATCGACATCATTGCTTTATGCTGCATGCACTTTTTCCCTTGCACTCAAGCTGAGTCTCTGAAGCAACTTGGAGCACATTCAGAATTCCGGGGAATTTTCTCTGGGGGAATCCATGGTCTAGACGAAGAGATATCGGGGAAGTGGAATCGGTTTTGATCAAAAACCGGCTTTTTCGGGCATCCTGATTTTCTGGAGCCCTCATTTCTTGCACAATAAATCTAAATTTCGGGGAGGAGACAACTACTATGCATGGCCACCGCATACTATTTTTTCCAAGTGTTCTATTCAGATTTGCGACCGGGATTCCCAAAAATTCCACTTCGGGGTGCATGGACACATCAGGGGCTAGAATAGTACAGGTTCCTGGTAGCTGTTGGGCAAACCACAGAGAAACGGGTGGATGCTCTAAGGAATTAGAACGTCCATTAGTTAGTCTCACCCTGAAAACCGTAAGGGAAACGTGCAGCCAATTAATAAGTCAAGGAACTTCTTTTGACTTGTTTCCAACATCCACTTAAGCAACGGAAACGGGTCAAAGGAACAGGAGTTGGGATATGTGTTGTGTTGTGTTGAGACGCCGGGGAGACACGCTTGGTCACAAGTGTTCCGGTTGCTGGAGTTGCCGGTTTCCATCGAATGCGGATACACCGAAACAGGTGGTCGGCTATTCTGAGGATCTGGATCACAACTCTAAAGGTGTTCCAAGGTTCTTTCCCAAGAACCCTTTCTGGAAACCCTAGAGAAACGGGTATCTACCGAGACCTACAAAGGAGTATTATCAAGTTCCGCACTTGGAACCAAAGGGAGAGTTGAGTTGAAGCAGAAACGGGTCGAACGAGTTCAGTGCCGATCTATCGGTGATCAACACACCCTCTGAATAATACAGGGGTGCTGCTGACGGGTTCCTGCCTCGTAATTGGCAAGGGAACATGGTGTGCTCGCAGTTGGGAACCAATGGGAGGCGACACTCGGAAGAACAACCAACGGAAACACGGTTAAAGAGGCAGATAAACGGTGAAACGGTGCACTTCTTATATGACTAGGAATAGCTAATTGATAGGTATTGCGAACCAACACCCAAAACAACCAACCACAACCAATCTACCTCCAAAGATCTAAGTGCTTCTCTTTGTGAGTTCGGGTCCGGGCCGTAGTATGCGACCAGCAGGTTTGAACAAACACAAGTTTGATTTATAGGCTTCCAACAACACACTCTACAATGTACTAGCAATATGCAACCGCCAACAACAACACTGCTAGGAACCTAGGGATGGTCCGGGGGTGTGTTTATATGGGGTGGATACAAGATGGCTGGACCGCTAGGTCGAGAACACCAGGGCAGAGTATGTAGGTTTGTGAAAATCCTCGCTAAGGGCAGCCCCAAAGACTACTGAGGCTAACAACAAATGGACTTCAATCCTCAAACAGCAAAACTCTCCTTGACCGCCGACCTATTCCTTAACCAAGAACAGGAACCTTTCCGCTTTTATCGGCACTAGTTCACTACAAGTGTCCAGCTAGCGACCCAACACACTACGACAGAGCTTCCGTCTATATCGGGGTGAAGGCGAAGTAACTGACAAGTTATAGCCAAACTAGAGGTGGGGGCACCTAGTCCGTCTTCTTCTTAGTGGGCTCAAGTCAACACACAATCCACCTAGCAAGCGATCCAACACACTACGACAGAGCTTCTGTCTTGTCGGGGTGAAGGCAAAGTCACTAGCGCAAACTGCAGTTGGGTCTCGAAGAGAACACCCTTGTTTTATATGTGGAGGTCTAGGACCAACAACACGAAATCCTCAACTTAGTCACTCGATGTTTCCAGAGTCCACAGTTTACTGATTCCAATATAAAGACTACTACAAGTGAAGTTCGGTATCAACCTCCACTAGCAGCCTGAGTCCACTAGCACCAGCTTCGTCCAAAGTCTGGGGCGTAATGTTCTTTGACCCTAGTCTGTCCTGCGCTCCCTTTTATACTACTAGGTGTGAGTTACATGTGAAAGCGAGCTGAATAATACAATAAGCAATATTAGATGATAAGAAATACGGTCAGCCAATGAGACAACTGCCGTTTGGTTTTGGGACTGGTTTGGTATATGCCAGGTCAGCCTCGCTGACCGGCTAGTGTTCAACCGTGGGTATATCAATGGATCCTCAGCCCTCCGTCTATGCCGAGTACCCCTTCTGGATCAACCGGCAATGTAGCCGGTGATCTAGGTCATCTCTACTCCGTCAGAGCGTCAATCTATTACATCTAGGCGACGCAGTGTTGCGACCAACATCAAATGGTCATAGCTCGTTGGTCAAAACATCGATCCACCCTCCGGTCATCGGCACAGGCTGTACGATCGTCCCTAGCTCCGATCCAATAGCTGACTGTCTATTCCCCTTCGCCCTAGCTGCCCAGATCGGGCACTAGCCGCGTGCTGCTGCATCTCGTATGTCGTGGTATGTCTTTGTCAAAGCCCTAGCCGGTCGCTAGTAGGGTTATTCCGCCTAACACCGTCTAGTTGCTTATCTAGAGATTAGATAGTACCACCGGTTACCGCGCCGAGCTTCCTAGCTCTAGGCGTAGTCCCCTAGCTGTACTTCCATCATAGATATCCGTCTGCTAGACCCTCGCTAGCTCCATCCCAAGTCATCTCTGGACTACTAGAGTCTCCTAGGTCATGTCTCATGAATGTATAGGCAGTGGTTTAATCCCTGGTTGTTTGTACACTCAGCTAGCAGCTAGCGCGTCACACTAGCGCAGCCTCGCGCTACAGTCAGCAGTTAGGGCTCGCTCTGACTCTCCTTTATATCACCTAACAAGTGGTCTGCGTACTAGCTGGTATGCTAGTAACAACAGAAGTGCTAGTTGCTTCCCGTTGTATAAATACTGGTCATAGGAAATCGCAAAATTAGCCCTAGATGCCGCGCATTTATGTTACGCCGTTTCAACGGACTTTTGACTCATTGGGATTGTGTTTTGGGCTTTGTAACAGTGTCTTGGTGGTTGTATAAGTATCCGAGGGTGTTTCTACAATGGACACAGCATCTTCCCCCGAACTAGTAGGCAATATGCTTGTGCATTGGGTTGATCTGGGATCATCGGCGAACACACTCTTATAGAGTAGCACTATTAGTCGAAATCTTAATTGTTTCTGAATCATATATTATTCTGGAAACGCACTTGGGCTCTGCCTGGAAACTGTTAGAAACTCTGTGAATCTGTTTGAACTGGGTGTCATGTGCCGTGACTTCACATCCTTTTCGGATGCCATCGGACTCCGACGATCTCTGATCCCGATTATATCTGACACTGCCTTTCTGCATTCGCCCTTGTTCTATTGGTTCGTACTGCATATGATTCCTTCTGACTCCTATGTTACACTTTATGCTTCTCCATCACGGAGTCATTGGAGACCTGATGATATATCCGAGTCAGCTTGACTCCACTTGACTCATAACGACTCGATCCATCACGGACCCACTCAGAACTCCGAAGCTCCGGTACTTACATTATATCCCCACTAATACTTTACTCTCGTATAAATACAAGCCATGTCGGTAGTTAGACTTCAGTTTGAATATCGACTTAGTCTGCCCTATACTCTTCCTCTCGGACTTCCGTCCTCCTCCGAGTCTCTCTCCGAAATTGGGCACCAGGCGTAGAGAAGGGTGCAGTGCACGAGCTGAAGCCAAGCCCCTTCCCTTCAGTATATGGGTTCGGTATTCTGTTCGGATTCCGATACTTTCCCTCTACATCTCGACCCCTTCGTCTTGCTTATACGCACTTCATCTCTCAGGCGTATCTCATACCTCCGTCGGATCCCGGTGATAAGCACGGGATTTGTCCACCCATGAAATCTTCGCTTTTTCGCGTTTTCATGACAAGACATGTGCCGGGCTACGCTCCAGAAGTGTCAGTACTGAGGTTCCCAAGTAGCTGGCAGGGCAGGAACCACTGAGTAACGGATGGGAACGGGGAGGAATACTCTGGAACCATTGGCATGTGCTCGCTCCGAAACCTGTAGGAGATGTGTAGCCCAACGATCAAGTGGAACGTGAAGTCTACTCTATTCCCGCTCACGGAACTAGACGGGACGGACTGGAATCCTGTTGTGGTGTGTTGGACATGAGATGCGTAACGCGTTCTGATCATATGATCACTGGAAGGGGCTGGGAACATCATATCTTGATGGATCCACGCCGTCCCGGGCATTCCGGATAAGGGATGGTCACTAAGCGAGGGTCCGATCACTTGGACCTACAGTTGTCGGCTCCTGGAGCAAGTACCCATACTGGGAAGTACTTCGAATGTGGTATCCCTGGAGAGCTACGGACTGGGGGCTTCGGTTCCAGACGTTCCAGTAGACGGGAAAGGCACCGGTATTGGGAGGAACAGCATATACAGTCGGGATCGACATAGGGGATCGGTTGTGATGGCTCCGGCACAGTCTGACCGATCGTACATGTGCACAGGATCGCACCAGGATGGCGTGCTCGACATGGGCAGCCAATAGAAGGACTCAGATACCCATTCTTACGACGGATACACGGAAGTCGGACGGATAAACGGACTATTTTACTCATACTTACTTATTCTTGGACGTTTCCATGTGTTTCAGCGCTTTGTATTTAAGTAGCGGGGCATCTTGGGCGACTTCACGGAATCACCCCACGGCTAGTAGGCGGAAACGCTTGCGAATTGGGCAGATACCGGGGAGTTCGAACAAAGTGTCTCTTAGAATTCATCTTGGCTTGGAATCTTTTCTTTTGTGATCGGTATCCTTGGGATCCGACTTTGCCATTTGACTGGAACTGTTGGGATTGTGCTGAGTACGCACTTGGTTGTTTGGGTTGTGTTGTAAAGATCTTGGGATCGGAACCCACTACTGTTGGAAAGCTTGGGATCGGAACCCACTACTGTTAAAGAGCTTGGGATCGGAACCCACTACTGTTGTTACTGTGTCACGCTTGGAATCGGCATCCATCTCGCTTAGGAGAACCCCAGCACCCCATTCTCGTTTGTTTTCATAGCTGAGAAGCTTTACATCATCGCGCTCTGTGCTTCCTGTCTGTTCGGGTCAATCCTCGTTCACTCAGATCTAGCCTGAACACTTGCACAGCAAGGGTTCCATTCGCATCGACACTCTCGTTGTGTTCCATTAGCTTTCCTGTCTGTTCCGGTTCCATTCCGGTTCACTCAGATCAAGGCTCAAGTACTTGGACTTTGTTCCAAGGACTTCTATAAACAATACAACACTCTCTCTTTGTTTTTGAGGTCTATACCATTCCCTGCAACCTTTTATAAGGCCCTGTACCAGGGTCTGATACTTGTCTGTGCACGTCTCGAGCACTTCCGTTCCGTTCCGACACACTTCTGTGTGTAGGTTTGGTTTTGGTTGGTGTTTTCTTGATAGGTTCAGAGCACATTGATCACCGGTCGGGAACTGGTACTTGACAGTATATTCAAACTGGTTCTTCTTACGCCTTTCCTCGTTTATGTCACTTCTGCTCTCTGCTGAAGAACAAACCAGACAACAAAACGAACGATCCATTCAGCATCTTGCATGCTTCAACACTACCATCACTCCTCCCGAGATTGCTGAGCAAAACCGACTCCGAGATCAGCATATTCGGTCTCAGCTTTTCAACTGCCAAAACTACAGCGCAGCTCTTCGGAACTCCACTAGTAACAACATCCAATCGGCATACAACATACGTCAAGCAGCGCACATCGCTGGTGCCATGTCTACAACCACCGCAACCCAAACCATGCATACCCAGTCGGGTGTGGCCCTCACAAATCCATCTCACAGTCTGGCAGCCCCCAAATGCGAAAAGGTAGCCTGATTGACATCGAGGAGGTGGACAATACTCCGAAGCCCGATGTAGCTCGGGTCCCCGAAGAGGCTCCAGATCCGGAGCCCGAGGGTACTCGTTCTCGCTCAAGCAGCACCAATCCTTTCCACAATGAGCAAGGGGTTCCAATTGAGAATCCAACTCCGGTTAGAGGTGGAAGTGGTGGAAATGGTGGAGGAGGTAACGGTGGAGGTGGAGGTGGAGGTGGAGGTGGAGGCAGAATTCCGGGTCCTCCTCGGAGTCTGTGCCCTCCTAATCTGGATTGGTCCTCTTTGGACTTCCTGTGTGCAATGTCCCAGGTTATTGGCCAAGGCATCAGAGATCCTTTAAAGAATCAAAGCACTCCTCCTTCCTCGGATAAGTCTCGGGCCCGAGTTCGGGATCCTGACACCTTCGACGGCAAGGACCCCGACAAACTCCGAACTTTCCTCTTCCAGAGCATCCTCAATTTCAAGGATCACCCTTCGGCATTCGTTCGGGATCACCAGAAGGTCAATTATATGATCTCCTACCTTACTGGTGATGCTCTTGGATGGTTTGAACCTTCCATTGTCGATCCGGACCCCGAGAATATCCCCACCTGGCTCAACAACTACGACACCTTCGTTTCCGAGCTTCAGCTCAACTTCAGCACCTACAATCCCCAACAGGAAGCCGAGAACGAGATTGTCACTCTCCGGATGGCGAGAAACAACACATCCAGAAGTATCTGGTCCATTTCAATAAGCTTTCGCAGCTTACGGGCTGGAACTCCCTCGCTCTCCGGAAGGTCTTTTACGATGGGCTTCCTGAACGCATTCAGATCAAGCTTTGTGATCTCCCGGGCGGTAAACCGACTACACTCAACGTTTTGAAGATTTCGGCTCAATCCATTGATGCCTCCCATTGGGAATGGCAACGTGAGCAGGAACTCTGTCGGGCCCAGAACCCCCAATCTTCGGCAAAATCCTCGGGCACCGACAGCAAGTCCACGTCCAATGACTCTTCTACGGCGCAAGCCAGTGATTCCAAGAAGAAGAAGAAAAAGGGCAGTGGGGGGAATGGAGGGAACTCCGGTGGATCCTCCGCTCAAACTTTGTCTTCTTCGACTTCGGAAAAACCGTACGCCAAAGTCCTTAGCTCGGACGGCAAATTGCTTCCCGCCGAGAAAGCCCATCGGATCGCCGAAAACCTCTGCTTGCTTTGAGGAGGTAAGGGACATCACAGCAACGAATGTCCTAAGAAGAAACCGGCTGCTGGACGCACAGCCACTACCGATTCGGCCGTGTCGGCTCCGGCTCCCACTGCACAGTCGGGAAACTGATTAGCGACTCTCGGAACTCCGTGCGACCCGAGGGTCATGAAAATAGTCTCGATCACGCGGAATCCTCTGCCCTTTCCGATCCGAAATCTTTATGCCCCATCTTACGATCTCTGCAGATTCAGTCGGACTTCTGAGCTCTTGTTGACTCTGGTTCGTCTGATTGTTTCATAGACCCTGTCCTCTGTACCACCAATAATCTCACTCGTGTTCCGATTCCTCCGCTCTCGATGGATCTCCGGGAACAATGATTTCTGAGAAAGTCCTAATGGACGTTTCTTTCCCCTCTGGTGACTCGACTCCGGTTGAATTATATGTCACACCTCTGGATTCCGCTTGCTCTGTTGTGCTTGAATACAATTGGCTGGGCATCTGGCCAAATCTTTTTCCGCTCACCTGGCTCTGCTATTCCTCCTTCGGCTCCGGCCAAAGTCCGTCCGTCAGATTCCGCCGACACCATTCCTCCCATTGTGGAGCCATCTGTTGCTCCTCCGGTCGATGCTAAACCCCTGTTGATCTCCTTCATAGGAGCAGCTGCCTTTGCTAGTGCACTTCGCGCTAAAGGCAGTCGACTTTATCGCCTAGGCCTCTCTGAGGTATTAGGAAAGTCATCCGATACCACGTCCGCTCCGGACTTATCCGGCATTCCGACGGAGTATCAGGACTTCGCTGACGTTTTCTCGGCTTCCGAGTCAGAAAAGTTAGCTCCGCATCGGCCATAAGATCGAACTTGAGGACAGGCAATCTCCACCGCCCGGCCCCATTTATTCCCTCTCCCAGCTTGAGCTGGTAGCTTTCAAGAATTCCTGGAAGAACCTTAACAATGGGTTCATTCGACAGTCTTCGTCGCCCCACAGAGCTCCGATTCTCTTCGTCAAGAAGAAATCGGGTGAACTTCGCCTTTGCGTGGATTTCCGGGCGTTAAATCACATCTCCCAGAAGGACCGATATCCACTTCCTCTCATTTCCGATCTTCTGGACGCCGGTCGGAGTGCGAAGGTCTTCACCAAAATTGACCTGAAGCACGCCTATCACCTCGTTCGGATCGCCGACGGCGATGAGTGGAAAACCACATTCCGAACTCGCTACAGCTCTTTCGAGTGGCTCGTCATGCCCGAGGGCCTGACCAACGCTCCTGCTGCTTTCCAGCGATTCATGAATGACCTCTTTTCGGACCTCCTCGACGTCAATGTTGTTGTATATCTGGACGACATCCTCATTTATTCCGAAAATCCATCGGAACACCAACAACATGTGCGCGAGGTGCTTCGGCGCCTTTGGAAAGCCGGGCTTTTCGCCTCGCTCAAGAAGTGTGCATTCAGCATCGAAACGGTGGAATTCCTAGGCTACATTCTCTCGCCCAACGGACTTTCTATGGATGAGTCAAGGTCAAGGTTATTCGGGATTGGCCGGAACCCCGAAAGGTCAAGGACGTCCAGTCATTCCTTGGCTTTGCCAATTTCTATTGGCGCTTCATTGCCCATTACTCGGACATTGTGGTGCCGCTCAGGCGGTTTACTCGGAAATCCGAATGTTGGGTGTGGTCCCCAGAGTGCCTAAAAGTGTTTGATACGCTTAAACTTGGTTTTTACTTCGGCTCCGATTCTGACCCATTGGATCCCAGGCGCCCAGTTAATTCTGGAATCCGACGCCTCCGACTATGCCATTGCGGCCATCCTCTCAATTGTTTGCCCAATGGAGAAATTTGTCCGATGGCCTTCCACTCTCGGACCCTCTTGGCTGCCGAGCTGAACTATGACACCCATGACAAGGAACTGCTTGCTATCTTTGAAGTGTTCCGTGTCTGGTGTCGGTACCTCGAGGGTGCGGTTCCTGCGATCAACGTGGTCACAGATCACAAAAATTTGGAATATTTTGCTATGACCAAGCTCTTGACTCGCTGGCAAGCTCGGTGGTCTGAGCTTCTTTCCGCCTTCAACTTTGTCCTTTGGTTCCGGCTGGGACGGCTCGGTGGCAAGCCCAATGCTCTCACTAGACAATGGAACGTCTACCCTAAAGAGGGGACAGTGGCTACGCCAGTGCGAATCTGCATAATTTCCGTCCAGTCTTCACTCAAGATCAACTTAACACATCACTCCGAGCTACATTCTTATACGAGCCGGTACTCCGAGCGGCGCATGTTATGGACGTTAATCAACTCCACGCAGATATCCGAGCTGCACTTCCCGCGGATCCCGTCGCTTCCCGACACTTTAACGATACCTCCAACCCCAGGTGGGTTACTCATGACGGCCTTCTCTATCAAGATGGACGCATCTATGTTCCGGAGTCCGACGAACTCCGACTTAGAGTGTTACTCGACAAACATGATCACAAACTCGCTGGTCATTGGGGACAGAACAAGACACTTGCCATGGTGCGACAAGAATATGTATGGCCCAGACTCCGAAAAAGAGTGCTTCAAGTTTTGGGCCTTGGTACTGATCGAGAAGAAGCCATACCACATGTATAAGAACAGAACTGGATGCATCGGAGACTTTTATATCAAATTTTGACCTGGGTTCCTTGTAAGCACTGACTGAATGGCCACCAGATGCTATACAAGTCTGCTGGCACGGTGGAAATCACTGGCTTGGTCGGCGTGAATCACAGTGAAATTCAGCGGACTGGTAGTTTTTTTGCACCACTGGTTTCCAGCGGAATCCAGCAGGGGCAGAACAGAACCCACCGGATTCCACTGGCATCACAATGCTCGGCAGTGGGAGCCGCCATCAGCCGATGCCGACTACTGCCGATCGGCCGGTTGCTAGCTCCGCGCAACAACATGCGCTGACTAAACCGCCCCCAAATGGATTGTATCTGGGCCTGTGATGTTATGAGTGTCCCAAAATTTAAACCGTACCCGCCAGTAGGAGTTCTCCAAAACTATATCAACTCAGATATTCTGCATTGACCCTTGCCAGGTCGCGAGCTCGAGAAATGTTCTGAACCAGCGGAAAAGAAAAAGTGAAGCCGTGCCGCCGGCCATCAATTGTAGCCAGGGACGGTGCTGCAGCCACGTCGAGTCCGTTGGGATCAAATTCTCTGGAGACGTCTCTAGAGACTTCAGCGCGATAGACAGGCGGGTAGAAGTGATGGACAGATCGCAATCATCTAGTATGTGGCATGTTTTTTCAGCCGAAAATTACCTCGAGCATGCCATCATTGTAATGCCTACCCTTCACCTACCACTCAGAGCTCATCATTCGTCGAGACAGATATTCGTTTGTTGGAATTTTGTAATAACTGTGGTGGAACGGTGGATAGTAGGGGTGGATTGCGCCAGCTCAAGATTGACCAAGCTAGTGCGTGAACCAATGCTCCTGAAATCCCTCCTCAGTGCTAAATAATCATCTGTGCTTGTCAGTCCTCGCATGCTTGAGATTCATCATCTCTTCGGACTCGGCTTCTGACGCGCCACCCGCCCCGATCATTTGGGTTCGAATGTCGAAGCGATTCAAGCACCTCTTCTATCGTCGGTCTACCGTCTACAGGACCAATAGCTCTGCCTGCGGATAATGAGCCCGTACTCAAACTTAGTGGGCAAATTCCTCGTGGGACCTACCTGCGGACCTATCCAAGCACCTAACCCATTGGTCTCAGCTATCGACAGAATGGGACACCCATAAAACTCTCGGGATCATCGCCGACAGCCACGAAAATGCGCAACGGGATAATCCGCGCGGCATCCAAACTGCTCTCCTCCGCTGGCGGCGAGTCCAATACCGTTCTCGTCGACGTCAGCCAAACCCGTACCATCTTCTGGCCTCTCGTCCGCAGCCTGGGCGAGCGGGTCATATGGGGCAGCTCGCACATGACCCGCGCGCGATCCGGACCTTTCAGTATCAGTATTATTATCTCGGTCTTTTCAACATTCCTCCAGTATCAACATGGTCTTACTACAACGAGTCACAGGCGAGTCTACCGCACACCCTCCTGGAAACGTTGCTAAATATCTCGTAGGAACTCGTCAGAGCACTATTCATTAGGCCCGTGAACCGCATATACAAGGCGCTCGCGAAGGGGGTTAAAAAGAACAAGAAAGACGCGGACGATGTCAATCTCGAGAGAGGGCAACCAGCTCGGGAAATGCCGCGTACCACTTTCATTGGGCATGGCGTCCGCGATACCGAGCAGGCAAACGAGCTGTGGACCCTCGTCGACCAGGTCAAGGACAAACTCAAGACCCGGTTCAAGTCCCTCGGGATCGTGATTGTCAGCGAACCCGTCTTGCTGCGTCATAACTCAGAGGACGAGCGGCTCATTCTTGATTATTTCTGCACGATGCATGTGTCAGAGACGTTCGTCCTCTATTCGGGAGTCAGCCCAACTCCGCCGGTGCTCTGCGAGGTACGTCCGGAAGTAAAATTCAATCCGACTGCTCGTTGAATCGGATTCTGCGCAGAACCTATTTCTGCTGTTCGCAGACGGAGTTCATCGAATCGGAGGGTCTAAGGCCGAAAGGTATGTTCCTTTTCCTGTCTCCGATTTTCGGCTTAATCCTGGGGTAGGCTGTGGCCGAAAGTGCTCAAGCTTTAAGCAGACGATAAATGAACCACGGCCTGTCTGCGAAGCGATTCCACCTGATACTTCGTACTCAGCCGAATGATGCCCGACAGGGTACCGAAAACGGTTTTCGCGGGATATGGGGGAAGAATCTAAGCCAGGTTTCAGACAAGCATCAGATATATTCCAAGCAACCTACCGGTAGTCGAACAATGCCTTGAGAAAGCACCTCAGATCGTCTCGGCGTCCGACAATAGGACGACAGGACAGCCATCGACGGCAGGGGCACCTTCGGATTGGGGAAACTCCAGCATGTCGTGGAACACGGGAGAATGGGCCGCGAATCCGCCGTAGACGCGGAAAGAGCTCGAGGCCATCCCAGCCTTAAGCATCCAAGTGCCGTCATTGAACCAGAGACCAGACTTGGCAGCGGGCTAAACCACCAAAGGGGGGGTGGAAGTCGCCGCTACGTCTAGGTCTAAGGCTTGCACGATAGACATTGCGTTCAGCAGAAGCGAAAGGAATGGAAGAACAAACGCGAGGCTTGCACGTGGAACGACAATTTGTCTCAATTTGTAGTCCAGACGCGAACCTTATCATGACGTCATGACGGTCGGGTACGAGACTAGACAAATTGTAGCGAGGAGCGGCCATCATGGGGCACTCTCGGCAGACTGGCGAACTCAGGGATGGGCGATACATAACCACACTGCGACCTCAATTCGCCATGAGAGATTCGGAGTGATCATTTTCAGATGCCAAAGATATAACAGACCACAAGATGGGACTGTGGGCGCCTAGAACCTGGATTGCTCGTCTTTTGAATAGCAAGCATCCCGCATCACCACCGCTTATAATTACTTGCGGTATTTTGTGGCCGAGGCCGCCCACATCGATCCGTCATCTGTATCAGTAGAGATATTATTAGTCGTTTCGGCGGGGACTGGGATGACGACGCTAATCCCGACGAAGGAGAGCCCGTGGCGCAACAGAGAACTCGACTGTCCATGCACAGGTCGCGCGGTGTGCTAATGGTAAGGGGCAAGTCGGCTGGACAGAGTATTAAACATTCATCGCATACGAAAGAATTGGATATATTCAACGTCGTGTGAACGAAGTTGAAACGCCAACCCACGGGGACATACATAGAACTTAGAAGGCTCCAATATTGACGGCATCGTATATGAAGGGGATCGGCCGATTCGGCGGCTAACATGATTCGGGTTAGATACTCCACCCTAACGAACGTCACCTCCATAGTATAATGAAAGAATAACGGGACGGGGCCAAGAATATTTACAGAGGCGGGCACAGAACAGCGATGTTTTCAGAGGCAGGCGCAGGACACCGACTGGAGGAACTCACTCGATGGTCGGTGTGTAAACTTCAACTTCCTGACGGGAGTGTGATCAGTTTAGAAGCGCAATACACTCGCAGATAGTGGAGTCATCTGACAACCGACAGAGCCTACCGGATTTCCGGACTCCAAGAAATTGGCGGCGAAGGAGCGGCTGATAATCCAGATTAATACTCAGCTGCGAGCCTCTTCAGCAGCACAAACGGAAACTGTGGAGGAAAATAGATACCTTCGAGGCTATCTTCAACTTTGCAACGGCGCAATCAAGATAGAGAAACGGCCCAACCTGCGCGCCCAGCCCTCCGCCGGAGCTTTAGAAGATCAAAGAAGACCAATCTATCACCAGATCTAGGGTCAATGAAACAGCGCATTCGCCACGACGGGGTGGAGTGCCCTTCACCACTCGCTATAAAAGCCAGCCGTTTTCAGGAAACAGCCAGGATCTCTCCAGCCTGCAAATCTATTCACTTACGGTTCCCCACCCATCGACGATATGCGCTTCACGACCCCGCTCTCTCTTGTTGTCTCCTTCTTCCTCACCGCCGCCGTGCACGCCGCCGGCCCCACCCCGCTCGACGTCTTCGTGCCGCCTATCACGTCCCCGACTGCAGAGACCGTGTGGGTGAGCAAGACACAGCAGACCCTTACCTGGTACGTCCGTCCTCTCCGAGGAGTCCCGATGTGCTGAATGAGGCCACATATAGGGATGCGAGCGGCGCCCCGCCGAACATCTCCAACGGGGCACTGCTGCTCCTGCGCTCTAACGGCATCACTGCGCCCTGTAAGAATCAGTCACCGCTTCCGTTGTTGTTTTCTGATTTATACTTAATTGCCTGCGTGCAGTCATTCTAGCCCAGGACTTTGATTTGCGCACTGGGAACCTGACTATCACTGTGCCGTGGGGTTCTGACCGGAACGACCTATCAGCTTGTTTGTGCGTCAGATCCGTTGAATGAGCAGAAACAACGCACTAATAGTTCCAGTGTTCGGCGACTCGGGGAATTTCAGCCCGGAATTCACGATCCAGACATCCGACTGAATCAAGGCCGACTAGTACAATCGAGAACTGAGCATAATCTGGACTCTTTAAGGACAATAATGGATTCCTTGTAACAATCTTGAGCACCCTGTGGACCTATTCAGCCCCCATCCAACCAGTAGAACAGAGGCCGTACGCGGTGAGATGGCGGTGAAGCAAGGCCAGTCTTAGCGTGCGCTTCCCCGAGCAAGATGGCCTGTCGTTCAGATGATCTGCGCGGCCAGTTCCCTCGTTGATGGAAGAACGAGGCAGTTGCTTCACTCGAGTCCCGAGAGTTACCTGAAGGGATTGAGCTTGTCTACGATGGAGCGCGGAATGTCGAGATTGAGCCGCATGCGGAGTGGAATCGTCCGAGACATGCGACGCGACGTCCTGCTTGATAGGTTGATAGGTTAGAGAGGTTTTTCCGGCGTTTTTCCGTGCTGCATGGCATGCAGCAGCTACAGTGCACGGTGCGGCTGTCGCAGATTTCAGTAAACAAACAACTTGAAGCGCGCCGCCCGTATTTGGCCCGTAGTGGGGCCCGGTAGACAGCGTCAGATTCAGAGACGAAGTGGCAAGCATGGAGGATAACTGACACGTGATCCCATACGAGGTCCACGAAGCGCACACTGGTGCTCGCTGAACGGCGAGCAGTGCAGACGAAGGAGGAGAGCAAGGGGAAAGTGACCAATTTAAAATCGTCGGAGCCGAAGCCCGAAATTTGAATCACGATCATCCATCAAAAACGTTTTGATAGTCTCACGGTTCGCAGGTGCTAACTGAACAGTAAGCGGTGCGCGTCAGATGAGGAAGTGAGAAGGGTCATAGTTTGGACTTGAACAGAGCAATCAAAGCGAAAATCACCCGGTAGACGTGAAGCCGAAGCTTAACCGCAGGAAGCAGAAATATAGGCTGGACCTAGTCTTTAGGGTTTACTTCACAAACGAGATACAAGTTTTTTCGTGATGTGCAGGCGAGTAATATACCCGGAGGTAACAAGTTCGCTGGCAGCCGCCCCTGGCTACCGGTGGTCATTGGCGGCGGCTGCCGGACGGTGTTTGGACTGTCCATCAATGATTTTCGCCATCCACCACCAGGCCATCCGGATTCCACTGGTTTCCGCCGGCAAGTGCTGGATGTCAGCAAGGTAGTTTTCAATTATTCAAGACCATATGCAACAAGTATAAATCAAAATAAGGCCAGTAGGGCCGACGAGCGGCAGAGCCTGCTACCCGGAAAATACAGGCCCTTTGAACTACAATTAATCAATTAAGACCATTACTAGTCTAGTAGTACACGCGGCCCAACACTCGCTCGGTCGGCGCTGGCGCACCGACCAGCTCGCATTGGGCCACAGAAAAAAAGCACCTAATGTATCGGGTATCTTTCATTCGGTATATCAGTGGCCTAATTAGGACAGCACTGAGCGACATTTAGAATCCTCTTGATCGAGAACCAACACTGGTTTTATTGTGTCCCAACCCATCATGCTGGTTCTTCAACTTCACCTCAAATGCACTGGCACTCAACTCAGCATTTATCACAGTTCAGACTCTTTCTCGTTTACACTAATATATAACTAGAAACATCTTATGTGTGTCATCACACAGGTCGCCTTCAGCTTGGCCTAGTTGGCGACGGTAGCCACATCGGTCTCGTTGCCCCCAGGCGAGCTGTACAACCAATTAGCGGGCTCGCTCTCAAAGTCACGACTTGTGTAGTGCAGGTACTCACATCCCGCGGGCCCCGGGGCAGGCAACCCAGGCGGAGCGAATCGACGTGTGGCCCTGATTCCAGCAGGCGGGACCAAAGCCCTGGCCGACCTGCGAGGCGGGGGTGCAGTTGTCCTCGTTGTGGATTGTGACACGGTTCGAGGAATCGATGCCCGAGAACAAGACGGAGGCGAAGTCTATCAGGCGCAGATTCATTGGCAGGTGCAAGGTGAAAAATAAATGGGGGTGTGAAACTTACTACCGGGGGGATCGGCACAGAAGTTGCAGCTGCCTTGGTAGGTGTCCTGGAACGAATTGCAGCCCGTCGAGGTGGAGAACTGGACGGTAGCCCCGCTGACGCTGTGGGCGGCAGCGGCGACAACGAACGCAGTGAAGAAGTTTGAGAATTGCACTGTATACAAAATGGATGAGGGTCAAGCCCAGTCAAAAGTCCACGAGATCATGTGAGATTATGTGAGTTAGAACGAGACTTTGACAGACGGGCTCACCGCAACTCGTAACAACTCGCAGGATCACAATTGTGGCACTGATTCTCGGTATCACGCGAGCTCAGTTGAGCTATTAAGCGCCAAAGTTCAAACGATCTCGTTTAATTGCTCTCCGACCAACAGTGCATTGATCCACAGAATGGGATGGATTGAGATGGAATGGGCTGTTTATTCAGATGAGGGGCGAGATGGTCTGAGCGAAAACGAGTTGTATTAAAAAGCTACTACGTAAATAATGCACCAATCTGAATCCATTATTGCTCCCATGTATCCCTAGACGTCTAGACTGCAGCGCTTGTTCCCGTAACCGTGTTGATGCGTTTACGGATGTCCTCGAGCGACGGCCGCGGGGCGGATGCCTTTTTCTGTGTATTTAATTAGACACGAACACAGCCAGAACGAGAAGATCAAACCAGTTCTTTAGAATACTTGTCGTACGCCTACAATAGGTTGCAATCAGACGCGGGACAGACTGGGAGTAGAGCTGGCCATACCTGGAAAAGAGCCGAGGGCGGCTTCTCCTGCTCGAGGGCCTTCCACCGCTCACTGAATTCGGCTGTCGAGCCACCTACATCGAGAGCATAGACAGCTAGGTATAGATTCCTAAGAAATCAATCAGAAGGGACTAGGAATCAGAGGAGGATAGATACCGATGTGTGGTGTACGTTGCATGGGGTTCCGCTTTCTTCGAACCAGCAGTCTTGCTCTTGGTCGAAGATGATGCGGTCGCAGGTGGCGGTGGCGGCAGAGGCCGCCGCGGGGGTGGGAGAGTACGGGGAGGGGGCCCAATGACGACAGAAGCGCTGGAGGAATTGGTAAGCGCATGAATGGCAATGAAAATAGAAACACTTACAAAAGCTCGGTTGGCTCGGAGTCCTTTTGGGTCTCCGGTTCCGGGGTGGCGAATTATCGACTGGCGGGGCCGGTGGTGGCAACACAAGCAACGACCCCGACAAGCAACCCTGTCGGCAATGTGACGAAGAGCGCTCGGGTATGTGTCATGCCATTGCCGCGGTGGCAATGGGCAGAGCAAGCAGGGAGAGAGATGGGCGCGAGAGATGGCCGCAGGGAGGAGAGGGGAAGAGGGTGGTGGTGGGTGAAAAGAATGCGCTGGCAGCTGTCACAGCAGCTGTCACTGGATGCCTCACCACGCGGTCGACTTCAAGCTAGTGAACTAGCCGATGAGGGGAGAAGTACGGCGCGATCGATTGAGCTGTGAGTGTAGGCCTGCTCAATTCGTCTCTCATAATCTCAGCCGATTCCGCTTCATCAATTGATGTGCACTGCGAACTCAAATGATCTCTCCCGATCTCGCGGACTTTTCACTGGGGGTCAAGATTGACGGTGGTTGAGAATCCTCTCACTAGCTGCAGTAGTCGAAGAATCTGTTTGTTGAGAGGGATTGATTCTGAGAATTTGGTGGGCACTCCGATGGCCTTTATACCTTTTTCATTACCGTCTAAACATAGAGTTCGAACTTGAACACGGTCTGTGGCACCCGCGAGTGGAGAGCTTACCTCACCAGTGTTACACTGCGCGGAAGGCTGTTGAATGGGCAAGTATCAAAATAAACCTACATCTGTTTCACAATTAAATTCATCTTTGGGGACTAGACGCTCTCTCATTGAACGTACGTAGTTTGCGCTCCAAATATGGTTGAAGAGCGGAGAAACACAGGATATTCCCGCCGGCAGGCCCCGGCACAGATCTTTTTTCGCGTACCGACGGAGATCAGTAATTTGAACTGCGTAAAACCTTATTTTCGCGGAGTGGTCCGCAAAGGAAATGAGAACCCCGCTATGCTGGGAGCACTGAAACACTGCCAATGATGTCCTCAAGAGGTTAAATCCTAGACGATCTTGGCACAGAGTCTGAGGCGTTGCTGATATCTGTGTGCTTTCTACCTTGTCACCTTCCGCCTCCATCGGCATGCACAATTTTACTGGGAGTAGTCACATAGATGCACATGATTTTTGGCCAGGTATAATCTATCGGCACTCTGCAGGTGGCCCACCGGGTGCTCTCTCGATGCTCAATGACCAATTGTTTGAACACATATCTAGTTAGGAGACGGCGGTTGCATCAATTTCGGGATCCGTTTCACTCCGCTGTGGTGACATATGCCCTAAGATTCTTCTGTTTCCATGAAGGGGAGAGACCGGAAACTGCTGTACTTTCCTCCTGTCTCCAACCTCCACTCCATGTCCGTGGTCGGCCGAGAATTCAACAGGTTGCATCATGTTCGCTTCAATATGTAGCAGGCTAATCCATCCTCGACAGTGGCATTGTCAAAGTAAAACCAGCAGAATTTTACCGGGAGTCGTACAGATGCTCATGATTTGGGCAGCAGCTCAGGTATAATCGTATTGAAACCTTGCAGCCGCCCCACCATTTGTTTCCTCAATGACCAAACGTTCTTTGACCACGTATCTAGCTGGAACGCGGTTGTTTTCATTCCGAGATCCGTTTCACTCCGCTGTGTCACCATGCCCTAAGACTCTTCTGCTTCCGTCAAGGGGCGAGACCGTATGTCCCACGCCAACGGAAATCTCTGTGATTTCGTGTTTTCAACCTTCAGCAAAGGATATGAAACCCTCGCTGTGCCACAGGCGCTGGGGCAATGCGAACAATTTACTCAAGTGGCTAAGCTCTACACAGACGGCTCTGTCAGAGTGTGGAGGCATTTCTGATATTCTCCAGTATCTCATGGGGCTTAGATGCTGCCATAAACAGCAGCTGGTCACGGCTGCAAACGCGTGGTTTCTATCTGCTCAACTTACGCCACCAACCGTCTCCGTCGGCATGCACCATTTCGTTGAGGGTCGTGTATATAATATACACGACGCCCGTGATTTCGGCAGCAGTACAGTTATAATGATATTACGGCCGGCCCGCCGTGTGTCCCTCAATGACCCATTGTTCTTTGAACACGTATCCAGTTAGACCTCTATCTTGAGTTCCGCTGCGGCCTCATATCCCCTAATATTTTTCTCCTTGGATCGAGGGGAGAGACCGTATATCACCAACGGAAATGACTGCCATTTCCGGTCTTCAATCTTCACTCCATGTCCGTAGTTGGCCGAGCATTCAATAAGTTGCACCAAGCTCGCCATGCGACAGGCTAGTCCGTTGTTCACCCTAGATGATAGGTTTGTCGAAGGAAACTGTCTGCCGTTCATTCCTTGCAGATACCGCACGGCGGCAACTTGCACCCCTGGCCTGGCTATTCAAGTTACCATGCGCACCAGCCGAGGCGCTGTAAAGCGCCACAACTCCTAATACCAGGGCGTTAGTCTGTTGCCGATGATTTGAGGAGCTCATAAATGATTTACGGAGTTTGTACGAGTAAGCAAATCGACTATGCACCAACTAGCTGCCCCGCAGAGAAAGCCCCAAATGGATTACTTACATCTGGGTGTGATGCCGTAAGCGCCAAAAAATTTAAACAGTGCCCGCGCTGTAAAGACAATCGGCAACTCAAATATGCGCCCGGAAATGTTCATGTGAAGAGCACCGTCGGCCATCAATTGTAGCCGAGGGCGGTGCTTGTAGTCTCTGTTACAGAACCAATGTACTAGTGACGATCAAGATGTACTAGTATACGGTGCTTGCAGTGACTCATCGCTGGCTGCGTAATTACCTCCAGGGTTTTAGCTTCGCGGTGGACCTCACACCTTCCGCTCCCAAGCATGCTCCTTGATTTATCACTAGAGCTTCTGGAGGAGATTGGAAGCCAGGTATGCCGCACTCATAGTACGATGATTGATAGTCTGATACTGACTTTATACTCGACACAGCTTGCACCGACAGACCACGCCAATCTGCGCACATCATGCAAGGTTCTCAGTGGCGTAATGGGCCGCCTGTTTTTCTCTGTCCTAAACTTGAAAACCAACCAACTACTGACCGCCGACGGAATCCAAATGCTCGAGACTCTAGCGGATGGTAGAACGGGATGGACCTTATATACCAGAACAGTCTGTATCAAGCCGGGGAACGAGGCTGAGACTCGGGAAGGCGACGACGAACCACACCTAACGCGCCCCGAGTCAATGCGGGATCTCCTCCGCCTTGGGCTCGATGCCGAAGATCAGTACGGTCTTGTAAGCAAGCTTCAATGTGCCCCATCTCCCATACTGACGTCTGATTTCGCAGATGGGATCTGGCAGCGCCATACAACTCTTGGACATGGGAGCGGAAAATCATCTCCAATTTCCTCAACACATTGTCCGCGCTCGACACGCTCGAGCTCAATATCCAAGACGTGCCCGATTCTCGTCGCTGCATGTATGCGGTCTCCGGAAACTCACGGTCAAGAGCCCGAACTTACCATGGCGGGGGTCCTTTTTCGGTATGAACCCGGCTGTGCCAGCGATGTATCAAGAAGTCGCCCAGGTGGTTTCGCAGAACAGGCTGAGCTCCCTTCATTTGGAGGGTCCAGGCGAATGGTCTGTGGTTTGGCGTATGCTACAGACCGGCAACCACGACTCGGACTCTCGGACCAAGCTCACGGAAACCACGACCAACGTGTTACCCAGGACCTCCTCGCCTATCTGGCCTCGTATCCCGGGATCCGGAAAATCGCACTAACTTAAGGCTCCCGATGGCGGCAGCCGAGTCCAGTCCAATCGCCTCGCCGACATGGTTTTCGAGGCTGTTCTTCCGTGCCATGGCACAACACTCACAGACCTCTCGTGCCCTGCGGTGTACGAGAGCTGGTTCAGTTTTGGGCGAGCACAACGCCCCACTTCGTTTCACTGCTCCACAATCTCAGCAGTCTCGAGATGAGTATCAACGCAGGCGCGGTGCGCAGGGTCGATCCCCCCACGGAATGGGTCGACGCCGATGGGGTCCATCATCACCTGGTCTCTGTTGGCATATCCGTTGAGGTCGAACAGGCCGACGTCGATCCCGTCGTGGTATGTTGCTCCTCCTCGCGAGTAGCAGTGCTAACTAGGTAACCACGAACAGGCACTTTTGCTTGAGACAGTCGCGGCCCTCCCGACCCTGCGCCGCCTCGCCATCGTCCCCGCGGAAACGGAGCGGAATCGCGGCGCGAAGTGTGGGAAACGGACGGATGCAGCACCAATACGCGGTTTGCGTGGCCATTGCACATGCAGTGAGGGCCTTCCGCTCGGATGTGCCGTGCGCGGCGGTTGTGTGTGCGGGGTACCATAGGTACGAGCTACAGCGGCTGCCGGAGGGAATGTTGGGATATCGACAGACCGGTGAGGTACCCATGGTCACCAGACGCCGCAATACAGAGTAACCTGAGAAAGTACTTGTGCTTCATTGTACAGTTGTCTTCCGTTTGGTTCGAACTTTCCCGTATCGTTCATTTTAATCTACTGAAACGATGGCCTGTGCCCAGATTCTAGATTTTGCCGACACATCCCGCGGCTTTTGTAGGATAGGGCAGAGTCGCCTCTGGCCATGGGGTGCACTACCTCGCCACAGCCCAGGGCTGGCGAGGCAGCTGCGCCGCAACCCACAGCGCCACGCACGTCAGCGCCACGAGCACATAGTATACGAGGTACCCGTGCAGGTACCCCTTCTCCATCGACAGCGAGAAGAGCGAATTCGCGAGTGCGGGCCCGACGGCGCGGAAGAGGCTCACGGTGAGCTGGCACAGGCCGTTTGTAGCGCCGAGCGAGGCGCGGTTGGGCGCCGCGGCGGAGATGTAGATAAATACCGCGCCTGGGAGCGAAGAGACCGTAAGAATAGATTTGAATAGATTTACGAGTGGGATTCGCACCGTACGAAAAACTGAGCCCGATGGACAGGATGACGTGAGTGAGGGCAACGGCCCAGACCAAGACGTTCACTCCGTGGAAACGGGCGATGTGATTCATGAGCGGCAAAGCACCGAAGGTGGGCAGCGCGCTGGCGAGACCGATAATGAACATCGTCTTGCTGCCCAAGTAGTCGTGGATGCGCGCGAAGAAGAAGACCTGCAATACGATACCGTCAGCACATCCACCAGTCGGAAGGAGAATAGCTGAATGGGACGGCACCTGAAAAACCCCGTTGAGCAGTCCAAAGACGGTCAGGAGATTCCCAATGCGCGCGGTCGGGAGCCCGAGGCCACCGAGTTCGATGGGGGTCGCGAAGAAGAGGGGTTGTATCGCGCGGACGGTGTTGTCCACAAGGGCGAGGAAGGCGTAGTTGGATGCTGCGACAATCACGCGGCGGGTCATCAGTCTGCGCAGGGGGACGGCGCGTTCGTGTTCATCCTCTGTGTCCGCCCTTCCTGTGCTCCGCGCACCGCGCTCCGCTGTGTGCTCGGGGCTGGGGAGTCCGACTCCCCACGCTTGAAGATGGGCGGAAGGAACAGCACAGACGGCCCCTTGGCCGTTTCTTTGAGGAAGAGGACTGTCAGAACCCAGGCTAGGGCTGAGAAGGTGGCGGGTACAGCGCAGGGCAGGAAGTATGGGTATTTTCGCAGGAACTCGTTCGTCCCAAAGACGGAGGGGAAGCGCTCCGCCGGGCGGGCAAGACTGCCCCCGACTATGGAACCCAGAACACCGCCCGTTGCCCAAGCCACTAGCGGACACAATGGTTGAGAGATGGAAGCGGGGAGAGGGAGACAGCTCCTTACTGGGCAAATATGCGTAGGTCTAGGAGGGAGTCAGAATGGGCGGGCGGGAAGGAAAAGAACAGAGATAGTGACCCGCGCCAGATTTTGAGAGGTCGTCATTTCTGCGATCATGCTTCATAACGAACCCTCAGTCCTATTCCAAAATGAAATTTCTTTCACAAACCTTTTCATGACTCCGATGTTCCCATCTACACAATTTCAGCTTCGGCAAATGAAAGATACAACCGAACGTACTCAGTGCGCCATTCAGACCCCGACTGCAGTGGATGCGGTACATCAGTCACGAAACAATACCGGAGCTTGAATGCATACCTCACTACCAGGCCCCAAAAGGTACGAGAAAGACCGAAGCAATACATGGAGGCGCTTATACCGAAAAGGCCTACAAGTATCACCGGTTTACGGCCGATCCGGTCAGAGAGAGACGACCAGTGGAGCACAGTCATGGCTTGCGTCAGGTAGAACAGAGATTGCTTTACAATTTGAGACCGCAGACGAAATGCAATATGAGAAACACGCACCATCGTGCCCACGTAGTACCCAACCTTGCTTTCGTCGCCGTTTGTAATTCCGATGTCACGAATTAACTAGCTCATGCAACATGAGAAAGGACTCGTCGTCAGGGAAAAGAGAGCACCTGAGGTGCAAACGGATAAATAACTTGACTGGTGAGTGGCTCTGTGAGCTGCAAAAACAGCACGATGAATAGTTGTAATCGCGGCAGGGGTGTGCTCTGCGCTGCGATGTCCAGAATCGGCCGATCCGGATGGAAAAGAAGCGGCTGAGTCTCGGGGTCGACTTGCGGTGGCATGGTGGGCATAATTAGAGAAGGACGAGCAGCAAAAAAAGATTTCTAAGCGAAATGACTCACTGGATGTACTTAAGTAGCTGACGTTTCACGGCTTGTTGCGGGAGTTTGAAGCTATTAAACGCGAGGTCGTAACCGCAGTCGCGGGCCCTCTTCTTGCGCCGCCAGTCCAATGAAACAGCGGACTCAGAAATACTTTCGAATCTTAGTCCACTCAAGAGTCAAAGGGATCTCCACCCACGAAAAGCAGGAGTCTTTCATGGATCATTGAATTATGGACACCGTTCCAAGTGGAAGCCATAGCACAGAGACAAAAAACCAGCGAGCCACGAGAACGGAGGGACAAAACGGGCGCAGGACGGGCGGCGGGATGGTCGTCAAATCCAGAGCAAAAATCGCGTCATTGATGATACTTGATTTGATAGCGCGGACCGTGATCCGATTCAGCAAAAGTCCAAACTTTGCCCACGAATATTTTCTTGAACCCCAGATACTGAAAAAAAGTAAATCTAACCCATCCGGAGACTTTGGAAGTAGGAGAAATATTGAACGTACAATCTTGGGTCAGTCTATTCCAAGGCTGAGTCCCAATGATACAGTAGCCCGTCTTTCAATTGGAGCGAGAGCGATGAGTCAGCGCTCCTGCTGGACGATGGATGCTCGGGAAAAGGAGGAGGAGAAGATAAGAGACCAAGCCACCAAAAGGACATCCGCACATTGGTTAGGCTCGTGAAACCAGCCGGTCCCGTGATAACTGATGCCATCGTAAACTCGACACAATCCGGGACCAGTGTTTGACGTCCCATCATGTTTGCTCTGATATTGTATCTGTTTGCTTTCCACCTTAATCTGGAATCAGCTCCGGTGTCTTGCTGTCTTGTAACGGAGTGGACGTCGACTGGCCCTGCGAGTCTACACATTGGTATGTAGAATGTTGGACCCGGTCTTACTGTACACTCATTAGGTCACTTTTTGAAATGCCTGCCGCTCATATTTCGGCCGCCGTTAGGCTTGCCCCACAGTGATGTCAAATTCATCCGTCATGATCAACAGAAATCGTTTAGCGAACTTCTGAGCGACAGGTAAATGAAGTCACTTTTAGGAATAGACTCGCGGCAACCCCACCATTCGATTTCGGCCTCTGTAAGATTTTCAAATTGTTTCGACCGGCTAAGGATGGACACGGGTCGCGGGTACTTACACCCGCGGGTTTGTACCTGCGGGTATGGGCGGGTACGGGTACGGGTCGTGATTTCAGACCCCGTGTACCCGACCCGTGTACCCGCGGGTTTTTCGAGCTCCAAAATGCTTAATTTTACCGCACATAAGGAGGCAGAAATTTTATGTCTATAAATATGAACAGAACTGCAGTAAGATTGAGGTTTGAGGCCGTGGATTGGGAGTGTGATCCTCCTAAAGAATCTATTATCTCAGCAGCAGTGCCTGGAGAAATACTCTCGAAAACGAAGCTCAAAGATATTCACGGCCCAATCATTGGCTTGACCGGCGTATTCAGTCTCTTTTGTTTCATGTCCTCTGTTTTTCTTGCTCAGCATGGGCTCTCTTGTCATCACAAATTTGCTCGTCCGATTCTCCTCTTGCCTGCTGACTCATCGTCTCAAACTTGGCCCAAATTTTACCATCATTGTCCTCGTGGTTGTTTGGATGCCTGCCACCCCAGGCAAATTGTCCAATTCTCTTACTCTCACCGAAAATTTGCGGCCTGGCGAAAGAAAATATAACAATAGGTCCTCGCTCATGGTTCCCGCTACATTTTACCGTACCATACTTGACAATTATGTCGGAAATTCCGCGGGTATACCGACGGGTTTGGGGACCCGCGGGTGCATCGAGGACCCGCGGGTAACCCGTACGGGTTTATACCCGGCCCGTACACGGGTATGGTTTTTGCGGGTCCGGGTACGGGTAGGCCCGAACGTACCCGCGGGTATACCCGTGTCCATCCTTACGTCGGACCGGCGAATGTTGACTGGCAGCTTCTGACGGCATGCCTAACGACTCTCTCTTCAATTTTTTCCCGGAAATCAGCCCTCAGGTAACTCGCACTTGAATATCAGTCTTGGTTTGCGGCAAATGCAGTCGAAGATCGAGGTCTTTAATAAGCCTTCGGTTGAACTTTCGCCTTGCTTGGCTGCAGTACTGCCGAACTAGAGTACGCCGATGACCGGTTTTCGTTGAACTTCTGTTGCGATCGGCGGCAAACCATCTGCCCGCCGAGGGTCAACCTCTCCGCTTCGCGCAAGGGAACATCGATGGCCTTTGGGCGGGGAGATAGGCCAAAATCGTCCATGCTCATTCGATATGTAATGTGTGGGAGGAGCAACAAGAACAGGGAATGACTTCTGAATCCCAAATGGAGATGGAGAAGCGAAATTGGTCTCGCGCTGCCACTGATGGGATTTCCGCACGTTCACCGCCAAGAGCCTGGGGAATCAACCTGCTGTCCCGGGACATACGTTTCTACCTTTTTTTGTCCAATATTCTCCCAGTATTTGTGACGTAACAGCCTGATTCCTAACGTCCATTACAGCTGTTTCCGAAAAGCTTGACACTGACGAATTTTTTTTTGTTCTCAACCAACTTTTGATGGAGGGCTTACTGCTTTGGGCTAGCCGGGCGTAGCCGGGCTGCGCTGGGCCGGGGCTGTGGGTGCGAACCTGTAGTCAACTCGACAATCCGAAGTTTTGGGTACCAGGCTTCACACACCAGACATCTTTCTGTAAGTGTTTTTAGCCACTTTCCACCCAAGCAGAATATTTTGAGGACAAGTTTTGAGGTGGGCAGCGACCGGCAGCGAGAGCATTGCCGACCCATTGCCGACGGCAAGTGCACCACATGACTGATCGGAATCCTAAATCAGGCAATCCTTATCAAAAGTTGGTTGTGAGCGAAAAAAAATTGTCAGTGTCAAGTTTTTCGGAAACAGCTGCAAGAGCAACAGAACGAGGGGCTCGGAGTGAATCGCAAGGGTTGGTGCACTGGTGCAAAGTTTGGGCGCAGCTAGTAAGTACGCGCCAATCACTGAAGACATTATATTGCGACTTCTTTTGTCGATCGACAGGGCAACAGGGTCATATCGGCTAGAGATCGCCATCACGAAGCCCTCGTAGTCTACGATAAATACTATCGTCGACAAATCCATGGTAGCTCCATGGACGCGGGGCTTCTCCAGAGCATCGTCGTTGCGCTTGAGAACGTGTTCACCACCCGTTATCTCAGTGGTGAGTTACCACCATTCCTTCTGGATATCCAGCTGGTATGCCTAGCTACTGATAACTTACTCCACTGCCAGCCGCTGGCTATGTGGTGCTGCTGTACGACCACCTGCTCACGCTGGACGACGAGGTGAAGTACGTATGGAGCGCACCCGGTACCATCGCCAAGGTGCTGTTCCTCACGCTACGCTACATGGTTCCTCTTTTCCTCACAGGCCAGACTATAAGTACGCCTAATGAATCCCTCTCTCCGTCCGCTTGCTGATGTTAATTAGCCCGCACTGGTATCGTGGTTATCCCAATGTCTGATGTTGTATGTCCACGTCCTTATTGCTCGATTCAGTTCTAAACCCAACCGCTACAGGCGTGAGCCACCATCTTCTAACAAAGTCGCGGGCTTTGGGCTTTAACTCGTTCTACCTAGCTGCAAAATTTGGACTTCCCTGGCAGTAAGTCGAAGTTATCCCCTCTTCTCTCTAAGTTAACCTCATTGACTTTCGGACCCAGACCTACGCGGGCTGGTTCTCGATCACCATGTCCAACTTCCTCGTTCTGCTGCGAATATGGACGACGCTCCCCCGGGGCCACCACCTCATCACCTGGTCTCTCGTGTTTTTCATCGTCATGCAGCTCGCCAGCCTCGGCGTCACTACCTGGGTTATATCCAACATGATACGTACGTTCCAATCCAATCAGCCTTCTGTTCCTGTTTTCACGAAGAATTGTAACACTGTCCACCAGCTGTGCTCTTCTTCGACCCCGCTGCCGGTTTCTGCTCCTTCTCTGCCAAACCGAACGTGGCTGGACTCTGGATTCCCGGTGTATGTCTACTCTTTCTTTGTTCAACCGCGCTTTGCGATTCATATCTGGCCCACTCGGTGTAGCTGATCTTCGAGGTCATCGTCTTCCTGACTGTATGCTGGAACGCGCTCGACCGCCCGCGCGCGCTCGGCACGGACTCGGAAGCACACATAACGCTGATCCTCTTCCGCGATGGGGTGATATACTTTATCGTTCGTCGCTCCGTCTATTCTCTACCAATCTTGCGCCTCCAAAACTCAACTGGCGTCGCTTGCAGATCCTTTTCGGTGCGCAATTTGCTTTCCCTTCAGATCACATATGCTCACATCCACCCACGTAGTGCTTCGCGTCTCCAACACCGTAATCGCTCTGGTCGCGCCTGTCTCCCTGATATTCGTCGCCGTTTAGTACGTACCAAAGTTATTTCTTGACGCTCTTATTCAATTAATGTCGATGCCACCACAGCTTTATCTGGGCCGCCACAACTATCACGACAAGTAGGCTGATCATCAATTCGCGACGCGCAGTTGCAGAGGCGGAACAGCGGCGGGAGCAGCTGATGGAGGAGGAGGAGGCGGAGGCACGCGACAGTGTCGGCCTTGATGACTTGCAATTGCCAAGCATCGACCAGCGAAGACGAGCGCGCAGCGCCTCCTTTTCGCGGTGGTCGAAGGGCGGGACATTTTGGGCATAAAAAATTTCGTTCTTGAGGTCGTGTTGTATATGTAGGGCTATCAACAAGCACATTTCTTGTTCTTTGTATGGTATCGGCGGGCGTTGTGTAAGTTCAAAGAACGTGGTGCAGTTTGGAACTGTATGTTAAGGCGAAGTTCAAATTAATCTGGAGGATGTAGTTGGAATCGAATTTGTGGTGTGAATTAACCCGGAAGATTCGTGCAAGTTGAGCGTGAGGGCAAAACCGGAATCCGATGGCTCAGTAGTGGGCGGCTCACACCTGCTCGCTATACACCCGCTATCCAGGAGTTTAGACGCAGGAGACACCCGTTCGACTTGGGACTGGGCCATGTGCCGCCATCGCATTGTTTTTTTTTTCTCGTTTGGATGGCTATACTGTTCCAATCGTGCTGCTGGGAGAGTGGGGCGCCTCTACTCCCGAAGCTCATCACTGGCGTTGGTACGGGGGAACGGCGGAGATGCATGGACCATTTAGTGTCGTTTCGCCTCACATTTTTCAATTCTTCTCTATGTATTCTTGATTCATTCAAAATGATACAATTCTGGGGACTAATACAATCGATAGAAGTGAAGATAACGGATAAGGCGGAGAGGTCGATTGCGAGTAACTAAATACAGTAGTGGTACAAGGCGAAGTGTACAGGTCTGTAAGTTTTTTTTGCTGCCAGTCTGAGCAATTTCTGGCCTCGCACTCACAGGGCATTGTACCAATAACCCTCGCGCCAGTGGACCGTCAACACACTCCTCGATGATCCTATGGCTGCGAATTTGAAGCTGCGAATTCTTACCGGGCCCACACACCCCGGCGGCTGCGTTATCCGTGCTTCTCCTGACCAGCAATATTTTCTAGTATGTATACTGTGCCAATGATATATTGTTTCGAGCGGAACACGAGTCCCCTGACGTTTGGTTCAATGCGGTAAAATCAGCGTGAGAGTGCGAACCTAGAAACAATCGGCCCAA
Source organism: Mycena olivaceomarginata (assembly GCA_029378375.1). Classification (NCBI taxonomy): domain Eukaryota; kingdom Fungi; phylum Basidiomycota; class Agaricomycetes; order Agaricales; family Mycenaceae; genus Mycena; species Mycena olivaceomarginata. The sequence continues at coordinate 56,421 of JARKIC010000637.1, read as the reverse complement.
TAGGGGAAGTCAAAGCGCTCGATTCGACGGCCGATTCTGTTTCCGATTACGGCCGATTCTGAAATGAGAATCACGCAAGAATCGAAATCAACTTTGACCGCCCCGATTCTCACCACGATTCTGACTTCGATTCTGCGTAGATTTAGTGTTGTATACAAGTTGTATAATTTTTTAATTCAATTTAATAATAATTCCCTGTGTTACGCGACATTGCCATTTGCGGCCTCCCTTGTCTCTTTCTTCTCTACGCTACACGTTATGCCCCGGCTTTCCTCGCGGCAGAGTCGGGCTCGTGAGGTTCTCAAAATATTCCTCAAGCACCATGCAGCGCCTCAAGGGAATTTGGTCCCGAAAGAAGACGGCCTTCGGCGCTTTTTTTTATGCTGCAGCAGATTTTTAACGGTACATGTAAGAGGATGGACGAGACAGGGAATAAAGGTTTTTTGTATAACATAAATAAAGAGATCGGGGAACAAACAAGATATGCCACAGCCAAGTGTAAGGTTAGGGTTGATTCCGATTCTCAAATCCGATTCTGTGCTGTTCCTCCTCCGGAGGAGGAACTGCGATTCTCGCCGATTCTTGAGAATCACGATTCTTGGTCCGATTCTGGCATCAGAATCGCGCGCTGAATCGGCAACAGAATCGGCCGTCGAATCGAGCGCTTTGACTTCCCCTAATAGCGGGTCGCCGACACCTATACACTGTGTATGGATACAAGAGTGTGAAAGGAGGATACCCCGTTCGACTCGAGCCCGAGCCATTGGTCCTCTATGATCTTTCCCCCCCCCGCATCATCTGGGACCTGCGAGGGTCCTACTAGCCTCCTAGTGCAGCTCGGATCTGGACCGCGCAGGGTTTAGATAAGTTAAACGGTGAAGCTAATTCGGGAGGACGAGGTTGAAATTTCAGTTCGAATTGTGGGGGATTAACGCAGAATATCTGCGGAAATTGCGCGCGAACCTAGAAGACATTGGCTCGGTGATGAGCGGCCCATACCTGTACACTATGCCACTCAAACCAGATGCATGAAAGCAGGAGAAACCGTTCTACTCGAGACTGAGCCATGGGGAGATTGTACTTTTTCTTTGTCCTCGAATTGATCTGGCGTTTACATAGATAATCCACTTCTTGTGTGAGATACGAAGCCGATTTCAAGCTGGATTGAACACCGACCCTAGAATATTCGTGTATGCCTGAGGCGTGAATTTAGAAGGAACCGGCTTGGTGGTGGGCGGCCCACACCTGTTCGCTATAGTCAGGGTATTCAGGAGACACCCTTGGACGCAGGACTGGGCCATGCCGCCATCGCTTTCTTTTTTCTTTTTCTCGTCTGGATAGCTATAAGGTGAAGTTCCAAGGTTGAATATTCTATTCCTCCAGGCGCGGCCGGAGTGTTTACTGTTCAGAACAACCAATGCGATGAGCGCTCGCGGGCTTTGATGAGCTGGGAATTTCGGTGTATATTTGCTTGAGGGTGCGAACCTAGAAATAATCGGCTCAATGGCGGGTCTTCCGGATCCACACCTGTACTGCATAGCGTTGTATATGAACCCAAGAGTGTGAAAGCAGGACACCCTTTCGAGGCCCGAGCCATTAGGCCGCTATGATTGTTCTTTCCCCGCATCATCTGGGACCTGCGAGGGTCTTATTAGCCTCCTGGCGCAATTCGGATCTGGACCGCGCGGGGTTTAGATAAGTTGAACGTTGACGTTGACTCGCGAAGATGAGGTTGAAATTCCAGTTTGAAATGTGGGGAATCAACTCAGAATACTGGTGTATGTTTCGGACGCGAAGTTAGAAAGAATCGGCTCGGTGGTGGGCGGCCCACTCCGGTACACTGTGTAATATATGCAAGAGTGTGAAAGCAGATCACCCGTTCGACTCGGGCCCGAGCTATCCGCCAGCATTCTACGATTTTTTTTTTCTTTTTTTTTCGGTCAGTATTGCAGTTGCCGGAGTTTTCAGTGTGGCAGAGGAGGTCTCTCACTGAAAAAGTCGATCAGGACGGAGGGTTGAATTTTTGGACAATGATGCCGGGATTGGGTAAGTAAGAGAGGAAATTAGTGAGTAAGAGGAACGCTGGTCCAACAGAACGGCGCGGGGCCTCGACTCTCTCGGAATATTTGTCTATGGCTGAAGTGCGAACTAAGTAGAAATCGGCTCAGTAGTGGACGGCCCACACCTGCTCGCTATACATGTACACCCGCTATTCCGGAGTTTAGACGCAGGAGACACCCGTTCGACTCGGGACGGAGCCATATAGAGATTCCAGTTCTTTTTTTCCCCACGGGGTAGGTATACACAGGAGCCGTGGAAAGATGAGCGCCGTTCTGAGTTTGAGGCGGAAATCTCCGTCTCTCCCTTAGATTGTAAGTCGGAAGAACTACTCAGGAATCGGCTCGGTGGTGGAGGGTACACGCCTGCCCAATTCACGCACGAAAATGTGGTTTGACAGCAGGATTTCCCGTTCGACTCGGGCCCAAGCCATTTGCCAGGATTCTGCGATTTTTTTGTTCCCCAGTATTGCAGTTGCCGAAGTTTTCAGTGTGGCAGAGGAGGTCTCTGACTGAAAAAGTTGGTCAGGACGGAGGGTTGAATTTTCGGACAGTGATGCCGGGATTGGGTAAGTAAGAGAGGATATTGGTGAGTAAGAGGAACGCTGAGTGTCCAACGGAACATCGCGAGGCCTCAATTCTCACCGAATACTCGTCTATGGCTGAAGTGCGAACTGAGTAGAAATCGGCTCAGTAGTGTGCGGCCCACACCTGTTAACCATAGCCAAGCGATTCAGGAGTTTAGACGCAGGATCACCCGTTCGACTCGGGACTGAGCCATGGGCCATAGAGCGATTGCGAATTACTTTTTCTTTGTCCTCGAATTGATCTCGTGGTTACAAAGATATTCCAGTTCTCGTGCAAGATGCAAAGGCAATTTTCATTGAGCAACGGATCTAGAACATTCGTGTATGCCTAGGGTGCTAAATAAGTAGAAATCGGCTGGGTAGTGGGCGGCCTGCACCCGTCCCCCATAGCCAGGTGATTCAGGAGTTTAAACGCAGGAGATACCCGTTCGACTCGGGGCTGAGCCATAGAACGCAACTGGTTCAATCCTTTTTGTTCATTGCTCATACGGAGGCGCCGCGGAAGGGTGAGCGTAGTGTTGAGTTAATTAGATGAGGAGGTAGAGTGAATTGGATGTTCCACAGATTCAAGTTGGAAGTAAGAACTACTCGGGAATCGGCTCGGTAGTGGAGGATCCATGCGTATATAGGAAAACACGTTTGAAAGCAGGATTCCCCGTTCGACTCGGGACTGAGCCATGTTCCCTGCTCCCTTTCTTTTTCTTTCTTTGGTTAGTATTTGCAGGTGCCGCGGATTTTGAAGCGATTCACAGCTAGCGGATGCGTTTGTCGAAGCAGAGTTGAATTCACCCGCGGAGGGGGGCAATGACGCCGTGGTTTTTTTGAACTCAGAGAGGATTAATGTCGGTGATTAAGATGAACCTACCGGGTACCCCGAACGTCGGCTCGGTCGTGGACGGTCCACACCTGCCCAATGTGCGGTAATGATTTGGATATTTGCACGCAGGGTACCCCGTTTGACTCGGGGCCGAGCCATTGGCTACTCGGCGCTTGGAACTTTTTTTCGCTGGGGTGTTCAGAGTTTCGGACCCTGGAGAGATGCGAGAATTTTGTGCGCGGAGGAGGGTAAGTACAAGTATCTTGATCTTGCAGATTCGGTGAAGTTAATTCAACTTCAGCATGGCCAGAAGCCAGAGATAGAAGCCAGTGGATGGTTGTATATAGCAGAGGATATGGAGGTAAGGTGCACCTCATGAAAAGTTCAGCATCGGCTCGGCGGTGGAGGGTCCACGTCTGCACAGCATAGCGTGTTACATTCCTTACAACCTTCAAGCAGGGTACCCCGTTCGACTCGGGGCCGAGCCATTGGCGTTTGAATACCTTTTTACTTTGCAGGGCTCGAGAGTGGGGGAGATGCGATATCCTTTGCGGCACGATGCGACTCGAACAAATTGAAACTTGAACGGTTGTCGAACTAATTGTTGAATGATAAAGTCGGTTGAGAGTCGGGGAAGTTTTGGGGAACTGAAATTCAAGGCCAAACATGGATGCAGAGCGCCTGGATAGTCTTGCTTATCGTGGCGGAATGCGAAATACTGCCGTACTCTTTTCTGCTTCCTGTCAATCGCAGACTCGCAGTACTCCCTGCTTCCTGTCATTCTTTTTTCTTCCTCGACACTCATCGTCTCTGCCCCCCCGCGCTCTTTACATCCTCCTCGTCATTTTATATTACCCCTTTCCAACATGCTCCCGAGGCATTCCCTGTTGCGAGAAGCCGGAAAGCTGTAGAATCTTCGGGGTTGATCTACACCCGAAAACGCCGACGGCGCCTAGCGGCGCACCGCCACACCGATAAGATAGACATTGGGTCATTCTTTTGTTCTGCTCATCGCGTCCAAAACCCCTCAACGTTCAACTTGAAGACCACTCGCAGGGATCTCAAATCGTCCAAGGAAACCAACAGCCTTCTCGGTTTTCTGGGCCCTGGCTCCACAAGGTGAGTTTTCTTTCTAATGCCGGCCAAATGCTGTAGGCTCGCCGTCCACTGTCCACGTCGCTGCAGACATTCTCCCTAGTCCCCCACGTTGCCCTGCACCTCCCCCGCATTGTGCGCGGCACCGTGCACATCCTCGGGGCCGTCCACGTCGCCACGCATCTTCCCTCATCGCACACATCGGCCCGCGAGCCCTCGACATCGTGCGTGGCGCCGTGGACGTCCCCCGCGCCGTCTACGTCGCCACGCATGTTCCCTCGTCGCAGAATTCGACGCACGCGCCCTCCAGGTTGTATACTCCCCAGTACACGTCCTCCGCGTCCCGCACGTCGCCGCCCACCTCCTTCACAATGTGTACGGTGCCGCGCATGTCCTCGGCGCCGTTCACGTCGCCGTGCATGCCCCCTCGTCGCGCACATCGCTGCGGGCGCCTTCCACATTGTGCGCGGCGCGGCGCACGCCCTCTGCGCCGTCCGCATCGCCGCGCATGTCCCTTTATCGTGCACGTCGCCGTGCGCGCCCTCCACTTTTTATACACCCCGAACATGTCCTCCGCGCTCCCGACGTTGCCGCCTACCTCCCCCGTGGCATGCACGGCGCGGAGCATGTCCCCCACATCGTGCACAAGGGCGTGCACGACTCCCGCTTCGCCCACGCCCCCAGGCACGTCGTTGTGCACCTCCCCGGCGTCGTCGTGCACGGCTCCGGCTTCGTCCTCGTCGCCGCCATGTCCCTCGCGTCTGCTGCATTGCCGCGCATGTCCCACATGGCACACGTCGCCGTGTACGCCCTAGACCTGGCTACGCGGTGGGCGTCCCGATTCTTATAGTGCATTGCACTGTGCGAGCGCGCTGCATCCCGCGGCCGCAGCCCCGTCTTGTACGAACATCAACAGGTGCGCGGACTCCTTACATTTTCTGCACACTGTAATTCTGACGCAAATGCAGCAGCGTGTCCAGCAACAGCACATACTTTCGTACACTTGTATGCAGCTACAAAATACATCAGGAAAACCCAGATTCCGCAATTGAAGATATTTAGCGCCAATTGGCGCCAATTGACTGATTGGCGACAATTACCAAATAAAGATTGTCCTTACATTTCCACGCCAAATGGCGCCATTTACCTAACCCTTACCGAACATTTGCATGGATTACGGCCAATTGCCAAGGCTTTCGAAGACTATTCCAGGACTATTGCCACTTTCACAGAACATTCCGCACATTTACACGAAGCAACTATGGTGTATTGAAGTAATCTATATATACAAAATGTAAGGTAAGACTAGGCTTCAACGCATACTACGACACAGGAACTGCCCTCCCTTCATTCCCTGCAGCAGAGCGACATGAATATCATAGATATCTTACTTGCCCTCAAAATCAGTCGCCCCTGTGGTCCAGTTGTCAAGGGTACTGTAGAACCGTACCGGAACAAAATAAATAAATGAAGCCATCAGACAGCGGAAGACTTACGGCAGCACAAGTAAGCGGGACCATGGGAATGGTCGCCTTGAAGTTCTCCTTGTCGTTGCGAGCACAACGTTCCGCGGTCGTCATCTCCAGAGAACTCACCTTACGAGCAAAAGCTACATCATGTCGAAATCAACGGCTGTGGTGCAACGAGGGTCAGTCGACAGCCAGAATGAACAGTGTGACATACCTGACGAAATTGCGGCAGCGGCGGCTTGTCCCCGGCGACAGCCAGAACGAACAGGGTGACATACCTGATGAATTCGCGGCAGCGGCAGCTTGTCCTCGGTGGACAGGCAAGAGGTCGCTTGCGCCATGATAGAACTGCGCAGGCTGTGAATATGAGACCTGCAATAGGACACTGGCATACCTGTCACTTCTTTGCACGCATCACAAGATGACCGCCGTTTAAACGTCCGCCTCCTCCCAGGAGCAGTGCTGGGCAGGACTCCAGCCACGGCGGTTGCAGGGTGATGGGGCTGGACTATGAACCCTGCAAGTAGATGAGGGCTGGAAAGGTAGGAGAATGAACGAACACAATATTGGACGGTAGGTGGGGACATAGTGGGAGGAGAAAGTGAGGGAAGGAGGAGGCAAGATGGGGGGAAACGGAGAGAAGCATTTGTGGCTGTTGTGACCCCATCAAAACGAACCATTTTGCTGCCCACGTGTGCTTGACGTATACCGTCGGCGATTCTCAACCGTCGGCAATTGTGAGACGTGATGTATGCTGTCAAGGACTTGGCAAAATTCTGACGAGTCGTAGTTCGATTGGTCTAATTACGGTATGTGATAGCCGAGCTCCCTCCTGCCGAGAGTCAAGCCGAGAGCCGGGCCGACGTCGCTATATTCTGTGGCCTACAACCTGAGCACTAATCTAAGGATTTAAAATGGCAAAACATGTTAAGACTTTATACAACACTCAGGAGGGTCATTTTCGGATCGAAAAATGACAGTATATGTCCCACAACTCAAGGAAACAAAGTCTTAGAGAAGTCAAGTGGATTCATCCAGAGTTGGGGTAAAGAATCTGTGGAAGCTGAATGTGGTATGCGGATAACTCAAGAGTCGTAGTTCGATTGGTCTAATTACGGTATGTGATAGCCGAGCTCCCTCCTGCCGAGAGTCAAGCCGAGAGCCGGGCCGACGTCGCTATATTCTGTGGCCTACAACCTGAGCACTAATCTAAGGATTTAAAATGGCAAAACATGTTAAGACTTTATACAACACTCAGGAGGTCATTTTCGGATCGAAAAATGACAGTATATGTCCCACAACTCAAGGAAACAAAGTCTTAGAGAAGTCAAGTGGATTCATCCAGAGTTGGGGTAAAGAATCTGTGGAAGCTGAATGTGGTATGCGGATAACTCAAATCCATATAATAAGAAGGTTTCTCCTGTGGGATCCGCCTCAGAGCACTACTCTTGCTCATGCCGTGGTCCCAACAATAGCTTTTAAACTCCGGTGCAACGGAAGGTAAAAGGAGTGCAATGCATGCATAAATCACCCTCGGTATCGTATTACAGGAGGAGAAACCTCCGGAAACCCAAAAAACGTGTGACTTATTCCTCACCTATTTTACATCCCAGGTACTTAGAAATAGCGGCAGAATGGTATACTATTCCAACCCGAAGAATGCTTCAAAAAAATACTGTTTTTGTATGGAAAGTATCAAGAGTTCAATAAGAACCTTGCTAAGTTTAAACCCCGGCCAAAAAGTGTATATTCTCTTCCAGCAGTGGTTGAGCAAGCCGGAGGAGCCGCACGGCAGAGGCACGTGATATTCCTTTCGGGGAAATCTAATTAGACCAATCGAACGGTTCCTCAAATTCTGACTTCAGTTCACTGAGACCCACCCAGTCTTCAGCATCATATCGGAGTCCAGGCAGTTTCTGAACAGGTAAGACACAATACCGAGTGATTTATCATTGTTTCGAGGCTTCAGGTGAATTGTCGTGGAAATTATCCGAGATTACCCTACATTGGCGGAAATTATCGCTGATTATTTGGATTGTCAAGCTTGGCAATAATTTACGGCAATTGGCTGCCAATTATCAAATCTGGTTTTTCCTGATGTATTATCTTCTTTCAAACATTTACTCCTCCTACGTGTTTCTGCCTCAACCCCCATCGGCGTGTAAGGGATCCAACTTATGCCAATAAAGTGTCGGGCCAGGTCCGATCAGCGCGTGGGATGGTTTATGTTGGCTTATGCCAGATTCGGCAGAAGCCAACAACAGGCATAGCCTATGAGCCCAAAGGAAGATCCCGGTGCCAAGATGTTACGCGATGGCATTGAACAAGATCTTCTGGAACGGTAACGGTATTCTACTCAATGTTACAATAGGAGACTAAACGGCCCCATTGAAATGCGTCGCCAAGTACCCCTTGGCCACAGCGATAGCATCGTGCTCGAAGACTGCCTTTTGCATTTCCGTCGCTAAACCAGGGCCAATTAATGTTATCTGCTCTGCACGATGTCAGTACAGCACTTACAGCGTATCATTAGCCCCCGCTTCTCCAGTAACATGAACTGCTCGAGTGACTCGCGGTTAATCAGCTCTCCTCTTTCCTTGCGTAAGGCTTCATATGCCTTCAGCCTTTCTTCCACCTCCGCTCGCGTTGTATCGCGGGGAAACAGCACCCCGAGCGTGCCCCGCATCCTCGAGCGCCATGGCTGCACCCTGACCGAGTGTCGGGAATGTCGCATGCGCAGCGTCACCGAGGATCGCAGCACGCCCGCGCACCCACGTCGGCAGAATCGACAGGGCTCGGAGCTGCCATAACAGGATTGGGTCCTCTGCGAGCTCGAGGAAGCGGAGGAAGTGCGGGTGATAGGCGTGAAACTCTGCAAGAACTTCCGCGCGCGTCGTCAGCGTGCTCCAGCCTGCGGTGCATCAGACGAATTTAAAAATTTCCAACAACTAGGGTACTCACTAAACTGGTCCTGGTCTCGCTGGTCGGGGAATTGAGCTACGACGTTGACGAGGGTGCCGCTGCGGCAGAGGTAAGCGAATATCCGGTGATACGGGTGTGCCTTGCTTTCCATGACACGCGCGCCGGGCGGATCTGTGAACCACGCAAGCTCTGGCTGGCCTTCCAACTTCGCAGCATCGAAAAGGAAACGGAAGGCCGACATTCCGGTCGCTGGCGCGGTCACAACGTGCTCGAGTACATTCGTACGGATGGTGGACTGCGGTTAGTTCAAGCTGGAAGTCATGCAGCGAAGAAATCGAACTGACATGAATCCCGTCCGCGCCAAGAATCATGTCGGCGCTGATTGTCTGTCCGTCCTTCAATGTCGATGTGCCCTCGGCAGGATCGCAGGCCATCACTTGACATCCGAGCTTGATCTCCACCGGCTCTCCGACACCCTCTCCAATGGCTATCCTTTTTAGCTCCTCATGTAGATCGACTCTGTGACAATAATATCCGCCCTAATGTACTGTGAGATACATTTAGCGGCAAGCTGAGGTACCTCACTGCACTGCCACGAAGATGCTAGTAGTACTTGGAGCGTAGTCTCTTATAAACAGATGCTATAACAATTTAACCTCGTACCTCGGTTTGTTATACTTGGAGCGACGTCTGCACTGAGGCGTATGATCTGGACGTTGTGGTTGGACTACAACAACTATAAGGGAGGAAATTACAAACTCACTCCTGCACTATCTACAACCTTGCAGTTGTCTTTGTTCCACCCGAGATGATCGAGAATACGCAGCGCGTTTTTGGTGAGGGTAATGGCCGCGCCAATTTCACTGTTCGAAAGAGATGTCTCGAATATCTAGGACCCGTCAGTGTTGCTATCGACATGCGGTGTAGAGTCATTATATTGACCTGGACCCGGTGTCCTTGCTGACGCAAGGCGATTGCAGCGGCGAGGCCACCAAGACCGGCACCGACGATGCAGATATCCAAACCAGACGTCATGGAAGGACCTCAGAGGAAGGAGTAGGAACTGAGGAGGAGCGACAGCCGTCGTGAGATAGACATATAAAAAGCGGAGATAGCATTTGCGTAAGTGCGGGACCATGCATGGTTCGCGGGCCGGATCGAGGGTTCAGGTCTCACAATAACGGCCATAAATGGAAGCCAGGCGTTAGTTGACATCTTCGCTAGCCCCGTTCGGCGAGTTCGGCCGGTACGAACGGCTGCCCGTTTTCATGGGCGATATGAGAGGTTGGATACCTGCCAGTTCGAAAAATCTCAATAATGGTCCGACATCTGTATTGTCAAGTCTTGGCCAATAAACTTCTCTTACATTGCTCTGACAGTTTTTTGCTGAACGGAGCGCGGAAGTCCTAGGCCGTTTAACCTTTCCCTGGACAGTGAGATTGGAATAGATTCCGCTGATAGAAGGGAATCAAATAGAAGGAATCTCGCTGGGTTCGCAGCACCTCCGTAGTATATTAGCAAGGACGAAACCCGGTCAGGTTCTGGTCAGGTTCCACGGCAAGGGTTGTCAGAGGCGGTAAGGTACTTTCAGGCAATGTAAGGTGGAGCTACGAAACACGCCATAATATTTCACTTTTTCAACCTAGGACTGGTCGGCTCGTAGGAACATGTCGGTGTCGACTGTATCTACAAGGAAATGCAGATTTTCCTTCACACTGTCGGTAACCTGGGTCAATAATGCACCCGGAATCACGTTGTCCATCAGCATCAGGGAGTAAGAGTTCACCTCCTCATGCACTCGACAGCCCACTGGGTCCTCGGCTTCCAGTTGCTTCGGCGATACTCATGAACAAGAGCAACATCAAACTGGTGTTTCGACTCGAGGGTGCAACGCAATAACGCGTATATACGGGCGAACACCATCCCGGGAGAATCGGAATTGGAAAGAAGGCTGTCGAATCGAGTATGGCCGTGGAAGAAGGGGTTGCAGCGGATGGTGTCTCGAAGACCACGCCACTCCTCGAGAGATTGATAGGTTCCCACCACCGGCATCTCGGGCATCTCGGCGACGTTCAATTTTCGCAAGTTGCGGCGTGTTGTAGTGGGTTCTGCTACAGAAAAAAACAGTCACTTTCAACGGGACGGTGCTGGAAAATACCAGACTGCGATGATTACTGGTTACCAACTTTATGAATAAGTTTACGGGATTGAGTACGCACGTAAAGCATCTTGATTAGCTTCCCCATCTGCCTATTGACAGTATCTTGAGGATGATACAGCCGTGATCATAGGAAATGATCAGCACCCGCGCGATATTTTCTTGTTATATCCTCCCACATCGTATTGCGGCCACTGGTTCAAGAGGCGAGCGATCATAGCCGATCAAACACTAACCTCTTTGACAACCCCCCCAAAAAAGGAAAAAACGTAAGCAAAACGTGATGTAACTCCGGTGTCCTCTCACCTCTAGAGCCTTGAATACTCGTCGAAAAGATGATCGGTCGCGGCTACCCCCCCATTTCGGGGGTCCGAATCTCTGATTCCGATTTTCCCGGATTTTTTCTGATGAGTAGACGGTCAGGAACCATAAAATCATGGTCTCTCCCTCCCAATTTTCACTTAGATAAAAAATTATTTTCAGATTCGCAATCAGGGCCATAAACTTGTCCCAAAATGAGGTTGATGTACTTTTCAACATTTTCGCTCGCCTCTTGCACTGGTTGTTAACAAGATTGTAGGACTTTTTACGCAACATCTTACAAGAAATTCAAATTTCGAAATAGGTGAATGGTGATAATACAAAACTAAAGAACCACGAAGTTTTGTCGTGGTTCCAGCCACTCGCCCCATCACCCACCTCGGATATGGGTTACTCATCGCTCTTCACCTCTATGCTTGATCCCGGCAGTGTCATCCCTGGCTCGGGATTTTCGAGGGCCCCAACTTGTAAATATCCTGAGCATACGCTAGGCTGGGTAGAGGCAGCCTCGATGCAAGTTAACGGTCTGGCGCTACTACACTCCGCCGCCTCCGAGTTGCACATAGGTTTCGCGCCGGTGAACTCTGCGCCTGTTACGGGCACGTCGGACTAGCGGTGCCAAGAATCCAGTCCCTGCAGGATTTTCTGTAGGCGGCTCAGGATGTCGGTGGAGTCAGTGCCGGTAAAGTCAGTGCTGGTGGAGTCTTCCGCCGACGCCGTCAATGTGGCCGCATACTGCGCCCAGACATCCTTGATTTTCTCTCGTGCGATGAGATTATCCAGCCACGGCCATCAGCCCCAGCCCCCAGGGCTTCTCTCAAGCTCTTCGCGATGTGTTTTTACCCCCTCTTCGTTCTGCGCTCCCTTTGCATATAGTCCCCAACAATCCCCGGCTATGATTTTGTCCGTCACCTTTGTGAGGTGCCCAGCAACGAAAATGTGGTGTATGCTGGAGTCGGACCTGGTGGATGGGATGGATGGCAGAGCGGGGAATCCACTGACTGATTACTTCAACCGCTGTATGATATGGCAAGACATCGGAAGTGCAGTGTTCCAACAACTCCGCGAGGATGGCGATCCTAGTCTCTCTGACACGGTGATAAATCATGTGGAAGCTGCACCGCAGTGTCATGAGGGAATCTGGGATCGTTAAACGAAGATAGTAGGTCTTCTCCAGTTGCGTCTGCTCTGGTGTGAGAGACTTCCTCGAATATCTGGATTCTGATGAGAGGGATGATGAGGTTGGACCAGTTGACGAAGGGTGATGCTGAAAGCGCAGCAAGGATCGATTCAAGATGCATTAACCTTTTGTGTCATCACGGTCAACGGTGAAACCCGCAGAAGCTAGATGCCAGAATGTGGTACAGTCCTCTTCTCGCACATCAGGACTGGACAAAATTGTCGCAAAAATGGACCACAGATAGGTTCCGACCCGTCCACCCTCCCCCAAGCCATCGCGCAACCGTTTTTTTTGGCCATTTCTCTAGAATCGTGATAATAGGTCTGAGGATGTGTTCGGCATTTTCGGAATGCCACAAAGACAGTAGTTGTGATATGGCCGATTCAATCCACGGTATCTCGTCCGAATCCAAGACTGTGTGATTCATTAGCTGGGGGTTTATCATGGTCCCGAGACAATCTTCGAGCTCTTGTTGCACGACAGGGGAGCAGACCGAAGCGTCGACTGATTTTGCAGCCCGAGTTTCTTTCCACCGGTACGGAGCGATGGCTAACGAGGCTGAGTTCGAAAGGTATTCAAAGAGAATCCTGAAAGGCATCAGAGCTACCAGTTCTTCGACCGTCTGCTTCGTGGTCAGATTTTGTGCCGCATCGCTCTTCAATTTGAGGATTTTTCTCTCCAATGTGTGATACATGGAAGAGACTTTTGGATCCGATTCTGGGTTGAACGCCCCGACCTCCCTCTGCTTGGTCGCGATATAATCACGAATGGCATCTAGATCACACTTCACAGCCGTGAAGGTCCTCCAAAGCATTAAGGCCATGGTGGATGCACAGCATTCAAGGCCGTCCATGGGGAATGCCATATAGATGTATGGATGGTGGTGATGCCCATGGTTGGGCTGCATTAGACGGGCGAGACGGGCAGCTTTCGAGCGCCGATGACTGAAAGCCGGATGCTGGATTATGTCGGAGAAATCCACAGCGTGGCTTGACCCTTCTGAGGACTGATCAAAGAGCCCTGTCGTACTTCTCTGCCTCCGATATATACACCGCCCAGAGCTTTGCAGCCGCCGCCTCATCGCCAGAATCATCAGTCGGGTGATGTTAGAACAGGCGTGATCACTCTTAAATACGGACAGACCTTTCATCTGGGGAATTGGGTATGTTTTGGCGGGCATAGTCGACGTAGGTGAGTGAGCTCCACAACCTTGGATGCAGTCCGCGCCGTGGCACGTGGAGATCGCGTACGGCGAAATTACGAGAAGGCCAAGGAGAAGGCTTCCAATATTTGCGCCCTTACCAATCTTGCGAATACGGTCGATCTTCTAACAAGTTGCTAACAAGCGCTCGCCGGCGCTTCGCGCGGCTCCCACTTGCTGAATTGATCCGAGCGGCCGGAATGATAAATTAAAACCGGAGTTTGAAATGGCTTCGGACGGACAGACACACGTAATTGTAATAAAGGGGGAAGGTGGTCCAAAATGCAGGCCTGAACATTATAGGCAAGACGGAGCTTGCTGGTGGGGAGGAGCGAGGCCAAAGACCGAAGAGGTGACACGGTGTGGATTGTCGGGGCATCCGTGCTAGTCTCTCTGGATAGACAATTTATCGTTTCTAGCCCGCTGGGCTTGGCGAATAGATTCGATGTGAACGCTCCGTCTCTGGATAATTCTAATGAGAAACCCGGTTCCCCGCATCATATTGGGAAACCGGGATTCTCGGAGAAACCCTCGATGCCGATATCATGCCGGATGCATTGCCGTGCAATGCCGAGAGGCCATTCTGGAATATATTAGGAAGGGATTCTTGAGAAACCGGGTTTCTCATTAGAATTATCCTCCATCTCTCCCTTAGATTAGTTGAAGTAAGTTGGAAGTAAGAACTACTCAGGAATCGGCTCGATAGTGGAGGGTCCATGCCTACCCATTCACACAGGAAAATGTGGTTTGACAGCAGGATTTCCCGTTCGACTCGGGCCCGAGCCATCCGCCACAGTTCAACGCATTGTTTTTTTTTTTGGCCAGTATTGCAGTTGTCGAAATTTTCAGTGTGGGAGAGGAGGGTCCTCTGACTGTAAAAGTCGATCAGGACGGAGGGTTGAATTTTTGGACAATGATGCCGGGATTGGGTAAGTAAGAGAGGATATTGGTGAATAAGAGGAACGGTGAGTGTCCAACAGAACAGCGTGGGGCCTCGATTCTTTCTGAATATTCGTCTATGCCTGAGGTGCGAACCTAGAAGAAATCGGCTGAGTGGTGGGCGGCCCACACCTGTACACTGTGTGATGTGTGAAGCAGGATCACCCGTTCGACTCGGGACTGAGCCATGGCCCATAGAGCGATTGCGAACTACTTTTTCTTTGTCCTCGAATTGATCTCGTGGTTACAAAGATATTCCAGTTCTTGTGCAAGATGCAAAGGCAATTTTCATTGAGCAACGGATCTAGACCATTCGTGTATGCCTAGGGTGCTAAAGAGTAGAAATCGGCTCAGCAGTGGGCGGCCTGCATGCACTCGTTCCCCATAGCCAGGTGATTCAGGAGTTTAAACGCAGGAGATACACGTTCGACTCGGGGCTGAGCCATGGAACGTACATAGCTGGTTCAATCCTTTTTGTTCATTGCTCATACGGAGACGCCGCGGACGGGTGAGCGTAGTTTTGAGTTAATTAGATGAGGTACAGTGAATTGGATGTTCCACAGATTAATATTGAAGTAAGTTGAATGTGAGAACTGGTTAGGAATCGGCTCGGTGGGGGGGGGTCCACGCCTGCCCAGGATATCTAAGCAAGTGGAACTAAAAGCAGGATTGCCCGTTCGACTCTGGCCCGAGCCATCATCTCGCTGCTGCGTCTCTTTTTCTTTTTTTTGGTTAGTCTTTTCAGGTGCCGGGGATTTTCGAGCGATTCACAGCTAGCGGAGGCGTTTGTTGAAGCAGAGTGGGGCTCACCCGCGGAGGGGGCAATGGCGCCGTGGGTTGTTTGAACTCAGACAGGATTAGTGTCGGTGATTCAGATGAATCTACCGGGCACCCCGCACGTCGGCTTGGTCGTGGACGGTCCACACCTGCCCAATGTGCGGTAATGATTTGGATATTTGCACGCAGGGTACCCCGTTCGACTCGGGGCTCAGCCATTGACTACTCGGCGGTTGGAACTTTTTCTCGCTGGGTGTTCAGAGTTTCGAACACTGGAGAGATGCGGGAATTTTGTGCGCGGAGGAGGGTGCAAGTATTTTGATCCTGCAGATTCGGTGAAGTTAATTCAACTTCAGCATGGCCAGAGGCCGGAGATAGATGCCAGGGGATGGTTGGATATAGGAGAGGACATTGGGGTAAGGTGCACCTCATGGAAAGTGAAGCATCGGCTCGGCGGTGGAGGGTCCACGCCTGCACAGCATAGCGTGTTACATTCCTTACAACTTTCAAGCAGGGTACCCCGTTCGACTCGGGGCCGAGCCATTGCCGTTTGAGTCTCTTTTTACTGTGCAGGGCTCGAAAGTGGGGGAGATGGGATATCTTTTGCGGCGCGATGCGACTCGAAGTCTCGAACAAATTGAATCTTGAACGGTTGTCGAACTAATTGTTAAATGATAAAGTCGGTTGAGAGTCGGGGAAGTTTCGGGGAAGTGAAATTCAAGGCCAAACATGGATGAAGAGCGGGTGAATAGTCTTCGGAAAATTGTCTTGCTTATCGTGGTATGGATTACCCATGGAGGAATGCGAGTTACTGCTGTACTCCGTTCTGCTCCCTGTCAATCGCAGTACTCCCTGCTTACTGTCATTCTTTTTTCTTCCTCGACACTCATCGTCTCTGCCCCCGCGCTCTTTGCATCTTCGTCGCTATTTTACATTCCCCCTTTCCAACATGCTCCCGAGGCATTTCCTGTTGCGAGAAGCCGGGAAGCTGTAGAATCTTCGGGGTTGATCTACACCCGAAAACGCCGACGGCGCTTAGCGACGCACCGCCACACCGATAAGATAGACAGACAGTCAGTATGTGCAGGTACATATGTGACACTCTCTGCGACAGCGTGACGCAACCCTCGTTTCCACCTGCATGCTCCGCAGCAGCCCTAGTCTCGTTCCCAGTGTTTTAGGGCGTGCTCAGAGAGAGTAGCTCCATTGGGTTGCTGAGATGATATCGAGGCAGAATTTGATGGGAAAGAGACGGGGAGCACCGCCCTATAACGTCTGGTGCAATTTACAGTAAATCCTTGAATCGAAAAGTTCACGGCGTGCCCGTGAACTTCACAAACTCTGCGAACCCCGTGAACTTCCTTATTTGGCAGGGTCTGGCTTCAAAGACATGCACCCTCCCGACGTGCGCTACCCTCGGCAAAGAAACAATAACTCCTGGTACCATGCAGTCTGTGGAGATACGGCGGCGGCAAAACATTAACACCATTTTATTAAGTAATTCTACTGGGTACTCGTGCGACGACGGGCAGCCCACCCGCCCGCGATAACATGTCATTGCTATCTAGTAGGGAACCGAGAGTGTATGGGAACTACAAGATACGGTGGGTTGCGCCGGCGGCGCGCGGGGACAACACAAAGATCAAGGACCATGGGTGCACCAGTAGTAAGCTTGCCGGTAAGCGGGCCTGCCTTGTCCACGCGTGATGCTGGCGTTGTGACGGCGACCACGTTCAACGTCAAGGCGCGGGGGTCGCAGGGGTCGGATGGCGGTCGGATAGGGTGTTGTGAGCGTTGTATTTAGGGTCAAATCCTGTCGACTCCGAGCATTTATCTGGGGACGGGGGTCGGGCGCAGAAGATGGTAGCAGGTATTTCCCTGTGTGGGCAGCATTTTCGAGCTAGGCGGGAGTGGCGAAGAGCAATAAACACGGCGGGATGGTGGGACGGGATGAAGAGGCGGAGTCATTGTGGATGTGGCGACCAAACACTCAGGACTTCACCCATCACTTCACACAGTTCACGTACTTCATGTAGTTCACGGCAAACTTCGTGAACTTTCTGATATACGTATGTTCTCCGTCGCAAGACGTGCGATCGATGTGACACAACTCGCAGGTCACACCTGTGACGAAGTACAATATGGGGTCATATAGCCACTCCTAGGGTCTGAAGACTCTGAACAATTGGGAACACCTGGGAAGATTCCTTTCATATCATTATATAGCCCCCAGAGTGAAGAGTGGCCACAATTTGCGAGATTTTAGTGAGATTTCAACGAAAAATGATTGAGATTGTCAGGGCCATAATAATTAATACAGACTGGAACTCATCCGATTAAGCCTACCATAAGTAAGAGAAGACTCAGCAGAATACATTGAACAAGAAATTTGAGACGCCGGGGGCGGGATGAACGAAATCGAGTCAATCACACGTCTTGCGGTTGAATTGCACCAGATCTTTGAGGGGTGGGTGATTTTTTCCCGCTACCTTTAGGTAAGGGTTTTAGGGCGCCCTATTTTAACTGCCTGGTGAAGATCACATTTTCATTACAAGAACAAACAAAATTTCGTCATATCGAATGTGTCATGCTTCGAAAACACAGCAATAGAGTTGTTCAAACAGCATTTCGACTCCCACTCGGAGCCATTTATCATCTGTTTCCTGGTTGTTTTTCTGATGTTTTTTAATTCAAATACAGATTGTCAGTGTCCAAATCCAATGCAATGAATTTGTCATTTTTGTTTTGTAGTTCAGCCCTACCGCATGCGGCCATCAGTTGCCATGTGAACACTACATTCGGTTCTGTCTGCCAAAACCCGAGTCCAGACCCTCCGCGAATCATTCATGTCTCGCAACCCATGGGCAGCGAACACCGAATGGCGTGGCATTGACGTGGCACCTCTCTCTGTCTCATACCTTCACCATGCCCTCTGCGGCATTCTGCAATAAACCACTCTCCACCTCCGTCAATTCTCTTTCTGAAAATCTTGGGGTGACTCTTAACTGGATCTTGTTGAATGGAATTCAGGCTCCTCATTCACTTACTTCCGGTCTTCGGACCCTCCCTTCTGGCGACACCGTCTGCTTTATGCAAATTGATCTTTTCGTCTACTCTGAGCTCCTGTACAACTGCGTTCTTGGCTGATATTGATTATTATTTTGCCGCCAGACCCTTCTACATGAATCTCAGTCTTTTCTTTTTCGCCCTTGAGTTCCTGACTCAGCATTGCCTTATATGGTAGGCATTTCCACGTGATCTCGGCACACCTCTCGCCGCTCTCGAGGTTTATTCTTGATTTATTCTACTTATTTTATTCCTCGCCAGTGGTGGTCTGTGACACCCCATTTGCGGAGAACAATGGCATTTCTGGTGGCAAGATCTCTAGGGCTGCTTCCTCTGCTCTACCAACCCTCTCAACATTTGTTGCGCTATTCTGGGCCCAACCCGCTACCCCTATTACATTCCGACGCGTTCTTGTGATGTTCCGCGCGTATATTCCGCCCACCGAGCCTCGCGACGCAGCGGAATCCACTGGCCGTCGCAACCGAGCAGCGTCCGGGGTATTTCACCCCTATATTCCTCAGAACACGGTGCCTCCCGAGCCCCCCGTCTTCTCCCTCGCTCTGCCACCTGCAACATCTCCCCTTGTAGTCCAGAGCTTTTCCGCTCCTCCTCTTACGAGCACTCCTCAACGTGGATCTTACCAGCATGACCTTGACTCGGGTGAATACCCTTTATCGTGGGCTTCTCTTACTGAGATGGAAGCCTGGTTGCGTAAAGAGGAAGACTCCGAGGGGATTTCGTTTCTTCGGAAGGAGGCGGAACCGAATAGAGGCAAGAAAGACCACCAGTGGATCACGAAACACATCTGGGTGTGTGCTCGTATGGGAACTGGTGGCAAGAGCAAATATGTGCTCAAGCATCCGGAGCGGCAGAGGACTATTCCTAACAAGAGGGTGAACTGCCCTTGCCGCGTCGTTGGTAAAACGTACCCCGGAACGACCACGATCCTCGGGCGGTATACAAAAGATCATTCGCATCCAATAGGCTCTGAGAATTTAATCTTTAACCGCATTCCTCCCGACGTTCGACATCAAATTGAGCAGGATCTCCGCGCCGGTATTCGACCAAGTGTTGTGGTAAATAATCTGCCCTCTTGCGCGCAACAAATCTTCTGACTGCTCTCGGTCCACAGCTAGCACGCGCGCGCGGAAATGTACATACAGAGAAAATTTGTCGACTCTTGCGTCACAGGCCCCTCGTCGAGAAGAGTTTATTAAATCGAGGGATATCCATCGAGTCCTGAAGAAGGTCGAGGCCGAGACTATACACCTCGACGCGCAGGATGGCCAGTCAACTCTTCAATGGGTCGACCATCTTGAAGCCATTGGAGCTTTGATGTATTTTAAATCCAGCAGCGATCCTCCTCCCCTTGATTCCAGTGTAGAATCCGACACTTTCATGCTCGCGTTCCAAACCCCGTACCAGCAAAAATGTTTTCGCGCGTGGGGAAAAGACTTCGCCGGCCTCGACGCGACTCACAACACCACCTACTACGAGAACATGCTTCTCTTCACGGTCATTGTCCGTGATCGTCACGGCCACGGCATGCCGATCGCATGGCTCATTTCGTCCAATGGCAAGGGCACCACCATCGACTATTTCCTTCAGCAGCTGCGCGCGCGTAATCCAGGTGTTGTCCCCGGAAAGTTCATGTCTGACAACGATTCTGCCCCGCTGGGTAAAATCCGCTTTCGCTATCCCGAGTCCCACCTGCTGCTCCAGCAGCACTTCGTCATCACGCATTTCACGGAGCTTTGGGAGAAGCTCAAGACATGGATTCGCATCACTGATACCGACCTGTTCTGGACACGCTGGGAAGAAATCAAAGCCTTGGCGCCCGACAGTATTATCCAATATCTCGAGGAATACTATATGGGCGAGGCGACTTTGAAGATGTGGTCCGCTGTATACAGGAAGGACCGGAATGTCTTTGAGCTAGGTGATACCAATATGCTCGTTGAGGCGTACGTATTCCTATTTCTATCTATTACTCGCTGAGTCTGACATTAAATTCAATTCGCCTTTAGCTGGCACCACCTCCTCAAATATCATCACATGGAGGGGAAGCGCAATCGACGCGTCGACCAGCTTATTCACACCCTCGTTAATGTTGCCCTTCCGCATTACATCGCCAATCATCGCGCCTAACAATTCGGATTCCACGGCCCCAATCTTGCCCTCCAGAAACGAAACGAGATCAACCGAACCGCCCAATCCGTGGCGCCGGAAGCGATTCAAGAAGTTGAATCTGGTCGTTTGTTCTCAGTAAAATCCCAGAGCACTCCCGGGCTATTTTACACCGTCGACCTTGAGGCCTACACCTGCGGCTGTCCATCTTTCCCCTCCATCTCATTCTGCAAGCATATTTGCGCTATCGAGAATAATTTCCCCCGATCTCATGGTACCGCGTTCGCTTCCTATTGCTTCGCAGCCATGGGATGAGGAAGACGACATCCAGGCGCCCGTTCCGATAGCTGCCACCGCTCTCCCAGCATTTAGGCTGGTATCATCAGAGGACGCCGTACTGCTTGATTGCATCGCAAAAAAGCTCCAGGCCATGCAGCGAAAGGAAGTTTCCTTGGCGCCTTCGCTTGCCACCACGTTGCGGGGTCTTGACATTTTGCTAACTGAAGCGCCGAACGGGACTCAAATTCTTCCCAGACGTGTCAACGTCGCGCCAAATCAAGGCACCAGGAATGAGACGGCTGAGGTTATGGGTGTCAGGAAAAAGGGAGCGAAGAAGCGCAAGAACGTCGACGCGTACTGTGGTGGCGAGACGAGTGGTAAATCTGCTCGTGCCGATGCTCGTGTCCCCAAGAAACCTAAAATCACACACCTTCCCGAGTCTGCACCTTCGTTCGAATCGGAAATACCTGCGGTGGATCAAGGCTTCCTTGACAGCGCTGCCGCTTTTGATTCTGTGCCCCAAGCACCGGACTCAGAGGAGACGGCGTCTTCAGAAACCCCTGAAATGCTCCTGCGAAGAACCCTCGCCATGTACAATGCCTTATTCCCTCCTGATGCACCCCGAACGACGTCGTATTACCGTGATAATAATTATCCTGTAGCTGGTAGTTCGGGAGGCTCATATTACCCGCTAATAAAATTTATTTCTACTCCTAAAACCAGCATTGCCACCCTTGCCACCGAAAATCTCGCATTTCAATTGCCACCGCTTGCGCCTCCTTCGAGTGACACCAGAGACTGTGACATGGCTTCAATAAATAAATGAAGGCTCTTAATAAACGAATAAAATAACGAGCGGGGACTGAACTGAAAGGCTTGCCGTAGATGCCGTGCCCAAAGAGGAATTGCCTTGAAAGGAAACCCAAGGGAGAAAACGACGCAAGTATGAATCTCTTACTCTTTCTTCTGGTGTTGTTGACCCCTGGAAACCACGAGTACTCGTTTCAATTCGATGATGCACAACTTCTGGCATGCTTCATAGCACTTTCCCCCCATGCTCTCAACCTCTCCGTTGTGGACATCAATACCCCGGTCAGCTGGGCGATGCAATCCAAGAGTATGTCATTATTGAGATCTAGACTGAAATTTATTGTACAGCTCTGCACGGTCATTGCATCTGTAACAAGCCCTTGATGGGCCGCTGTCCCTCTACCTCTGCCTCAACGCTGTCTGATGTATCCATACCTGCAATGACTTCTTTGAATATAATCCATGATATTTTTCTTAGTCATCTTGTACCCATGCCTGTGTCTGTGTTTGGTGCATCTGTGTTTCCATGTCCAAACCATTCTGTGTGCCATGATCTCTCTCGAAATTTCAAATTAGGGCAGACATGTCCAAAACTGTTCTGAACTTGGTGATAAGCAACTATTGACAGTCTTTTGCATATCACTGGTGCCCTGAATTTCTGTATCTGGTGTTCGCAATGCTTGTGTCAAGTTACAACCTCCAATACGGAAGCATACTACAACCATCAACAAGGCTGGCCCCGAGTTTCGCTCTTCTGCATCTGTGGTTGATTTTTCAACTCCTTCAAAAGTCTTAAAAAACCTGTTCTTTTTTCCTTTGCTGCCCTGCATTGTATTGAAGTTTCGGAATGAGTTACAATTGACTCCCTACGTACACTGATCACAGGGTACTGAGTACTTGGGCTTTGCCCAGTTTTGGTGTCCGGCATTTGTACATTTGACACTAATGCGACCCAATGCGAGCGGTTGATGTGTGAGCATCGACCGAGCGAGCTTTGGGCCACCCTTGAATTCTTCATACAGGTGGGGAGAATATATCAAAAATATATCTCGTACAGTAACTGTGGGCCGCCTAAAATTGTTTGCACAGAAGTTCGACGTGAGCTATATTAATAAATTGGTAGCGGGCTCTGCCGCTCGTCGGCCTTACCGCTTTATTGATTTCTGTGCCCCAGATCACGGCCGTCTCCGAAGCCATCCCCGAAAAGATCTGGAGCCGAGATTACAGCAGCCAAACAGCAGCCCTCCTTGCAAGTTGCTGTGCAGAACAATGATAACGACCGCGACAATCGGCCCGGGCACACCTCCGCCGTTATCGGCCTTGTCTTGTGTGCGTCACTCTTCTTTTTCTTTTTCTTCTTGGAGTTCTCAACTTCCTAACAGCAATCATCTTCCTCCTCCTCATCTGCTGCGGCATCCAGCGGCGGCGTATCCGCCAAGCCGCGCGGCCCTATTCTGCCGGCGGCGGCGGCGGCCCCTCCTCCGGCTTTCGTCCTCCGCGCGCTTCCCGCAGGGAATGCAATACGGCCAATACAACGGTGGGACAAGCACAAGCCCGTACGCACCCCCGCCGGTCCCCGCGCCGCCGGGAAGCGAGTACCCACCCGCAGCCGCGGCGGACTGGGTGCCGCCGCCGTATGGGAAAGAGGCAGACGGCGAGGCGACGAAGTATCCACCGGTGCGTGTTTCGTCTCTCTTATTTCTTCCTATGAATGTATACTTACGAATGTGCGGCAGCCCCTCGGCCCCCCGCCGCCTGGCTTTGACGCAACATAATTGACAATGATACATCCACGTGTGATAGTGCCCAGCACGTGTGCACAATGCGACCATCGACGCGGGGCCGTACGCCTCTGTGACCATTATCGAGGATGCAGGGTATCTGCTGTGTATTTATATCTCATCTCCCCGTGTTCTCGTATGCTAACGAGTTGCTGCAGCTGGTGCAGGAAGTGCCCAATCGTCTGGGCAAGGGTGTGTTTGACGCGCTAGCAATGAATGTGCGGTTGCGCAGCGGGTTCTAGGGCTGAGGCATGAATCGGTTTAGTGCGCGTTTAGCGCTTTCAATAACTCCCTGGTAGCACTATGCCAATAAGTAACTTAATCCTTTCGCAGAGAACGGGTGTCGGAGAAGACCCCGTCACCTGTTGGTATACTTTGATTCTTCGAGTTTGTGTCGATTGGCAGGCGATAAAAAGATACTGCCAAGTGTCTCCATCCCATTTTGAGCGCTCAAAAGGTTTTTGTATTCAAATTCAAACGGTTACAAGGTTATTTACATGGTTACAAGGTTTCGCGATGGAAGACAGACGTTGAATCATTTAGAAAGCGAGAGTTTGACCGGCAGTCGAAACTAGGAAGAACGAGTGAGCACTGGAGATTTCGGAGTAACTGGTCCGTGCAAGTTACTCACCGACAGCGGCTCGGACCGCAGAGGCCGCCAGCTTGGAGTATTAGTACGGGGGGGAGGTGAAAGACCCAGTGGGGGCTGTACCAAAGTTAGTTGAAAAAAACTGCGACTGAAAAGCGAGAACTTGCCGGTGTTGGCGGCTCCACCGAAGTCGTTGCCGGTGGCAACGGCGAATCCAGCATCGATAGAGTATAAGGGCTTGTCAGTTCCAGTCCAGACGTTGTTCTCGACGAGGAGCTGAGCGCCTGGAATTGTCGGATTGTCAGTAACTGTTGTCCAGTCCGGACAAGGTCAGTCAGCATGCACCGTCGCGGGTGTTGATGCCGTCGTCGTTGTCGTCGAACACCTGCGCAGAAATCCTGTATCAGTTCTGGTAGCCGTTTGATAATGTGCTCATTACGTTGTTGAAGATGTGGCCGTGGCCGAAACGGAAGGACGGGGTACGGGAGGAGAGGTTGAACCAGTAGTTGCTAGCCAAAGTCACGGTGATGGGGGTGTCCTCAGCGCCGTTGCTGTCCGAGTGGCCGATGAGGGACACCTTCCAGTGGGTGTAGAGCATGCTCTGCCTTGGATCTCAGAAATCGAACGGCACAACAACCGGGATGCATACGTTGGTGACAGTGATCTAGTCGAAAACCTTGAGAAGAATAAACCGCGGCGCTGGCGCGTTAGAAACGGCGATGGGGTTGCAGGATGTGAGGTTGAGAACTTGAGTAGTGCGTCTGTGGATATGATAAAAATTTAGAGTGAAATGTAACTCACTTTGTGTAGCACCTGACTCGCAAGAAATCAAACGTCGAATGGATGTAGATATGTCGTGTCTGCGAGACGTTCTGCGTGCGCGCAGGAAGCTGGACCTGGGCGTTGGTGAATGACTCTGGGTTGGAGGAAGTGAGGATGAGCGACGGCATACCAAAGACTCCCGGCGGCGCGGAAAATATCACAAGAGAGTTCAACATGGCCCCGCGCGTGATTAATACGAGGGTGTAGCGTCGAAGAACTTGAGTTCAGCTGGCAGCGATGAGGGAGGTCAAATAAATGAGTAAGAAATGCACAGCGAGAAGCTCGTACCATCACAATTTACGAAGGAGCGGTTAAACTGCCCATCACAGACCCGGATGGCTTTGGTAGTCTAAAAGTAAAAATCAGGGCCAAAAAAAAAGTAAATGCAATGAGCCGACCGGCCGAGTAAAGGGTGTATGAAGTGGGCAAACTGATCCGATCGTCTGCTCCGCGGTGCGAGTAGTTACGCAAAACGTCAACAGAGTATTTTGGCAACTCACTCCAGTTCTGGTTGTTCTCAGTACTGCTTGGAAGTGTGAGAACGTGGAGAAAGACGGAAGAGTGAGAGAAGCTCTCACTTTTCACGAGGACGTTCCAGCCTGCTACCCGTCGCCCCTCGCCCCTCGCAGTCGATCAAAATGGAAACGTCGAGGTCATCGTTGACTCGGAAGTGTCGGCAGAAGTCATTGCATCCACATTTTAAAACGTCTTGTACTGCTCGAAAAGTCTGGCACATGTTGTCTGTCTTGAGAGATATCTCGAGGGTCTTGAGGGCGCCAAGGGAGCGGGTGGTAGCTTGTGCTAGACCTTGATGGGTAGCGAAGCAATGTCGCGGGTTTAAATCTTGATACTTGAGACGCTTTTCAGGATGCCTTGCAGCGACCTGATGCTGAAATAGTCCTTCGCTGTGTTGCGAGCCTTGAATCCCAGTTGCTAGTGAAACTCTCGATTTTTCTGCATAGCCGCGACCAGGCCTCGGACTTAAAATGGGCACCGTGAACAAAGGGTATATCGACATTGAGGACGTTGTGCACTTGATCGAAGAAAGAGCTTCATGTGGAGGACGAAATTGAAGGCAGACAGTAAGGAAAGCAGACGATAATGGGGGAAAAGAACAAAGGAAGGGCACCTTGGGAAGCGAGCTTCTTTTGAGTGGCCCTTGAGCGCTGGAAAATAGGCCGCGTGATGAAGTGGCACGTCGGAAGCTGGGCCGGCCAGAGTTAAATTATGATTTGGGAGGTCTTCCAGACATAGCCATGGGAAGAAACCAAACCTTGAGCGCTGGAAAATAGGCCGCGTGATGAAGTGGCACGTCGGAAGCTGGGCCGGCCAGAGTTAAATTGTGATTTGGGAGGTCTTCCAGACATAGCCATGGGAAGAAACCAAACCGAATTCGGTGAGGTCGGAGCCAAGGCTGTAGGAGAGGTGGCGGTTGAGAAAATATCGCAAATTGGGGTGATGGTAAACCCGTGCATACTGATACGAGGCATCTGCTTAATATACGAGGTATGAAAAGGCCGCGTTAGAAAACACAGAAAGCCCAGAACAGAACGGGTTAGTCCAAGAGAACGAGCAATGAAAAGCGAAAGGAGGATGTGAAGAAACTGCCGGTGGGATACGTGGCCTCTCGGCTGCATGATTAGAACCATGCTGTGCCGTGGGCAGCAGCGACTGCGATCCGCTGCGTCCTGTCAAAAAAAAGCTGCGCGCAGGTCAGCTGTTTGACAGCAAATGAAAAGGTAGTATTGGAAAGCAGAAAGGAAGGGGTGAATCGAAGAGTAAAAGCAGAGGAAAAACAAAAGGAGAAAGGCTACATGGGGATACAGCACAGCCGAATGAGCAAAATCTTAAAGAACGGTTAATTAATAATTAATTAATTTGAACCATGGATTTGAGCTGCTGACATGAGTACGCGCTCCTTCGTAGTTGCCGGCACGAATGGCTCCGAGTCCTTGCTTCTCGGATATTCATCGTGCGAAAGTGCGTGCTGTTCTCCACGAGGCGCTCAAGGTGACCAGTCTTGTCTTCCACCTCCAGGACCTCTGCACACGAATACATCCCCCTCTTCCTTTCTGTGGGCGGCTCTTTCTGCTGTGTAATCTTTGCTTGTGGCTGACATGGTGTCCCACCTACCAAAGATCAGTGCTCTAACGTCCCATTTTGATGATGTCTCGCCAGGATAATGAATCCAAGGCCGTTTACCACATTTATGGTGTGTACACAGCTTTATTGGGACGTAAACATTACGATATTTTGTCCCCAGGGGGCCACGGAGGCTCGGGTGGACCGGGCCACGGAAATGGTGGCATGGGTGGCAGCGGGGGTATGGGCGAGGGTCCCACCGTGATTATTGATAATAAAATGTATGTCGGTGAAGTGTCCCCTGCTTCTTTCCCAAAGTCCTTTCTCAACAACAACAGTGTACACCTGGGTCAAGGGTTAATCATATTTCCTGTGTTGAATATTTTGCAAGCTGAATTATGTCTAGACTCAAAGAAGATCTGTGGAAGTGGTTAGAGCATCCTCCCGATACAAAGGACAGACAGTATGAACTGCGGAGCCTTCATCACGAAGCCACTGGGCGCTGGCTCCTACATGATGGTCGATTTGTCAGATGGAAGGACATGCCCGGCTCTTTATGGATCAAAGGAATCTGTAAGTCAGTTTCATTGTGTTCCAATCCCATGTCTAATTGGGCACAGCTGGTACGGGAAAGAGCATACTAAGGTGATTCATATCGCTACTACGCACATAATTTTCCTCTGAAAATACCCATACATGCAGTTCGACAATTATCGAAGAAATTCTCAAGACCTGTCCTGACCGATCTGCTGTTTCATATTTCTATTTTGATTTCAGGAACGAGAGGCGGCGGCGCATGGACATCATGCTACGTTCTATTGTGTGGCAGCTCTCTGGACGGTCGCCTCTGCCCTATAGCTCTCTTTGTCGGCTGTATGAAACACTAGGACATGGAACTACACTGCCACAGCACAAACATCTTCAAGGAGTTCTCGAGGATTTATTTTCAGAGCTGGACCAGACATATATTGTCATCGATGGGCTTGATGAATGTGAAAAGACTGTCTGGAAGCATCTTATTGAGTTTATTCACAGCCTATGTCATCCCACCAAAAATGCACCGCATCTCCTGTTCACTGGTCAACCTCTTGAAGAATTCCGAACAGCATTCAAGGATGTAACCTTCATCGAGCTTGGTTCTGCGGTTTCCAGTGGCGACATTAGATCCTTTGTTGGCAGCGAAGTTCCCAGGGTCGGAAATTGGGCCAGTGATGACAATTATGCAGAGAATGTCACAGAGCAAATTGTGCAGAAGAGCAACGGAATGTTGGTCCTCTCTTTGCACTGTGGTTTTTCGTCAGGCTGACTTACATGTCCAGGTTTCGCTTGGCTGCATGTCTCCTCATTGAACTGGGTCGTTGTGATTGGGAAGGTGACTGGGATGAGACCCTCACAGCCCTCCCACCTGATCTGTTTGGGATTTACACCCGTTTCTTGACTCGGGCAGCAGATACTCCCAGAAGAACAGTTTTTATTCAAGCAATTTTCCGGTGGCTTGTGTTTTCCGCCAGACAGCTCTCATCGGACGAGCTGGCAGATGCCATTGCTTTCCGGCTGGATGACCCTGATTTTGACTTTTCTGACCCAGCCAAATCCCAATACTATCCAGATAGACGTCAGGGTAACTCTGGTATCTTCAAGTTGTTGGGGGGCCTGATTGTGATTGAAGAGAGTCACAGTGGTAAACCATCAATTTCTCTAGCACATTCATCTGTCAAGGATTATATCCTTTCCCCGCAATTCCATCAGGAATTTGGAACAATCATTGACCTTACAAAACAAGTCTCCCACAGATTTATTACCCAAACTTGTGTCCGCTATCTCCTCCTTTTTGCCAACCCCAAACATTCAATAACCAAAGATACACTCCCAGACTACCCAATTGCATTGTATGCTGCAGAATATTGGTTCTATCACCTGCGGCTTTGCGATGCCATGGATCAGGAGGCACTGTGTCCCTCAACAATGCATCTCCTGGAGGAAGGAAGTAGCCAACATGCTGCTTTGTACCAATTGCGTCCTATCTCCTTGTGGGAAACCCATCATTGGGATGCACTCATATCACCCACAGTGTGTATGTGTTCCGAAATAGGCTACACTGAGGGGGTGCACTTTCTGCTCATGAAGGACAACACATGCATTGACTTGGCCACCGAAGATGGCAAGACTGCATTGCACCTCGCATCGGAGAATGGTCACCTTGACATCATGAGGTTGCTCATTGAGCACAATGCATCTGCTGACCTGGCCACCAATAATGGCTGGACAGCACTGCATCTCGCATCGTGGGAAGGTCACCTTGACATTGCAAGGCTGCTCATTGAGCATAATGCATCTGCTGATGTGGCTAGCATTTCTAGCAAGACTCCACTGCACCTTGCATTGGAGAATGGTCATCTTGACATTGCGAGGCTGCTCATTGAGCACAATGCATCTGTTGACCTGGCTACCAATGATGGGTGGACTGCGCTGCACCTCGCATTGGAGAACGGTCACCTTGACATTGCAAGGCTGCTCATTGAGCACAATGCATCTGCTGACATGGCTGACAGTGTTGGCTGGACTGCACTGCACCTCGCATCAGGGAATGGTCACCTCAACATTGTGAGGCTGCTTATTGAGCACAATGCATCTATTGACCTGGCCCCCAATAATGGCTGGACTGTGCTGCACCTTGCATCGGAGAATGGTCACCTTGACATCGTGAGGGTGCTTATCGAGCACAATGCATCTACTGACCTGGCCACCAAATATGGTGAGACTGCACTGCACCTTGCATTGGAGAATGGTCACCTTGACATTGCGAGGCTGCTCATCGAGTACAACACATCTGTTGACCTAGCCAGCCATGATGGCAAGACTGCCCTGCATCTTGCATCGGAGAATGGTCACCTTGAGATTGTGAGGCTGCTCATTGAGCACGGTGCATCTGCTGACCTGGCCACCAAATATGGCAAGACTGCACTGCACCTCACATTGGAGAATGGTCACCTTGACATTGCGAGGCTGCTCATTGAGCACAATGCATCTGCTGATGTGGCTGACATTGCTGGCTGGAATGTGCTACACCTCACATCGGGGAATGGTCACCTTGACATTGTCAAGTTGCTCATTGAGCACAATGCATCTGTTGACCTAGACAGCTACGATGGCAAGACTGCCCTGCATCTCGCATCAGAGAATGGTCACCTTGAGATTGTGAGGCTGCTCATTGAGCACGGTGCATCTGCTGACCTGGCCACCAAATATGGCAAGACTGCACTGCACCTCACATTGGAGAATGGTCACCTTGACATTGCAAGGCTGCTCATTGAGCACAATGCATCTGCTGATGTGGCTGACATTGCTGGCTGGACTGCGCTGCACCTCACATCAAGGAATGCTCACCTTGAGACTGTGAGGCTGCTCATTGAGCACAATGCATCTGCTGACCTGGCCACTAAATATGGCAAGACTGCACTGCACCTCGCATTGGAGAATGGTCACTTTGACATTGTGAAGCTGCTCATTGAGCACAATGCATCTGCTGATGTGGCTGACGCTGCTGGCTGGACTGTGTTGCACCTCGCATTGAGGAATGGTCACCTTGACACTGTGAGGCTGCTCATTGAGCACAATGCATCTGCTGACCTGGCCACCAAATATGGCAAGACTGTGCTGCACCTCGCATCGGAGAATGGTCACCTTGACATTGCAAGGCTGCTTATTGAGCATAATGCATCTGCTGATGTGGCTGACATTTCTGGCAAGACTGCACTGCACCTTGCATTGGATAACAGTCACCTTGACATTGCCAGGCTGCTCATTGAGCACAATGCATCTGCTGATGTGGCTGACATTGCTGGCTGGACTGCGCTGCACCTTGCATTGGAGCATGGCCACCTTGACATCGTGAGGCTACTCATTGAGCACAATGCATCTGTCGACCTGGCCACCAATGATGGCTGGACTGCGCTGCACCTCGCATTGGAGCACAGTCACCTTGACATTGCAAGGCTGCTCATTGAGCACAATGCATCTGTTGATATGGCTGACAGTGTTGGCTGGACTGCACTGCACCTCGCATCGGGGAATGGTCACCTCAACATTGTGAGGCTGCTCATTGAGCACAATGCATCTATTGACCTGGCCCCCAATAATGGCTGGACTGTGCTGCACCTTGCATCGGAGAATGGTCACCTTGACATCGTGAGGGTGCTTATTGAGCACAATGCATCTGCTGACCTGGCCACCAAATATGGTGAGACTGCACTGCACCTTGCATTGGAGAATGGTCACCTTGACATTGCGAGGCTGCTCATTGAGTACAACACATCTGTTGACCTAGCCAGCCATGATGGCAAGACTGCCCTGCATCTTGCATCGGAGAATGGTCACCTTGAGATTGTGAGGCTGCTCATTGAGCACGGTGCATCTGCTGACCTGGCCACCAAATATGGCAAGACTGCACTGCACCTCACATTGGAGAATGGTCACCTTGACATTGCGAGGCTGCTCATTGAGCACAATGCATCTGCTGATGTGGCTGACATTGCTTGGCTGGACTGTGCTGCACCTCACATCGGGGAATGGTCACCTTGACATTGTGAGGCTGCTCATTGAGCACAATGCATCTACTGACCTGGCCACCAAATATGGCAAGACTGCGCTGCACCTTGCATTGGAGCATGGTCACCTTGACATTGTGAGGCTGCTCATTGAGCACAATGCATCTGCTGATGTGGCTGACATTGCTGGCTGGACTGTGCTGCACCTCGCATTGGAGAACAGTCACCTTGACATTGCGAGGGCTGCTCATTGAGCACAACACATCTGTTGACCTAGCCAGCTATTATGGCAAGACTGCTCTGCACCTTGCATCGGAGAATGGTCACCTTGAGATTGTGAGGCTGCTCATTGAGCACAATGCATCTGCTGACCTGGCCACCAAATATGGCAAGACTGCGCTGCACCTTGCATTGGAGAATGGTCACCTTGACATTGCAAGGTTGCTCATTGAGCACAACACGTCTGTTGACCTAGCCAGCTGTGATGCGGGTCTTTTGGCCTCTGTAAGGGAAACCTTACGCTTAGTGCAGGGCATGGAAACTAGCGGGGGAATCCAACGTATAAATATAGGTACTAAATACAGGAGCAGAAATACTATGCACCTAGCGGGGAAATCTGAAGAGAAGAAAGGATGGGGATTCCCCTGCTAGGCAAAACTTTATATACTAGTAGGTACTACCCAGTAGCACATGTCTGTAGGTATACAATGATCCTGGGCCTGGTCGTAGACCACATGCTAGCACGAGCAGATGGGAGTTCCAGACATAGGGGCGGATGTAAGTTCCGGGTGAGTGAACAATGTGCTCCAAACTAAACCCAAACAACCCGATATCACCCAGATACAACCCAAGTCTTTCCAAAATAGCAGTGACGCCTACGGAAACAAGATAGAGATTGGAAATAGGCTGATCAGAGAGCACGTGCTCGACGCGAGGCCGTACATCCATGGGTTCCGTACACGCTCGAGCTCCGAAAGGCCAATGATGGCATCAATTTCTCTCATTCTTTTGTTCTGCTCATCGCGTCCAAAACCCCTCAACGTTCAACTTGAAGACCACTCACAGGGATCTCAAATCGTCGAAGGAAACCACCAGCCTTCTCAGTTTTCTGGCTCCACAAGGTGAGTTTTCTTTCTAATCCTCACACTGTACCCTTGCCGGTGTCAAAGTGCTAGTTAACCCTAGCGGGGTTCAAGGGAATGTGTCGGTGATCTGGATGTGGGTCGGAGGCCTGAAGCAGGCGAAGAGAGAGAAGGCCGGGGGCGTTGCTCGAGGGGTAGAGTAAGAAATGTGGTGAGAATTGGAGTAAAAGAGAGAGTATTTGTGTCCTAGCTGCTCAATGGATATATCTCGTATAATTTGTACTCCGGAGGCTTGACAGCCCACTGGCGACGTTCTGGGGAAGGATCGAATCTGCTCGCTGGGACCCTGGGCACGAGCCCTACACTGGTCGCATTGGTGGTGGTTTCGGGTTAAGATTGCACGATCGCCCCTATGTATGTACACAGTAATAAACTGTACACGACTAGGAGCAATAATGTAGCAAAGGGGGAATGGGAAGTGTTGGAATACCTACGTGCCGGTCAACCATCCCTTCCACACCGGCCAAATGCTGTAGGCTCGCCGTCCACTGTCCACGTTGTTGCGGACATCTCCCCAGTCCCCCACGTTACCCTGCACCTCCCCCGCATTGTGCGCGGCATCGCACACATCCTCGGGGCCGTCCACGTCGCCACACATCTTCCCTCATTGCACACATCGGCCCGCAAGCCCTCGACATCATGCGTGGCACCGTGGACCTCCCCCGTGCCGTCCACGTCACCGTGCATGTCCCCTCATCGCAGAATTTGCCGCATGCACCCTCCAGGTTGTGTACTCCCCAGTACACATCCTCCTCGTCCCGCACGTCGCTGCCCACCTCCTTCACAATGTGTACGGTGCTGCACATGTCCTCAGCGCCTTTCACGTCGCTGTGCATGCCC
Source organism: Mycena olivaceomarginata (assembly GCA_029378375.1). Taxonomy (NCBI): domain Eukaryota; kingdom Fungi; phylum Basidiomycota; class Agaricomycetes; order Agaricales; family Mycenaceae; genus Mycena; species Mycena olivaceomarginata. The sequence continues at coordinate 22,813 of JARKIC010000637.1, read as the reverse complement.
CCTTGTCGCGCACATCGCTGTGGGCGCCTTCCACATTGTGCGCGGTGCGGCACATGCCCTCTGCGCCGTCCGCGTCGCCGCGCATGTCCCTTTATTGTGCATGTCGCCATGTGCGCCCTCCATTTTTTATACACCCCGAACATGTCCTCCGCACTCCCCACCCCACGTTGCCGCCTACCTCCCCCGTGGCATGCACCGTGCGGAGCATGTCCCCCACATTGTGCACAAGGGCGTGCATGACTCCCGCTTCGCCCACACCCCCCAGGCACGTTGTTGTGCACCTCCCCGGCGTCGTCGTGCACGGCTCCGGCTGCGTCCTCATCGCTGCCCATGTCCCTCGCGTCTGCTGCATTGCTGCGCATGTCCCACATCGCACACGTCGCCGTGTACACCCTAGACCTGGCTATGCAGTAGGTCCCGGTTCTTATAGTGCATTGCACTGCGCGAGCGCGCTGCATTACACAGCCGCAGCCCCGTCTTGTACGAACATCAACAGGTGCGCGGGCTCTTTACATTTTTCTGCACACTGTAATTCTGACGCAAATGCAGCAGCGTGTCCAGCAACAGCACATAGTTTTGTACACTTGTATGCAGTTACAAAACATTATCTTCTTTCAACATTTACTCCTCCTACGTGTTTCTTCTGCCTCAACCCCCATTCCGGCGTGTAAGGGATCCAACTTATGCCAATAAAGTGTCGTTTGGTCGGATGTCCGTGATCGAGATAGGAAGACTTCCTGGACGAGTAAAGCTCGTGGATCTGGAGGCGGAGGGAATATCATTGATCGCATTGTGTCTTCGAGATCGCAACTTGTCGACTCAGACATTGGCGCAGCTGACAGATACACTGATTTTGTATCCTCTACAGATCATCGCGCTGTGGTCAGGAAGCTGCTCTATGCACCGTCTTATGCATCATTTGGGTATACCGATTTCCCAGAGGTCCCTCAAGTTTCCAACCAACCGCGGATTAAATATCTGTACAAGTCCAAAAAGCACCGTTTCATGATCTACAAAGACAACGAGGATGAAAGGATTGAAGCTGAGGATGTACTCCTTTCCCCGGTTACTGATGATCTCTCTTTCATCAAAAGATTCGACGTTCTCACAAAAATCATTGTCTCCTCCGCCGAGGAGATTTTTGGACGGATGTCGCGATACAAGAAATGTCATTCAGTGACCTCTTCCAAGATACAGGCTATCGTTACATCCATCCGAAGCCTGGGCAGCGCTATTCGTCATCTCAAAAGCGATTACCAAGTGTCTGTTGCATTCAAGTCCTCAACTGCATTAACCATCACGCTGAAGAAGGGCTAACTACCCGAGATGCGGATTCTGGATGGGGGTTGGTGGCCGGTCGAATTTAGAGTAGGATGAATAAAAATATCCCAGGAAGATCGACCTGTCGGTAGGCTGATAAACCTGAGAGGGAAGAGGGTATCGGTAGGCCGTGGAAATGGTCGTGAGTGTGTTTGTGCGTGAAAACGAGGTGTTGTGACGAATTGAACGCCGAAGTGCATTCTGCGTGGTTTTCTAGTTTGATATCGGCGACGTTGAAGACACGGTAATTGGGCGCTAGCCCGCACTGGCTCGCACAGATGAGCGTCAGACGTGGGATGATGATTTGCTGGCGCCCTCGGCGCGTATTTACAGTACAAACAATTATGTAACTAGAAATAAAAATAGGAATACGGTAAAGTCGAAACCCGTGTGTGGTCGGATTCCCACATGCCGGCCATACGACCCCTCCACAACGCCGCTGAGTAATCCCGCTCTTCCATTTCTTCCTCCCAATCTCTTCTGGAATATCTGGTGTCGGTGCGATGTCGCCTTCACAAAGAGCTGTATGCCGAGAAGATGGCTGAAATCTTCTCCCAAGCAAAGCTGCAGGATCGCAATAGAATAATCGCTGCTCTGTGCGGTGGTTCAACAAAGAAAACTCGCAGCTGTGGGCTCCTTTGTCCCACTGCCAAAGTCAATCAGCTCTTGCGACGATCCAGATAAGCTGCTCTCAGACCCTGATGCGGTCATGGAGGAGACTCGAGAATATTTCTTGAAGCTTTACAGACGTCTGCCGCCAGTTGCAGTACCAAAACCGTGGATGGTTACTCCATCGGTTATCGCCGTCAGAAATCGGGTGACTGCTGACCCCTTTGTATGGCCGAAACCCACGTCCATGTCCCAATTCCGTGCTCTGCTGCGGAGAGGCAACCAGAAACCCTCCCCTGGTCCTGACCAGTGGGAGAAGTGGTGCGTGAAAGCGCTGTCAGACAACGCTCTTGCATTAGTTCTTGACCTCCACAATTATGTGGTCATGAATTTCGCTTCCCGGGGGACTTGAAAGATATGTAGATCATCATGTTCCACAAATGGGGCCTTTTGACGGACTTGAGAAATTGGAGAAGGCTGTTCCTCTCCAATTTCCTAGCGAGCTCCCCGATCTCATGGCTTACCACTGAACTGACATCTTACTCATCCAGAATGGGCATTGTCCCTGAGACGCAGGTCGCAGTACAACACGGCGTACAAACAAGAGACTTGATGAGCTTCTTGGCCGGTTTTCAGACTTGGTCCGAGCGACATGTCATGAATCGCCCGGGTTCTACTTTTTCACACGACACGTCCGTATGGATACAGACGCGTCTTAGCGGCACGGGACTCTCATGACGCCACCACGTGACCTTCTCACGGTTGAAACCTGGCCTCGGATTCTAAAGCCGCAGACTCGGGGAGTCTGCGCCACGGGATACAGAAGACGTTAGGGACTAGGAACCCGTACAGGCGGATCCTAGTCCCCGGACGCACAAGGGCTGACATAGAAGCGTACACGAAGTACAGGAGTGGTTGCAAACCCGATCGGGGTTTGAACCACTGGATACGACGACACTTAGGACTAGGAAACCCGAACATCGGGTCTCCTAGGTCCACCGATGCCACGGAAACCCGAACATCGGGTCTCCTAGGTCCACCGATGCCACGGAAACCAACACAGAGGAGTCCAGGAGCATCAGCATTAATGCTCCTTAATGCTACGATGCAGGAACTGATCGCGATTGACCGCAATCACTTTAATTCATTAGAAGCCTATATAAGCACGGTAGAAAGAGGTGTTTGACGCGCCAAACACGGTCTATGCAGGCGAGACGCATTGACGCGTCGCGTCCTCTTTCCCCTTTTGGTTTCTTTGTCCCTCTACAATATATCGGCTCTTTCACATTTCCTTTCCTTGTCCTCATCCTCTACATACACTCACATAGCTCGATAGACTAGAGTCTTTTTCTTTCTGTCTTTGAGGACATCGAGCACCATTGCGCCTGGTCATTGGAAAACTCAGCCTCGCGTTGGGGGTCGTTTCGCACGCGCACCGCCTCTTCCACCACCCGTTTCTTCGGAGTCGTCTCGCGCCACATCTCGCGTCGCATCGCGCTCCCCATCGCCGTCAGCGGATCAAAGCCCCGACCTTGACACGGCTTCTTTGATCGACGAGATCTCTTTCACCCTCGACCACCTCCACCTTGACGCCATGGCCAACGACGACGATACGCCTTCCTCCCCGCCGGTCGCCACCCTCTCGCCTGAGACGCTGGCCGTGATCGCGGCCATTACTGCTGCCTTGAGGCCGCAGACTCAGCCTCCAGCACCGCCTGCGCCACCCGTTGTTCCGCCTTTCACGGGTGCTGGTGCGACGTCGGAATTTGGAGGTAAGTCGCTGCCCGCGCTCTTTCCCTCCATCGAGTCCAAGATTATCTTGGATATCGTCTCGCACGCATTCACGCCACTGGACCCTGCCGCGCCTGCTGTCGCCCCTTGCCGCTCGCCAGGATTACGTCGCACCGCCTTCGTCTGCCCCCGCCACCGAGCATTCCCTCGCGCTCAAACATTTCCCTTCCTTTCACTCCTCCTTCGTCCTCTGCTCAAGTACTTTGAAGTGCTTGCTGCTTTTGCCGCATCTTCTGGGAAGCCGTGGGAGGTCTTCGCGATCACGCGCTCCCTCTCGGACTATGTTTCACACCTCACCGAACTCCACCAGCAATACAAATGGTCCGCCGTTGTGATCTACCACGTCGAGTTCCACAGCACTCGTCTCTGGGACATGAAGGCTGGCGATTATTCGGGCTGGGCTCGCCCCGACCATGGTCTCCTTTCGCGCATGGTTTACGCCCACCCCCTCCCTGCTCCCTCGGCGTCCAGCGCGTCGTCTTCCAAAGCCACTTCCACCAAGCTGAAGAAGGCCTCGTCGCTGCCCGTTGAGCAACAGATATGCTATGACTGGAACACCGGGATATGCAAGTCTTCACCTTGCCCTGCGAAGCGCCGCCACGTCTGCCGCACATGCGAGGGTGACCACCAGAGCTCTGCCTGCCCGAAGAAGACCTAGGTCTTCGGCAGAGCGAGCCGTCGAGCTCGCGCCCACGCTGCTCGGCTCGCTCGCTCGGGCCAGCAGTCCTCAGTTTCTCCTCCTGTCCCTGCACCTTCGTCTCAGCCCCCTCCCCCGTTCCAGTCCCGTCTTCCTCATCACTATCTCTTCCCTCCCCTCGCACTGCCGCCACCGCGTCCTAATACCTCCCCACGCTGTAATTCACCCCTTCCTCCTAATCACGGCCACCCGCCTATCTCTTCCTCTCTCAATCGACGCGCTTGGGATTTCTATTTAGAGGAGTATCCCGACCGCACATTTGTATCATCTTTACTCCAAATAATTGATTTCGGTTGCAACATTGGATTTTCGGGCCCAGAATCTGTTCAACCAGTCAAGAATCTCAAGTCTGCGTCAGTGCACCGTCAATTCCTTTCCGACGCGCTGGCTACGCTCATCGCGAAGGGTGCTGCTGCTGGTCCCTTCCCATCCCCACCTCTCCCCGAACTCCGTTGTTCACCTCTTGGTGTCGTTGAGCGTAAGCGCAAGCCTGGCAAGCTTCGCATGATCAACCACCTTTCCTGGCCGCGTGGCACCTCCGTCAACGACGGAATCCCTGATGTTGAAGCTCAGATATCTTATGATATGTTTGAGCGCGCCGTCTCTGACCTTCGCCTTTCCGGCCGAGGTTCCTTGATGGTCAAGTTGGACCTCAAAGATGCGTTTCGCCACGTCCCAATTCGGGTTGCGGACCATCACCATATGGGCATGTTCTGGAACGGCGAGTTTTATTACGCCATTGTTCTCATGTTCGGCCTGCGTTCTGCTCCGTACATCTTCAACCTTTTCTCTGAAGCTCTGCACTGGATTATCTCCCGTCATATCCCTTCTCGTCTTCGCCACTATCTTGATGATTTCTGGTTAGTTTTCCGACCGGAAACTGACCCCACTATTGCGCGTGCAGCGGTGGAATGGATCCTTGCTCTTGGGGAAGAGTTAGGTCTCCATTTCCAGGAAGAGAAGACTTTCTGGCCTTCAACGCTCCTCGATTTCCTTGGTCTCGACCTGGACTCGGACGCCATGGAAGCACGTTTGCCAGAGGACAAACTTGCCTACCTCCGTGAGTTGCTAGACGCATGGAGCCGCAAGCACACCTGTTCCTTGAGGGAGGTTCAGGAGCTCGTTGGCTTTCTGCAGTTCAGCTCTCAGGTCATCCCACACTCACGCGCTTTCATTCGCCGCTTGATCGATTTTTCCTCCAAATTTTCCTCCCCCTTCTCGCGCTTATACATCCCATCTGGCGCGCGCTCCGATCTCGGTTGGTGGTCAACTCTGAGTGCCCACTGGAACGGCGTCCAAATCATCAACTCCGACCGCCCTACAATTTATGTCGAGACCGACGCAAGTGGGCGCAAAGGGCTCGGCGGTGTTTGGCAAGACTTCTGGTTTGCCTCGCGTTGCCCTCGGCGTTTCCGTGATCGCGACATTCAATTCAAGGAGATCTACGCAATTCTACAAGCAATTTTGCGGTGGGGTGACACATGGTTTGGCACCCATGTTGTCTTCCGATGCGATAATCAGGCGGTGGTCCAGTGGCTGAGTTCGGACACGGCACGCTCAGCTCCAGGCATGAGTGTCTTGAGGCAGATCATTCTGCTCGCTTCCGTTCTCCATTTCACTTTTTCTGCGGTGTGGATCCCGACTTCAGAGAATGCGCTCGCTGACGCCGCTTCTCGTTTTCAGTACAGCCGCCTGTTCCAGCTGGCTCCACAGCTCTGCCGGACATCCTCAACTCCGCAGTCCCGGATCATTGGTATACGACACATGCTCACCTCCCTCGAGAAGTCGCATTTTTCCTCTGGCACGGGCTCGCTTCCTCCACCCGGGACACTTACTCATCTGCCCAACGATCCTTTCTCAACTTCGTTCGGCTCAATCCCCAATACAGCCCTGCCCCTGGACAACTTCTCCCCGCGACAGAGCTCGGTCTCATGGCCTGGTCCGCTCACCTTGCCAGCAAGGAACGGCCCATCCTTCACAAAACCATTAAAGGCTACCTCTCCGCCGTTCGTTCCCTCCATGTCGATGCAGGCCTTCCTTTCGAAGTCTGCCACTCCCCAGCATTGCAGCGGGTCATTCGCGGAATCAAGCGCTTTCAAGGGGACCGCAACCGTAAGCCCAAACTCCCCATCACTCTCGACATCCTCGTCCGCCTTGGGCTCGTTGCAGGTGACCTGTCCAACATCGACAATGCCATCTTCGATGCCGCAAAGAATCTGGCCTGGGCTGGATTTTTGAGGTGTGGTGAGTTCACCGTCGCCGATCGCGCGAAGTTCGATGCCGCCGTTCACCTTACACGTGACTGCATTCGGTTCTTCGAGGACGGGGGTAACGAGTACATGGAGCTCACTATCCCGCCTCCAAGACCGACCCGTTCCGTGGCGGTGTGACGGTCATCATTGCTTCCGCACCAAATTCTCCCTCCACTTGTCCTGTTCGCTCGATGAAACACCTTTTCGCCATCCACCCTCTTCCACCAAATGCCCCGCTATTTGGCAAAGTCGACTCCTCCCCCCTCAGACGCTCCGAATTCATCCGCACGCTCAAGGCCCGCATTTCAGACATCGGGCTTGACCAGTCTGGATACTCAGGTCACAGCTTTCGGCGAGGTGCAGCCACGGCTGCTGCAATCGCTGGGTATGCTGACTTTGAGATTCAGCTACTTGGTCGCTGGCGGAGTGATGCGTACAAGCTCTACCTTGATGTGCCCAAAAACCGAGTCTTGAGCTTGTCTGCTCGTCTTCATGTGGCCGCTGCTCCTCCTGCAGTCTCTTGAGCCGCTGGCTCTCCGCTGCATTCCTGTGGCTCGAGCGCGGTCCCTTACGGTCCGAGCGAGAGAGCTCTGGCGACCAATCGAATTCTCGTTTGTCCCCAAACTCTCTCTCCCTCTATCCCACAAGACGAGCAGGCATAGAAGAGGTGTTTGACGCGCCAAACACGGTCTATGCAGGCGAGACGCATTGACGCGTCGCGTCCTCTTTCCCCTTTTGGTTTCTTTGTCCCTCTACAATATATCGGCTCTTTCACATTTCCTTTCCTTGTCCTCATCCTCTACATACACTCACATAGCTCGATAGACTAGAGTCTTTTTCTTTCTCCCACCCTTACCGCTTTCCCTGTTCTGTTGTTTCTGCTTTCGCCGATGCCGGCTCGAGCGCGGTCCCTTACGGTCCGAGCGAGAGAGCTCTGGCGACCAATCGAATTCTCGTTTGTCCCCAAACTCTCTCTCCCTCTATCCCACAAGACGAGCAAGGCATAGATCTCCATGTACAGTAGATTCTACCTCGTCTAATCTCAGGCTTCTACCTTGGCTTGACATAGGCATTGTCTCCACCCTGCCCCGCTTCCTTCACATTGTACTACAGGTTGTATCCACGCCCCGGGTTGTATACCTGAGTGGATATCACACCCTCTTCGACTCGTTCTGGGTTCCGCCTTGCATCCCGACCTACAACATACGGCCTCCTAGGGAGGACGCCGTACAACTGGTCCTACTGCTCGGGGAACACACGAGCTATTAGTGTCTATCGGGTTTATCCTGGTTGGGGTTCTCGTCGGGTTACTCGCTGTGTAGCCGACCCAGAGGCCATTGCTGACACGACACAAGGAAACGGTATACGCGCTCAAACGGGATCAGATGAAGGGTTTCGATTATCTCGCTCCCGAGGGGTTCTACGATGCAGTGCAGGCCTATGGCCTACCCCTGTCTATAATTGACCTTGACCACGCTGCTCAACTGGACACAAAGTGCCGTATACGTATTTTGGTCCGATGTCACCGATTATTGTTAGTGGAGTCACCAAACAGGGCGGACCGATGTCTCCTCTCTCTGGACGACGTCGCCGCGCAGGATGTCGACCGTCTGCTCATAACGACCTCCAACACTCTCAAAGCTGATCCCCGTCTGCGAGACAGTGATTCGCTGCAGGTCTTGGTCACCATGGTTGAAGCGACAGACGACTCATTCCTGTTCGCAAAATCCCTTCGAGCAGCCCGAGTTTTCTGTCTTCACATGGAACACTTTCAGTTTGCATATGGCTGGCTCACCCAGTGGTGCAAAATGTTTGCATATATTCTCAATGACAAGGACCCCAACCCCCCAGCACAAATCTCTTTTCCATCGGTGACAATCAAGTCCGGCGTTGATCCTTGGATCGTCAAGAATTATGAAGTCCCAGTGGTTCGCACGGGACTAGATCTCCTGAATGCGAAGGTGGATAACCCAGGTGTGCGCTATGCGGAGTTGAAAAATATTGTCGATGTGTTTACTTTTCCCAGGCTGACGGGAAGACTTCCGATAACCCTTCTACGAAAAATGGTCGCCCAAAACATCGTCTCACGATGCCATGCATTGTTGTCCCTGCAGCCAATCAAGCAAGCCGACGCTGAAGGGTTAGATGTGCGGATATCGTCAAGAATCCACGGAATATTAAGCATGCTGTTTGCACCAAGTTCTAAAATTCTGACGCTCCCAGTTTTCTCAGCTCGGTCTTGGTTTCCCGTCAATTTCCAGGATCAACGCTGGGATTGCTGTGGATGGAATCACTCACGACCTGAACCACCATATCACGGCATATTGGTTCATGGCAAGAATTACACTCGCTGAATGGACTTGCGATATCAATGGCTGTGTTTATCCGTTGGATGGGAGCGGCCTCCGCAAGGGATTCACCTAGTCTGTTGTTTACCGCGGGGCTCGGATCGTAGTAAAACCTTATTACCTAATTGATGGCTTCACTTTCCATCATTTTCGCGTTTCCTCCATATACACCCTATGAATATGGGCTATTCTGTGTCCAGGAACATTTTCTCAGCTACTAAACACTCTCTTATTTTTCTCCGATTTTTTTAGGCAAGTCTTAACTGATTTTGCATCTCGGCCAAAGTTCAATCCATCAATCACGTGGCACTTGCAAGCCAAAACGGCTTGTTCTAGTGAGTGCATTAGACCTCATATTTAAAAATTCTGAAGCGGTACAATGTTTGAACCACAGCAGAAGACATCATCCCCCAAAAATTCTCGTCAAAGTTGGTGTTTCCTTTGCAGCAGGAAGAAAATCGGAATCTGATTACCTAAAATTACATAATAAGCTTTTACTGCGATCCAACCCCCGCGGTAAACAGCAGACTTCAACAAGCGAGGTATGAGCTCGAATCTGTTGAAGTGTCTGCCTAGGGGAGACTAGGATTCACCCACCATTATAAAAGGGTTCCCTCAGCGTGGATTACGGTGCAAGGCGTGATGTCATCCATGGAAGAACCTCTGTCACTGCGAGTTACAGATCAGCATGAACTCTTGCTCGGTGAAGTTTCAATTTCTCACGTTGTTGCTCTCTGTAACCACCATCGTCCAGGCGTGGCCAAAATCCCGACGGAAACACATTACGGACGATGCAAAGCAAAAACATACGAACACTAGCGGATCTGGGCTACTGGCGTAATGGTAATACCGGAGGGCTGATTTTAGAAGTAGACTGGACTGTGCGAAGAGCTGGGAGATAAACGATGGCTCAGAAGATCAACTGGAGCAAAATAGCCGACACCTTACAATCGATGTATGCTGGTTGGCTGTTCGATGGCCCCGAGGATCTTCTCGCGTCGCGCGAGGACCGATGATATTGGGCTGAAGAGAGTATTCGCAATCCGGTTTTGTGGAGCAATTTGCAGCCATCTCCGACCGCTGTTGGATCTCAAATGTGGGGAACAGATAGTTCTATGATCCTGGCCTCGGCATCACTCTGCGAGAGCCGCCGGGTCACCGCTGCCGTCACTGGCCCATTAACTCTGGTCCAGCTAAGCGGACGTAATCTGTCTATTCTGCATGGAGAGCTGATGGGTCACGTCCTAGCCCTGGTGCTTCAGAAGGACAGCAAAGGAAATGCTGTGCCTACCCTTTACTCTGACCACCAGAATTCAGTGGAACTTATTGGTTACATCCAAAATCACATCAGCCAAGACTCTCGGTTGAGGGGGATGAACGGCCGGTCTTACTATCATTGGATACTGGCTCTGGTGCGAGAAGGGCATGTGAACATGATGTACATGCGGGGCCATTCCGCTGAGTTATCTATTCCTGCTCAGCCTAACAGAGAGGCTGATCACTATGCCTCTGGTTCACAAAAATTCCCCCCATTTAGTACCTCTCGCACCGATCCCGACTTTTACAATGGACACTTACACGCTGTTTACCAAAGCCGATGGTTGGATTGAAACGAACATTCGGACCATCGTCGATTTTTTCCTAGCAAAAGAGGCTGCATCGAAACTTACGCGTGGAAATCGGTCGCGAATGCTGACAGGCATCCACGACAATCTACCTCCCCCTGAATATCCGTATATGCAGGCACTATCAGCGCATTCAGCTGTCATCCAGCTCTATGCTCGCTCTGACCAACTTCCGACGGCAGAGACATTGGAATCGAGGTCCAGACTCGAATCCTGTCTATGTCGATGGGGTTGTAACGCGGTGGAGAGCATGCATCATATTTTTATTGGATGTGCGCAATTCGACGAATGGCGCCGGGACGCGGGGGCGGAGGTGTCACTACGTACAGAGTGGAAGCTTGAGGAGGCGGACATGCGAGAAGAAGACTGTCAGCCGATCCTGAACACAGCTAAGTCACTTTTCATTGATGATCCAGCAGTATGGCCTCTGAAAATTTCGCAGTATTACCTGGGCCAAACTCCGAGCATCCAAAACTTCATCACTTACCAAATGCTCCTGGACACAATCAAGAGACGTAAATTGGCGAGCCATCTATCATCAGATTGGTATACGAGCGCAATCCGCCTGGCAGGAAGAATTTTTGGGAGTGTTCAAGGGACCATGGCTGCGCGCGCAGCGGCAGGATAACCTCTTCCTTCTATCCCACCCCACCCTGGTCGTCGCTTTTTCCTCTCGCCGTCTTTTTCCTACCGGGTTTTTGGGTGTGAAGGTTTTTCAAGTGACTCAAGAGACCATTACGATACCGCATGTGACGAGGGTATTTGGGGCATGCCCAAGGCAGACATTGCTACATGTTATATATGCTTACGTAGTATGATTCTGTATAGCTCACGTAGCTAGATCATGTGATATCATCTATCTTTTACTTGCAAACTGCTATCATGTCATGAATCTCTACTTGGAGGGAACCCCCCGCCCCGGACCCGCTGAATGCCTGAGCATGCGTATAACTGCTCCATGGTGACAGACCTGGTATTGGGGCACCCGGGCATTTATTCAAATCTGCTCGAGTTGCAACATACTATAATGTACTTCATTACATTACGACGTCATCTCACGAGGGCTATTGCTGGCCTGAGCAGTTAGCTAAAAGGGATATAATGTGTCACGAACCATTAGAAAGGCGCTGGACAACAATCCTGGTAAAGGGTTGAAGTGGGAAGTCGCTAATGGAGCAATCGCGGAAAGTGCCTTACCATCCTGGAAACGGATTGGGGCTACTGCACATCCCTGACTAAGGGCATATTACGAGGGAACATCCTTCTGAACCAGAGGGATCATTGTTAGGCATCATCTGACGTCTCCAGAACTGCCAAGAGAGGGCTGGACTTGGTCAATCTACCAATTGACTAAGAAACCATACTCGGGTACTGGGAAGCGGCGGCTATCACTATTTTCAGACAAATCACTGTAGCGGTTCAAAGCGGAACCAGTTGGGCGGATGGTTACCGAGGAGGGTAACAGAGTGCTGACAAGGAGGTCGGCTAAAAAGTTGACATATCAACAATATCCCATCACGATCGTTCTAAAGCGATGTAGATCTTGACTCATCGTTAAGCTCGGCTCGTTGATGTTTCTTATAAATCTCTCTCAATTTTACTAATCGCTTGATATCTGACAGGAGTTCATCGGCTAGCTGCAATACCACTAGTCATATACCCTGAACCCTATTGCTCATTTGTATCAGTCTCGTTTATATTTAGAATCCTGTAACGTATTTAAGTGGATGGTTATGGGAGGAACACCAGTGAATCTCACCCCACCTGTTGGACGCGAAGTTACTAGACTTCACGCTTAACCGGTAGAGTAGTCATTCATTCGGAGACACCCAGAAGCTATACCAAGTTTCGTTTGTTTTCCCTGTTTGAATATTATCTGTGTTGGATTTGAATCTTTATAAACGACGCGTGGACATATTGGATAAACGGAACAGACGCGTGGAATATAAGGAAACAGATCGGACTTGACAATTGGTTGTAATCTCGCAAGGATTAGCAATCGCGGATACTATTTGGAATCGGAATTTATAAGAATCACTTGCATTACGCATCGGAGTACTATCTCCAACCCTAGACCCACATCATACAAAACCGTTGAACATAAAATCTCGTCTGTCTATCCGCGATTGCGCCTAGAATGGATTCGAGCAAGTTTTATCTATACGACTTGTAGACCTGTAAAGTCTTGCTTCTTAAAAGAGAACTAAAGTTCAAATTGCCACAATCTATACTGGATTGGAACCCCGAACTTGCACGAGGACTATAGTGTTTGAGTTGTTGTAGTCGCATTATCGAACCATGTATTCATTTACAAGGTTTATTTTGTGGTTATTTCACCGCCAGCCCCATAGTCAGTGTTTCAACGGTCTCGGTGCTGCGGAGTCCCCATCCAAGGGTGACATGCGCCCTAGATAAAGGGTTACAACACGGGGAGGGCCTGAGTCGGTGCCTCCCGTAGCACATACTGTAGCAATCTGTATGACTGAAACGTAACGCGTAACGGGGGCACCGTTTCGTTTCAGTTTCTTCGGGGTGTAACGGGTAACGGCGGCACCGTTTCACCATCAAAACCGTTACTTCCAATATAGTTTTAAAAAAAATTCAAGATCAAAAAAATTACATTCTATCTATGCGGCTGTATTTAAGTGCACACATACGATGCTGGAGCTGTATTCAGATGTCGCGTAGGTAGATGAAAATTTGGCCGATATCAATCGGCTCGTTTCACTATTTTGGGTATGTAACGCGTAACGGTCCGGCTGTTTCTCGTTTCACCGCAGTCGTTTCAGTCACGGTCCAAAAACTGTTTCAGTCATACAGATTGCTACAGTAGCTGCGCCGGATACAATATCCGTGCGCGCTTCCCTCCAGCCTGGCGAGGCCTACGGAACCCACATCACACCGCAGCTCTACAACACCCTTATTCCTTTCTCCTTTCTTTCACTTTGGTTCGTCGAGGTACCTGTACCTAAGTATTTCATACGTAGACGAATATCACATTGTTAAATTGTTAAATTGTCAGGCCAGGTCTGAACAGCGCGTGGGATGGTTTATGTTGGCTTATGCCCGATTCGGCATAAGCCAACAACAGGCACAGCCCATGAGCCCAAAGAAAGATCCCGGTGCCAGGATGTTGCGCGATGGCATTGAACAAGATCTTCTGGAACAGTAAAGGTATTCTACTCAATGTTACAATAGGAGACTAAACAGCCCCATTGAAATGTGTCGCCAAGTACCCCCTTGGCCACAGCGATAGCATCGTGCTCGAAGACTGCCTTTTGCATTTCTGTCGCTAAACCAGGGCTAATTAATGTTATCTGCTCTGCACGATGTCAGTACAGCACTTACAGCGTGTCATTAGCCCCCGCTTCTCCAGTAACATGAACTGCTCGAGTGACTCGCGGTTAATCAGCTCTCCTCTTTCCTTGCGTAAGGCTTCATATGCCTTCAGCCTTTCTTCCACCTCCGCTGGCGTTATATCGCGAGGAAACAGCACCCCGAGCGTGCCCGCATCCTCGAGTGCCATGGCCGCACCCTGACCGAGTGTCGGGAGCGTCGCATGCGCAGCGTCACCGAGGATCGCAGCACGCCCGCGCACCCACGTCGGCAGAATCGACAGGGCTCGGAGCTGCCATAGCAGGATTGGGTCCTCTGCGAGCTCGAGGAAGCGGAGGAAGTGCGGGTGATAGGCGTGAAACTCCGCAAGAACGTCGGCGCGCGTCGTCAGCGTGGTCCAGCCTGCGGTGCATCAGATGAATTTAAAAATTGCCTCCAACTAGGGTACTCACTACACTGGTCCTGGTCCCGCTGGTCGGGGAATTGAGCTACGACGTTGACGAGGGTGCCGCTGCGGCAGAGGTAAGCGAATATCCGGTGATACGGGTGTGCCTGGCATTCCACGAGACGCCCGCCGGGCGGATCTATGAACCACGCAAGCTCTGGCTGGCCGTCCAGCTTCGCAGCATCGAAAAGGAAACGGAAGGCCGACATTCCGGTCGCTGGCGCGGTCACAACGTGCTCGAGTACATTCGTACGGATGGTGGACTGCGGTTAGTTCAAGCTGGAAGTCATGCAGCGAAGAAATCGAACTGACATGAATCCCGTCCGCGCCAAGAATCATGTCGGCGCTGATTGTCTGTCCGTCCTTCAATGTCGATGTGCCCTCGGCAGGATCGCAGGCCATCACTTGACATCCGAGCTTGATCTCCACCGGCTCTCCGACACCCTCTCCAATGGCTATCCTTTTCAGCTCCTCATGCAGATCGATTCTGTGACAATAATATCCGCCCTAATGTACTGTGAGATACATTTAGCGGCAAGCTGAGGTACCTCACTTCACTGCCACGAAAGATGCTAGTAGTACTTGGGGCGACGTCTGCACTGAGGCGTATGATCTGGACGTTGTGGTTGGACTACAACAACTATAAGGGAGGAAATTACAAACTCACTCCTGCACTATCTACAACCTTGCAGTTGTCTTTGTTCCACCCGAGATGATCGAGAACACGCAGCGCGTTTTTGGTGAGGGTAATGGCCGCGCCAATTTCACTGTTCGAAAGAGATGTGTCGAATATCTAGGACCCGTCAGTGTTGCTATCGACATGCGGTGTAGAGTCATTATATTGACCTGGACCCGGTGTCCTTGCTGACGCAAGGCGATTGCAGCGGCGAGGCCACCAAGACCGGCACCGACGATGCAGATATCCAACCCAGACGTCATGGAAGGACCTCAGAGGAAGGAGTGGGAACTGAGGAGGAGCGATAGCCGCCGTCGTGAGATAGACATATAAAAAGCGGAGATAGCATTTGCGTAAGTGCGGGACATGGTTCGCGGGCCGGATCGAGGGTTCAGGTCTCACAATAATGGCCATAAATGGAAGCCAGGCGTTAGTTGACATCTTCGCTCAGTGTTGTCACTTAAGGTGTTAATAAGGGTAAATCTTTTTGTTAAGGCCTTAACACCTAATTACGCCTTAATATTAAGGGCATATTAAGGCTTAAGTTAAGGGGTGCTCAATTTTTTTCTACGTCAGATCGTAAGTAGCTACTGCACAATCAGCCGTAAACCAGCTCCCATCCAGAAGAGCTAAGGCTGCCCTCTCCTCCCAGTCGTCATCACTGTCAATGTCAATTGGAATGGGGACATTGTCTGGGTGATAGAGGGCAATACAAGCCCAGCAGTAGGCATTGAAATGTGCCATGTTATGCTTTGTTCCTTGGTGAAAGAACTCTATCAGAGGGTCGCAGCATCTGGAATGACCTTTGTACTATCGGTGTCTGTGGAGTGTCTGTACGTGTCTGTACGGTCTGTCACAGACTGCCCCAGTCTGTCACAGACCTTACAGACACCGGCAGACCTGGGCCATTTTCCAGATGAGGTGGGCAGCATTGACAAAGAAGATGCGAAGAAAAAATGATGTAATTGCCATCAATAAGTCTTAATTAAGGCTTAACGGTACCGAAGCTTGAAGCTAAGTCTTAATATTAAGGGGTAATTAAGCCTTAACTTAACTTAAGTCTTAACTCTTAAGGACAACACTGTCTTCGCTAGCCCCGTTCGGCGAGTTCGGCCGGTACGAACGGCTGCCCGTTTTGATGGGCGGTATTAATCTACCGTTTCTTTAACGAAATGTCGAGGTTTCATTTGCATGTCTTTGGTTCGTCCCCATCGAGCTTATCCCCTTTCTGTTTTCTCTCTTCTCGTCCACCTTCACCGCCGCATGTGGCCTGACCCAAAGTTAGGCGCTTTGAACATGCACAGCCTGTTGAGACTCGACCTGCATCCCCATATGATACACTTGACCTCCGATGCTGTGAAACTGCGCAAGAACTGCGAGCTGTCGATTTCAACACGAATTGGGATGGTAGGGGTAAACTGACGAGTCCCGTGAGTCCACACCATTTAAGAAAGTCCCTTATGCATGCATAGAACTCTCACCGCATTACAGAATGACATGTTCGTCTGACTGCGGCCACGTCTCTTTTTTGCATATCAAACCCGATGTCGTTGTCTCTCCCATGCCTTCCTTTCTTCCCCTCTTTCCTGCCACCACAAATCCTACTCTGCAATTGTCGGCCACATTTTTCGATTGCTTACTGTGTTGCTCTTTCTGTGTGGACATCACTCAACTTTCAAGGGCATGCTTTTCTCTCAATGTTGGATCAATATTCAGCAAAGTGCTGCTACTGCTAGACACCTCAATGTGATCATTGTTCTATCCCTGGCGGCGCAAGAATCTACCTAGCTTCTGGGCTGTAACCCTCCAGGCAACATTCTTCTGGCTCTCACTCGGTCTTCCCTCTAGATCCTTAGCTGTAACAAGACATGCCTTCGCTTCGCTCCGGCATAAGTATAAGGTGTGACATGTTGAAATTCCACTAGCTGATATTTGAAAAATCACTGAATGTCCAAGGATAAATGGTGTACAGATAGTGTATGCACATCGACTCAGAACCGTGAAAGCATTTTCTGGCAAGAATGATCCATTCACTCGAGGTAGATATTCCATACAGCACATCCGATGGGTGAAGCTACAGTCTCAGCCGCAAATATTCCCTTTTCACCTTCGCATCAACCGCAATTGCATTACACACTGCAAGGAATATTGAGTGAATGCGGCGTGAATGAAAGAGATGTACGCACTCCATAAATAACAGCGGTCGGAAGATAACGGAGTGAGGACCATGGAAAGCGTCGAAAGCTCAAACCGTGACAAACCGGGCCGCAGGCGATGAGATATGATCCACGACACCATTAACCCGATATGTTATGTAGTATTGACCGAATATGGAATCCACTTAACGCTCACTTCGCTCACGGGGTTTCAAAGACTCGGATATATTGCGGGGTGTTGCCAACTGACGTGGATGGAGCACATCGAGGCTATGAAAAATGGGTTAGCATCGATGCGGTACCATCAGTGTGAAACATATACGTATCCCAAGACACATCTGTTACAGCAACTTAGAGCGGCCGAGGTATGGAATGAGATAGGTGGAGCGGATTGCATAGAACTTCGGCGACAGAGTGGATACCTGCATCTGCATGGCAATCACAACATGCCAGGACTGAGCTCAATGTCTAACAGGATAAAAGAGTTCATCAAAACCCGTCTCGATGCGTCAGTTGGTTCTCCTAACGTAACCAAGATAATCGAGTGATGGGACCATTGCGTTCGGCGTGGATGCGGGACTTGATGGATGTGGAACGACTGTGTACTCACAGGGTCAAAAAAATCCAACGTTGATCAAGAACTCACCCCCGCGAGCCGTTTCTTACACGGGACCTCAAAAAATCGATCCAACAACATGTCGCTTTGGGAAGCACTGAGCACGTATGGGCACTAGTCAGAGGTGCGACTAAATTTAGGACAGCGTACGTACCGGGAGTGCGCGAAAACCGGATTGAAGATTCCTTGGCGACGTACAGTGAGATGGTGCAAGAGGGGATGCGTAATTGTTACCTGGTGGAAGGAGGATAGCTTTTTAAGTATCCGAAAGAGTAAGTCTACAGATAATACGCACCGTTTCCACGGGGACCATCCAACTGCCACTGGAGAAAATGAGGATGGAAAGATAGAAAGGTTGACGAAATTAAATGGGGAGTTGGCGAACACGGGAAATAAAAGACAAATATTGAGTTATACCTCGCAAGATACCGTCTTCGTTGTTCAGAATGGAGGTAAACAGGTGCGACCTGCGGCTTGAACACCCTAATGTTGAATAATCACGACGCCTTGCACGTCGCGATGGGCCGTTACTCTGAAGGCCGAGACGTTTTGCTATCCAGCTCTGTCTTGAGATGTATTCCAAATGTTGGATGCGAGTGGAACCTGTTGGAATAGAAGCACTCGGGCACATCACCGAGGCTCGGGGAACCCGGAGATGGAAATGACTCGTACCGAGTCAGAGAGAATGACTCGTACACGCGCACGGACCACCTTAAATAGTATATATACTGTAGGAATGAGAGGGGAACCTCACGAGCTTGTAACCCAAAGGCCTCACGGCCATCGTGTAAATCTTATATAAATTGAACCGAATATTGTGGGAATATAAGGATTGAAGTCCTTTGAACCAGAAAACCAACAGAACCTTGACACGCGGTTGTGTGGCTTTGCAATCTTACTATTGACAGTCAGCGCATTCACGGAGCTATTGACGCGAAGACAGCCGCTCGGCCTGCCGGAGAAGAGTGGAGCGATGCCGAGTTTTGAGCGGAGTGACACTGGGCACAGTGGAAGCATTGACTTGTTTCTTGCACTATCTTCTTCAGGCGTTGACTCCTTCGAGGACGGCTATCAAGCTTGTATTGAGCGCCTTATTGAGGCAGAGAGGACGGCGAGAAGGCTTGATGCTTCTAAAGGATTTGGGGGGGCTTGATTTGTCTGAAGACCGCCGTTCAGCACCGTGTGGATGGGAGAGGACAGCGTCGAGATGGGCGGAGGATGATGGGAGGAAGGAAAGCGCAGCCAGGATTGACGGGTGTTCCTTTTGAGCGGGCCTTGAGCGCGAGATAGTTGACCGCATGTTCGCTCGGAATGAGCGGCACGTAGAGTTTGGAGCTAAATGATGATCGCCGTCGTTGTCTGAGAATACACGTGAGAAGAGCCAAATTTATGTGGGCTCAGAGCTAAGGACGGATGAGAAAGAAACGGCGAATTGAGGTGATGCCAAACATGAGGATAGTGATTCGAAGGATCTGCTTAAGAAAAACGGAAGGGCAGAATAAAAGATAAAAGATGAATCTGATACCAATCTGAGAAGTTCGGGAATTCGCGAGCGCCCAGTGGCGTGCGAAGAATAAACATGTACATCGTGATACGAGGCATCTGCTTAATATACGAGGTATTCTACTCTGGATTTTGCTCCACCTGCCCCTGGTACCGCCAATTCATTTCACCATTGCTACTCACAGTCCATCACAACTTTAAATTTCGAAGACTGAACATCTCTCTTTGTACTCGGGAGAGCAATCACAAAAAACGAGCAACTAAGTTCCGCCTGTCACTTTTGGGTTGCGGGCGGCACTGTATTAAACTGAGAATTGCTATCTTCTACTTTTATGTCCGCAACAGATCGCCGACAAATTTTTCACGCAGGTAACTCTCATTCACTTTCAGTCCATCGCAGAATGACATTTTCCCGAATTGCAGTCAAAAATCAATTTCCCGGTAAAAATGACCCACCTCTTTTGTCTCCATCGTCTTTCAAGCATCCCTCACCTCTTTATTGTTTCCCCAGATTCTTGCAACTCCCGGTGATTGTGGTTCCTCCGGAGCCTTGCCTCCCCGCGTAATTGCCCTCCCTACTACATTCAAAAAGTTGTTGCCTTGGTGCCGTGAAGACCCGAACACAAGCAATATATTGAATCCAACGCCATTCTGAAGCCATTGTGGTCTTAAGCACTTAGTTTTTCGGTCACAGTCTTTTCGCGGCGTCTTTTCATCTCTCCTGTTTTTGTTGCACCCTCCTGTGTTCTCTTGGGATTCTCATTTTTTGGAACCTGCAGTATCCCAATTCTAAACTGCACTAATATTATCATTGGTTTATACTCATGCCGGAGCGAAGCGCAGGCACATCTTGTCGTTCTTTAAGCAAATGGTCTCTCGGCGGTGCAATTGCCCCATGCAGGTCCAACTCCATTGGTTTTTCCTCTCATCCCGTCCTGCGGGTGCTGCACTTATGCCCCATTGGTGTACCCAGCCTGTCCCTGCAGTATTCAATCGCAATGGCTCAGCTGACTATGGACCGCCAGCGGACCGCAGCCTCACGCAGCAAATTTCTCACTGCGCCGCTGTTACATCTGTGTAAAATTCTCACTGCACCACCTATTTTCTCACCATGGCCGTATCACCGGAGCATGTATAAAGTTCCAGCGTCCCCCGCCTTTGCCCACGACTACTTCGTTCCGTTCTCTTGGATTGACGACCCTTCTGATTCCCTTTCTTGGCTGTCAATCAATTCATTTTGCTACTGCCTCATCCCGGAATCGTGCATGGCTTTCTCGACCGGCGATTATGGTTTGCCCAAGATCATCATTCACTGCAAAATCTGGATGGGTTGTGCCAGCCAACGTTGTTCCCCTAGTCTCGTCTCGTGCTGCACTTCAAGATCATATAAACTTCTGTGCTGTGGTTTTGTTCAAAGCCGGATAATGCCTATCTCCTCCCTGAAGGTACTGTCCTGGCTCTGTGGTCTTCATTTCAAGCCTGTCCTGTGATTTCTTCACTCCTCAGAAAACTCGGATTCTGGCTACGTTTCACCACTTACCCCACTCACGGACATTCTCCTACTGCTCACTCAGACCGTTTTGCTTAGCCATTCGTACAGTTCTTGGCCTATTTTTCCACGGCCCACGAGATCCCCCCAAACTTTCATTAAAACACTCGACGCATGGACTGCCCAGTATTAACCTGTGGATGTTTATTTCCCTCAAACGTGAGCATTCCTCAGGCCATTTCCCTCATGGGCATTCCGGGTCCCTATACTTCTCTACAGCGTTGTATTTACAGCTTGAATGCATATCTCCTCTTCTTCTGATCTCCCAGGTCCACGTTGCGACGTCGCCGGAGCGAAGCGGCGGCATGTCTTGTGAGAGGTTGGATATTCTTGGTCCCTCCCAATTCAAAAAATCTCAATAATGGTCCGACATCTGTATAAACTTCTCTTACGTTGCGACAGTTTTCTGCTGAATGGAGCACGGAAGTCCTAGGCCATTTAACCTTTCCCTGAACAGTGAGATTGGAATATATTCCGCTGATAGAAGGGGAATCAAATAGAAGGAATCTCGCTGGGTTCGCAGCACCTCCGTAGTATACTAGCAAGGACGAAACCTGGCGATACCGGAAAAAATCGAATTTGTCTGATCAGAACCTGACCGCACCTGACTGTCTGGTCAGACCCGGTCAGGTTCTGGTCAGGTTCCACGGCAAGGGTTATCAGAGGCGGTAAGGTACTTTAATGTAAGGTGGAACTACGAAACACGCCATAGTATTGTATTTACTCAACCTAGGACTGGTCGGCTCGTAGGAACATGTCTGGGTTAACTGTATCTACAAGGAAATGCAGTTTTTCCTTCACACCGTCGGTAACCTGGGTCAATAATACCCCGAATCACGTAGTCCATCAGAATCAGGGAGTAAGAGTTCACCTCCTCATGCACTTGACATGTAGCCCACTCGGTCCTCGGCTTCCAGTTGCTTCGGCGATACTCACTAACAAGAGCGACATCAAACTGGCGTTTCGACTCGAGGGTGCAACCCAATAACGCGTATATACGGGCGAACACCATCCCGGGAGAATCGGAATTGAAAAGAAGGCTGTCGAATCGAGTATGGCCATGGAAGAGGGGTTGCAGCGGATGATGTCTCGAAGACTACACCACTCCTCGAGAGATTGATAAGCTATATGAACACATTTGAACGGTCAAATCTTGCAGGTCAGTAAGTTGAGGTCGAGAGCCAGTACATTAGAGACCTTGCGCAAAAGCCGCACGAGCCGTATACGGCTTTTGAGCATTGCGCAAAATTACAAGGTTTTTGCTGGGTTCCGTCGATGTTTGTGTGAGTTCAATGCCCTCTCAGGTATCTGCGACGCTGTATTGCATTCATCCAAATGGGTATCTGGTCGATGCGCAACCTGGGGGAGCCATTTTTCCAGCCATCACTCCAGCTCCACTGAGACTTCCCACACTTTTCGTGTCTTGCGCACAGCAGCTGAGGAAGAAATGAGATTTCTTCACCCACCAGCACTTGTCCTTGGACCCAACTACCCTTCGATTGACTTGGTTTCTCAGTGACGTCAAATTTGATTTCCGCACGCGGCTTCGCGCAATGCCCAAAAGCCGCATGCGGCTCATGCGGCTTTTGCGCAAGGTCTCTATTTTGAACTCACCTGAATGCGCTGTTCGTAACTGACGCGGTCGTCGGGGAACTGCTTAGTAATAAAATCAGGCAGTAGCAAATCGAATTCATGGACTGGATGTCCGATCGAGTCCAAATATTCCTCGAAGATCCTGGAGTTGAAAAGACAACCGGGCGCTCCAAACCTCCAAGACGCCGAATTTCCTTGACTTAATTTGGAGCGTCGTCAAGCTCAGGCTCCTCCTCTTGTTCATCCTCCTCGCGCTGCTTGTCATACTTGTCGATCGCCATTTGGATCGCAATAGCT